>CM053789.1:686356297-686386297 GCA_028749045.1 Cupressus sempervirens | reverse complement strand
AGAGTTGTAATGCAAAGATGTACACCGTACATGCAACTGTGTAAGGACACTCAGAGACATCCATTTCCTAGGCTTATGCCCCCTACACGCTTTTTGGTGCACCTCGTACAAATGGCCATACTTTGACAAGCCCTCCCATAATTTTGCGTTTGAAGAGAGATGAAATGCCTTGGGCTTTTTGTCCACACAATGCAAACACTAAACGCTCTCTTTAGGGGGGAGCTGAAGAAGAGTATCTCCCATAGAACCCATGAGCCGCAGCCATTCAGATTGCACAGGGCAGGATAGGGCATGGAGAGTTTCCACATCCAAACAAAAATTATCAGTAATACTCTACGCTTCTACTGGTCCGGACCACAAAGGCTGTCACGACAGTGCCATGCACTTCTGTAGGATGAGACAGTGAAGAGGCGAGCACGCACCGAGAATGCACTAGCGAATAAATTATTTGGCAACCAAACCTTTTGCCAGCCCCCCACTCAATCCCAAGGCTCTACCAATCGGTAAAAAGTTAGGGTGGAGAGTGGACCCTTGATGAAATTAGGGACGTCGAGAAATGCACCCGTGCAACCATCTCTTTCCTTCTTGCCTTCCGGGCAGGATGAAAATGCAATGATAGAACGTGCCAATGAGACAGAGCCCTTGGCTAAAAGATACAACTCCATACACACTCAGTAACAAGCACATCTTAGAATCGAACACCAAATGTGCAGTGTGTTGCAAGCCATGCCACTTTCCAAGGCATCCCCCGATGACACATTGGAACGATAACTGCTGTCAAACCATTCCCAATGATGTGCCGATCGAGTTGGCATAGAGGCAACCTTAGGGAGCTCCCGCGTAGCAATCAGGATGTTCTTTCATACCCATCTCTCACAAAGACCAATGTTAGTTGTGAACAAATTTGGAATCCAAGGTCTTGCATCCATCGATATCGTCGACACTAGGTCTATATACAAAGGCCACAGAGAGGTTCCAAGAAGAGAAGCCCCCCCTACTTGCTCACACAAACATCCCAAATTCTAGACACAAGCTCCCGCCCTTAGCATCACTCTCCAGATCACCACAATGACACATTGGAATGACAACCACTGTCGAACAACTCTCAAAATTGTGGCAATGGAGTGAGAAAGAAGAGCAACTTTGGGGAGAGGCGCATAGTAAATGGGCTGCTCCTTCATTCCACTATTATATACATATCCAATGTCACTGATTTCATTTGGAATCCAAGGCTACATTCGTCCTTTCCCACATGAGCAATGGTTCTTTTGATTGAATGGCCATGGGGAGCTTCTGATAATAAAGGCTCCATTGTCACTCGTGATGCGCAGCCCAACTGCTAGACAACGGCTCGCCCTTAAGATTGCTGCCCAGGCAACCACCACAATAGCACCATTGGAACAATAGCTACTGCCGAAACATTCCAAAAATTTTGAGCCAAAGAGGTTTTTGCGAAGAGAACAACTCTAGGGAGAGAGCAATCGCATAGAAAAATCAGGATGGCTTCACGGCCTTTCCAATAGAAATGATGCTGGTGCCAATATTCGAAATCCAAATAACATGTCTTTCTCGAACACTAGCACTGATTCTATTGGGGAGGGTCATCAAGAGCTTTTGTTAACAAAGCCTCCCATTGTAGCCACGATAGGCATGCAAAAAAAATTTCTAGAGCGCCAAGCACCCACCTCATGGCTAGAGATAAGGGCTTGCCATTAGATCAACTTCAAAATCGCAGAAAAGACGTGGTGTAGAATGGCAACCGCTGCCAAGTCTCTTCCGTAATTCCGTCAGTCGAGTGATCGAAGAAGTGGATCTAAGAGAGGGTCCAGGCGTAGGAATTCATTGGGGGATTCACACTGATGGCATAAATTTATGCAATACCTGAGCAACACCAGATGAAGGTGCTAGACAAGGGCTCCCATTTTAGATCAAGTTTTAAAATCACCAAGAAGACATGGTGAGGGCTAGAAATCGCTGCCAAACCTTTTTCTAAAATTGCGCCAGCTGAGTGACAAGAAAACAAGATCTAAAGGAGAGTCTAGGAATAGCACCCTCGAGGGTGGGCTTCATGCCCCTCTAATTGATTCAATGTCGGCGTCCACCATTTCAAAATCTGACATATCTATCTGCCCTGACAGTAGCATTGAATCAATGAGGGGGCCATGGGAGAGGTTCACGGCAACCACCTCTCCCATTGTAGCCACGATAGGCATGCAAAAATTTTTGCTAGAGCACCAAAGAACCCACCTCATGGCTATAGACAAGGGCTCGCCATTAGATCAACTTCAAAATCACAGAACAGACGCGGTGTAGAATGCCAACCACTGCCAAGTCCCTTCCGTAATTGCATCGGTCGAGTGATCAGAGAAGGTGATCTAAGAGAGGGTCCAAGCATAGGCATTCGTTGGGGGATTCACACCGATGGCATAAATTTATGCAACACCCGAGCAACACCGGACGGAGGTACTAGACGAGGGATCCCATTTTAGATCAAGTTTTAAAATCACCAAGTAGACACGGTGAGGGCAGGCCACCGCTACCAAACCTTTTTCAAAAATTGTGCCAGCTAAGTGACAAGAAAAGATGATCTAAAGGAGAGTCCAAGTATAGCACTCACGAGGGTGGGCTTCATGCCCCTCTAATTGATTCAACGTCGGCGTCCACCGTTTCAAAATTTGACATATTAATCTACCCTAACAGTGGCATTGAATAATTTAGGGGGGCACGGGAGAGGCTTGCAGAAACCACCTCTCCCATTATAGCCGATATAGGCACGCAAAATATTTTTCTAGAGTTCCAAGCACCCACCTCATGGCTATAGACAAGGGCTCGCCATTAGATCAACTTCAAAATCATAGAACACACGCGGTGTGGAATGGCAACCACTGCCAAGTCTCTTCTGTAATTGCATCGGTAGAGTGATCGAAGAAGGTGATCTAAGAGAGGGTCCAAGAGTAGGCATTCATTGGGGGATTCGCGTCGATGGCAAAAATTTATGCAATACCCGAGCAACACCGGACGGAGGTGCTAGACGAGGGCTCCCATTTTAGATCAAGTTTTAAAATCACCAAGTAGACGAGGCGAGGGCTGGCAACCGCTGCCAAACCTTTTTATGAAATTGCGCTAGATGAATGACAAGAAAAAATGATCTAAAGGAGAGTCCAGGAATAGCACCCTTGAGGGTGGGCTTCATGCCCCTCTAATTGATTCAACGTCGGCATCCACCGTTTCAAAATTTGACATATCCATCCGCCCTGACAGTGGCATTGAATCAATGAGGGGGGCACGGGAGAGGCTCACGGCAACAAACTCTCCCATTGAAGCCACGATAGGCATGTAAAAAATTTTGCTAGAGCGCCAAGCACCCACCTCATGGCTAGAGACAAGGGCTCGCCATTAGATCAACTTTGAAATTGCAGAACAGACGCGGTGTAGAATGGCAACCGCTGCCAAGTCTCTTCCATAATTGCGTCGATCGAGTGATCGAAGAAGTTGATCTAAGAGAGGGTCCAAGATTCAACATTCGTTGGTGGATTCACGCCGATGGCATCAATTTATGCAATACCCGAGCAACACCGAACGAAGGTGCTAGACGAGGGCTCCGATTTTAGATCGAGTTTTAAAATCACCAAGTAGACGCGGTGAGGGCGGGCAAGCGCTGCCAAACCTTTTTTTGAAATTGCACCAGCTAAGTGACAAGAAAACATGATCTAAAGGAGAGTCCAGGAATAGAACCCTCGAGGGTGGGCTTCATGCCCCTCTAATTGATTCAATGTCAGCGTCCACCATTTCAAAATCTGACATATCCATCTGCCCTGATAGTGGTGTTGAATCAATGAGTGGGGCATGGGAGAGGCTCATGGAAACCACCTCTCCCATTGTAGCCACGATAGGAAGACAAAAAAATTTTCTAGAGCGCCAAAGCACGCACCTCATGGCTATAGACAAGGGCTCGCCATTAGATCAACTTCAAAATCGCAGAACAGACGCGGTGTAGAATGACAACCGCTGCCAAGTCTCTTGCATAATTGTGTCGATCGAGTGATCGAAGAAGGTGATCTAAGAGAGGGTCCAAGCATAGGCATTCAGTGGGCGAATCGCATCGATGGCAAAAATTTATGCAATACCCAAGCAACATTGGACGGAGGTGCTAGACGAGGGCTCCCATTTTAGATGAAGTTTTAAAATCACCAAGTAGATGCGGTGAGGGCTGGCAACCGCTGCAAAACCTTTTTCCAAAATTGCGCCAACTAAGTGACAAGAAAACATGATCTAAAGGAGATTCTAGGTATTGCACCCACGAGGATGGGCTTCATGCCCCTCTAATTGATTCAATGTCGATGTCCACCATTTCAAAATCTGACATATCCTTCCACCCTGACAGCGGCATTGAATCAATGAGGGGGGCACGGGAGAGGCTCGCGGCAATCACCTCTCCCATTGTAGCCACAATAGGCATGCAAAAATTTTGCTAGTGTGCCAAGCACCCACCTCATGGCTAGAGGCAAGGGCTCGCCATTAGATCAACTTCAAAATCGTAGAATAGACGCGGTGTAGAATGGCAATCGCTGCCAAGTCTCTTCCATAATTGCGTCGGTCAAGTGATTGAAGAAGGTGATCTAAGAGAAGGTCCAAGCATAGGCATTCGTTGGGGGATTCATGCCGATGGCATAAATTTATGCAATACCCAAGCAACACTAGACGGAGGTGCTAGATGAGGGCTCCCGTTTTAGATCAAGTTTTAAAATCACCAAGTAGACGCAGTGAGGGCTGACAACCATTGCCAAACCTTTTTTCGAAATTGCACCAGCTGAGTGAAAAGAAAACATGATCTAAAGGAGAGTCCAAGAATAGCACCCTCGAGGGTTGGCTTCATACCCGTCTAATTGATTCAATGTCGGTGTCCACCGTTTCAAAATCTGACATATCCATCCGCCCTAACAGCGGCATTGAATCAATGAGGGGGGCATGAGAGAGGCTCGTGGCAACAACCTCTCCCATTGTAGTCATGATAGGCATGCAAAATTCTTTTCTAAAGCACCCAGCACCCACCTCATGGCTATAGACAAGGGCTCGCCATTAGATCAACTTTGAAATCGCAGAACAGACGCGGTGTAGAATGCCAACCACTGCCAAGTCTCTTCCATAATTGCGTCGGTCGAGTGATCGAAGAAGGTGATCTAAGAGAGGTTCCAAGTATAGGCATTCATTGGGGGATTCACACCAATGGCATAAATTTATGCAACACCTAAGAAACACTGGACGAAGGTGCTAGACGAGGGCTCCCATTTTATATCAAGTTTTAAAATCACCAAGTAGACACGGTGAGGGCTGGCCATCGCTGCCAAACCTTTTTCGGAAATTACGACAGCTGAGTGACAAGAAAACATGATCTAAAGGAGAGTCCAGGTATAGCACTCATGAGGGTGGGCTTCATGCCCCTCTAATTGATTCAACGTCGGCATCCACCGTTTCAAAATCTGACATATCCATCCGCCCTGACAGTGGCGTTGAATAATTGAGGGGGGCACGAGAGAGGCTCGCGGAAACCACCTCTCCCATTATAGCCGATATAGGCACGCAAAAAATTTTTCTAGAGCACCAAGCACCCACCTCATGGCTATAGACAAGGGCTCGCCATTAGATCAACTTCAAAATCGTAGAACACACGCGGTGTAGAATGGAAACCACTGCCAAGTCTCTTCCGTAATTGCATCGGTAGAGTGATCGAAGAAGGTGATCTAAGAGTGGGTCCAAGAGTAGGCATTCATTGGGGGATTCGCGCCGATGGAAAAAATTTATGCAATACCCGAGCAACACCAGATGGAGGTGCTAGATGAGGGCTCCTATTTTAGATCAAGTTCTAAAATCACCAAGTAGACGAGGTGAGGGCTGGCAACTGCTGCCAAATTTTTTTCTAAAATTACGCTAAATGAATGAAAATAAAACATGATCTAAAGGAGAGTCTAGGAATAGAACCCTCGAGGGTGGGCTTCATGCCCCTCTAATTGATTCAACGTCAGCATCAACCGTTTCAAAATTTGACATATCCATCCGCCCTGACAGCGGCGTTGAATCAATGAGAGGGGCATGGGAGAGGCTCACGGCAACAACCTCTCCCATTGTAGCCATGATAGGCATGTAAAAAAATTTGCTAGAGTGCCAAGCACCCACCTCATGGCTAGAGACAAGGGCTCGCCATTAGATCAACTTTGAAATCGCAGAACAGACGCGGTGTAGAATGGCAACCGCTGCCAAGTCTCTTCCATAATTGCATTGATCGAGTGATCGAAGAAGTTGATCTAAGAGAGGGTCCAAGATTCAGCATTCGTTGGTGGATTCACACCGATGGCCTAAATTTATGCAATACCCAAGTAACATCGGATGGAGGTGCTAGACGAGGGCTCCCGTTTTAGATCAAGTTTTAAAATCACCAAGTAGACGCGGTGAGGGCTGGCAAGCGCTGCCAAACCTTTTTTTGAAATTGCACCAGCTGAGTGACAAGAAAACATGATCTAAAGGAGAGTCCAAGAATAGCACCCTTAAGGGTGGGCTTCATGCCCCTCTAATTGATTCAATGTCAGTGTCCACCATTTCAAAATCTGACATATCCATCTGCACTGACAGTCATGTTGAATCAATGAGTGGGGCATGAGAGAGGCTCATGGCAACCACCTCTCCCATTTTAGCCATGATAGGGACACAAAAAAAATTTCTAGAGCACCAAAGCACCCACCTCATGGCTATAGACAAGGGCTCGCCATTAGATCAACTTCAAAATCACAGAACAGACACGGTGTAGAATGACAACCACTGCCAAGTCTCTTCCATAATTGCGTCGATCGAGTGATCGAAGAAGGTGATCTAAGAGAGGGTCCAAGTGTAGGCATTCATTGGGTGAATCACACCGATGGCAAAAATTTATGCAATACCCAAGCAACACCAGACGGAGGTGCTAGACGAGGGCTCCCATTTTAGATCAAGTTTTAAAATCACCAAGTAGATGTGGTGAGGGCTGGCAACCGCTGCCAAACCTTTTTCCAAAATTGCACCAGCTGAGTGACAAGAAAACATGATCTAAAGGAGAGTCTAGGTATAGCACCCACGAGGATGGGCTTCATGCCCCTCTAATTGATTCAACGTCGATGTCCACCGTTTTAAAATCTGACATATCCTTCAGCCCTGACAGTGGCGTTGAATCAATGAGGGGGGCACGGGAGAGGCTCGTGGCAACCACCTCTCCCATTGTAGCCACGATAGGCATGCAAAAATTTTTTCTAGAGTGCCAAGCACCCACCTCATGGCTAGACACAAGGGCTCGCCATTAGATCAACTTTGAAATCGCAGAATAGACGCGGTGTAGAATGGCAACCGCTGCCAAGTCTCTTCCGTAATTGCGTCGGTCGAGTGATCGAAGAAGGTGATCTCAGAGAGGGTCCAAGCATAGGCATTCGTTGGGGGATTCATGCCAATGGCATAAATTTATGCAATACCCGAGCAACACTAGATAGAGGTGCTAGACGAGGGCTCCTATTTTAGATCGAGTTTTAAAATCACCAAGTAGACGCAGTGAGGGCTGGCAACCGTTGCCAAACCTTTTTTGGAAATTGCACCAGCTGAGTGACAAGAAAACATGATCTAAAGGAGAGTCCAAGAATAGCACCCTCGATGTGGGCTTCATGCCCCTCTAATTGATTCAACGTTAGCGTCCACTGTTTCAAAATCTGACATATCCATTCGCCCTGACAGTGGCATTGAATCAATGAGGGGGGCACGAGAGAGGCTCATGGAAACCACCTCTCCCATTGTAGTCATGATAGGCACGCAAAAAATTTTTATAGAGCACCCAACACCCACCTCATGGCTATAGACAAGGGCTCGCCATTAGATCAACTTTGAAATCGTAGAACAGACACGATGTAGAATGCCAACCGCTGCCAAGTCTCTTCCATAATTGTGTCAGTCGAGTGATCAAAGAAGGTGATCTAAGAGAGGTTCCAAGCATAGGCATTCATTGGGGGATTCACACTGATGGCATAAATTTATGCAATACCCGAGCAACACCGGACGAAGGTGCTAGATGAGGGCTCCCATTTTAGATCAAGTTTTAAAATCACCAAGTAGATGTGGTGAGGGCTGGCAACCACTGCCAAACCTTTTTCCGAAACTGTGCCAGCTGAGTGACAAGAAAACATGATCTAAAGGAGAGTCCAGGAATAGCACCCTCGAGGGTGGGCTTCATGCCCCTCTAATTGATTCAACGTCAGTGTCCACTGTTTCAAAATCTGACATATCCATCCGCCCTGACAGTGGCATTGAATCAATGAGGGGGGCACGAGAGAGGCTCGCGGCAACCACCTCTCCCATTGTAGCCATGATAGGCATGCAAAATTTTTTGCTAGAGCGCCAAGCACCCACCTCATGGCTAGACACAAGGGCTTGCCATTAGATCAACTTCGAAATTGTAGAATAGACGCGGTGTAGAATGGAAACCGCTGCCAAGTCTCTTCCATAGTTGCGTCGGTCGAGTGATCAAAGAAGGTGATCTAAGAGAGGGTCCAAGCATAGGAATTCGTTGGGGGATTTGCGCCAATGGCATAAATTTATGCAATACCCAAGAAACACCAGACGAAGGTGCTAGACAAGGGCTCCCATTTTAGATCGAGTTTTAAAATCACCAAGTAGATGCGGTGAGGGTAGGCAACCACTGCCAAACCTTTTTCTAAAATTGTGCCAGCTGAGTGACAAGAAAACATGATCTAAAGGAGAGTCGAGGAATAGCACATCGAGGGTGGGCTTCATGCCCCTCTAATTGATTCAATGTCGTCGTCCACCATTTCAAAATCTAACATATCCATGCACCTTGACACCGGCATTGAATCAATGAGAGGGGCATGGGAGAAGCTCACAGCAACCACCTCTCCTATATAAGCTATTAGTGCGAGGCTCGCTCTACATTAGAAATTAGCAAACACACCGAAAACTGCCTTAAAAATCCAAATCCTTTAAAATTCTGACGAAACAACCATTCACGACCGAATTTTTTATGAGGTCGGCAGAGGAGCAAAAGATTGTCATCGGTTAGGAGATGTGAGTTCATGGAGCCAAGGGACTGAAATGGTCATCGTGCTCTTCCGATCAACTAGATGAATTTCACCTTGAAGGGGCCCAATCCAAATGTTCTCGAGGTCATCTCCTGGAACTCTCAAGAACAAGGCCCATCTTTATAAGCAAACTCTGTTACTGTGCAAACATAGGTTGCAATTAAAGAGAAATTGCAAGGACGTCACAATGGCCCAAGGCTAATGGCTCTGAATAAGTCAATTTTCTCTTGCAATCACCATGCCACCATTCACAAAGAGATCTCCCCATTCACTTGTGATGCGACGCACAATCCAAGTGCTAGATGTGAGATCACCCTTGAAAGAAAGACCACTTTCCAAGACATCCCCCGATGACACATTGGAATGACAACCACTGTCAAACCATTCCTAATGTTGTGCCGATTGAGTTGGCACAGAGGCGACCTTAGGGAGCTCCCGTGTAGCAATTGGGATGTGCTTTCGTGCCCATCTCTCACAAAAACCAATGTTAGCTGTGAACAAATTTGGAATCCAAGGGCTCGCATCCATCGATATCGTCACCACTGGGTCTATATAAGAAGGCCACAGAGAGGTTCCGATAAGAGAAGCTCCCCTGCTCGCTCGCACAAACATCCCAAATTCTAGACACAAGCTCCCACCCTTAGCATCCCTCTCCAAATCACTGCAATGACACATTGGAATGACAACCACTGTCAAAAAACTCCTAAAATTGTGGCAATGGAGTGAGAAAGAAGAGCAACTTTGGGGTGCTGCGCATAGCCAATATGATCCTGGGACTCATCTATACACACTGCCAAATATGAAAGATCATCAACACATTCCAGCAAATATGGTCGACTGGATATATGAACAAAGCCCAACATCGGTGTATAAAAACTAATACCAATATCAGACAAGATACTGGCACAAGAAAAGACAACACCATGTAATTTGCTAATCAAATCCATGATGGCACCCAAACAAACACTGCTACCAAAAAGTGTTAAAGATCTCCAGTCAACTGAATCCCAAATTCCAATATAACAATCTCAAGTCCATATCCGTAAACTAGAATCAATTGGTAACTCAAGAAAACTCCTCACCTAAGTAATATGACCAATACCAACTAACTTCACATACCTGTCATGATGAGATAATGAATTCACAATACTATCTTTGTTCACCTTCAGCTGGCTGGACAAATCATGTGAAGTACTACCAGCCTCAACCTCATGTGGTGAAGTATCTAACTGTGCCTGGTACTCTTTCTCAGCAAAATCATGAATGCTCAATGTCTGCTCATCTCTACCAGGTATCTCACCATCCTGCATAACAACATCCTCATAATCATCATCTAAACCGACTACACTGTAGTCACTGCCTATTGTAACTATACCATCCTGAATACCTGTGGCATCACCCTTTGACGACCTATAAAAAATTGTCTCAATTTGAGTATCAAGTTGACCATTGCCACCTTGATGAGGCAACCTGGCGAGCGGGCTCAAAGAGTCAACATGATGAAGCGACTCATTGAGTCAACATGGTGAGGCAACTCATGGTGAGGAGCTATCCTTGAGGCAACTTGGTGGGCCTACTTGATTAGTTGACTTGGTGAGCTGACCTGATGAGCTGACACGGTGAGTGGGCTTAAAGAGGCGATGACTTGGTGGGATAACTCGGCAAGCCAACTTATCAAGGCGAGATGGTGATTCAACTTGGTGAGCTGACTTGGTGAGCGCACTTAAAGAGTCAACTTCGTGAGGTGACTCGGCGAGTTAGCTCGCTGATGCAACTTGGGCGGGCTGACCTTGCGAGCGAACTTAAAGAGGCAACTTGGGCGGGCTGACCTGGTGAGCGAACTTAAAGAGTTGACTTGGCAACGTACTTGAACAACTGACTTGGTGAGCTGACATGGTGAATGGGCTTAGAGAAGCAACTCGGTGGGGCAACTTGGCAAGCACACTTACTGGGGAAAGGTGGTAAAATGACTAGGTGATTCGACTTGGTGAGCTAACTTAAGAAGCTGACTTGGTGAGTGAACTTAAGGGGTCGACTTGGTGAGGCAACCTGAATAGTCGACTCAGTGAGGCGAGACGGTAAATCATCTTAGTGAGTGGTCTTAAAGAAGAGGCGACCTGGTGGGGCAACCTGGTGAGGCGAGATGGTAAATCATCTTAGTGAGCTGGCTTGACGAGCTATGAGCGGACTTAAAGAGTCAATTCTTGATTTGGCAAAGACCACATGGTCAGATGACTTGGTGAGCCAACCTGGCTAGCAAAATTGGCAAGCAAACCTATAGAATCGACTTGCTATCCCCAGCCAGGATCACATGCCTGGGTTGACCCAACTTGGGTCCCCCGACTCCGTCGCCCTAGCCTCGGGCGACCCAAATGGGTCGCCAGAGTGGGTCGACGAGGGGAAAAAAAAAAGTCATGGGAGGCCCTGTATAGAAAAAAGCACTAAATTTTGGGCATTACAAAAAAAAAAACAACAAGTTACCCGCTTTTGGATCATGCACAAGTTTCAGTTCACGTATTGCCAAGCTGACTCGAGGCGTTATGCCTAGCTAGCCAGATTCGAGGTAGGGTAGCCGAAACGATCCGATTTGAGAATTTTATTTATAAAAAGAGATCATTATAGGCCCCATAAGGAAAAAAAGAATGAAATTTTGGGAGTTCAAAAAAAACGTTACATGATTTTGGATCGCGCATAGGGCTCGGGTCACGTAGCATCGAGGTTCCCTGGGTGACATGATTCGAGTGAAAAGTTGATAGTGGCATGAGTTGTGCAAAAACATTGGAGGCCATTAAGGCTTGAGGCACTTTGAGTCAAGGTTGCCGAGGCGGGTTGGGTTGAAAACTTTGGGCGTTAACCAAAAAGAAAAAGTTAACCGCTTTTGGATCACGTACACGGCTCGGGGCACTTAGAATCAAGTCGAGCACAGTGACATGAGTCATGCAAAAAATTTGGAGACGACTCGAGGTGGGGCTTCTGACTCTATCCAAGTTCAAAGCTTTGGGACTTGACAAAAAAAAGAAAAAAGAAAAAGTTACCCGATTTTCGATCATGTAAGTGACTCGGGCCACTCAGAATCAAGGCGAGTGCGGTTACATGAGTCGAGCGAAAAAAAAAATGGAGGCAGTTAAGGCTCGAGGCAATTCAGGTCGGGGTAGCTAAGTCATTTCGAAAACTTTGGCCGTTAGCCAAAAAAAGAGTTAATCACTTTTGGATCACGTACATGACTTGGGGCACATAGAATCAAGTCAAGCACGATGACATGAGTGGTTCAAAAAAATTGCAGGCGATTAAGGCTCGAGGCAATTTGAGTCAGGGTTGCTGACATGATTCGGGTTGAAATCTTTGGGTGTTAACCAAAGAAGGAAGAAGTTAACCACTTTTGGATCACGTACATGACTCGGGGCACCAAGTTGAGCATGGTGACATGAGTCCTGCGAAAAAATTTGAGGCAGTTAAGGCTCGAGGCGATACGAGTCGGGGTTGCCGACACAATTTGGGTTGAAAACTTTGGGTGTTAACCCAAAAAAAGAGTTGACCACCTTTGGATCACACACATGACTCAGCGCACTTAGAATCATGTCGAGCATAGTGACATGAGTCGTGCAAAAAAATTGGAGGCAGTTAAGGCTAGATGCGATTCGAGTCAGGATTCGGGTAGTTGGGGCAATTCATGTCAGGGTTGCTGACACGGTTTGAGTTGAAAACTTTGGGCATTAACCCAAAAAAAAAAAGTTGACCTCTTTTGGACCACGTACATGACTCGGGGCACTTAGAATCAAGTCGAGCACAGTGACATGGATTGTGCGAGAAATGAGGAGGCGATTCGAGTCGGGGTAGCCAACTCGATTTGAGTTCAAAACTTTGGGCGTTAACCAAAAAAATAAGTTGACCGATTTTGGATCACGTACATGAGTCGTCTGACCTCGCGAAAATTACAAAACTCGGGGACCTTCCTGGAATGTGCAGTCGGAAGATTTTTTTGCCCTCACGAAAATTTATAAACCCCACCTGCTCAAAATTTGGACTTGGAAGATTTTTTTGCCCTCGCAGAATTTACAAACCCCACCCGCTCAGAATTTGGCACTTGGAAATTACGAAACCCCGCTTGCCCGGAATTTGGACTTGGAAGATTTTTTCGCCCTCACAAAAATTGCAAACCTGACCCACATGGAAATTGCACTTGGAAGACTTTTTTGCACTTGCAGAAATCACAAAACCCCACCCGTGGGGAATTCGGCACTTGGGAGATATTTTCGCCCTTCCAAAAATCGCAAACCCCACCAACTCAAAATTTGGGACTCGGGAGATTTTTTTCCCCCTTGTGGAAATTTTACAAAACCCCACTTGCCCGAAATTTGGCACTTGGGAGATTTTTCTGCCCTGGCAAAAATTTCTATTTGGCAGAGATTTTTCTCAATTTGAGTATCAAGTTGACCATTACTATCAATCTATATAATATCCTTTCACACCACCTCCTGTGGTAGAGTAGAATCTGAGACCTCTACCTGGCTATCAGCTAGTTTCTCAAACTCTTCATGCAAGTTCTTGGTAATTGTGTCATCTGCCTTGTGAGAAAATCTGCCAAATAGAAATCTAGTCAACTTATCCACCTTAGCTGGGTCGAACAACATGTCATTCATTATATAGTGGTGCTCAATCAACTATTTAGACATGTCATAGCTTATTTTCATAAGTTTATCTCGAATGTCTAAATAACCATCCTTTCTACTATTTTGACTCTGGATATCAATTGTCCAAGATCGTGTCCTCTGAGACTTTGTACTATACCTATCCATTCTAGATAAAGTAGAGTGTAACCCCAATAGGATATAACTTCTTCAAACACCAAGAACTAACATGAAAATGATTAGAAGTAGCATGCAACCATAAATTTCTTCATGCAGCTAATTAAAAGCAACATGCAATCATCAATGATGACATGCAAGATCTGGGTAGTTGTCAAAACTAACGTGCAAATTTCTACAACCACCAAATTCACCAAGAACTAACATGCAAATTATTAGAATTAGCATGCAACCATAAATTTTTTCATGCAGCTGATTAGAAGCAACATGCAATCATCAATTATGACCTGCAAGATTTGGGTAGTTGTCAAAAATGCAAGATCTGGGTAGTTGTCAAAACTGACATGCAAACTTCTACATCCACCAAATTCACCAAGAACTAATCATGAAAATGATTAGAAGTAGCATGCAACCATAAATTTTGACATGCATCTGATTAGAAGCAACATGTAACCATAAATTATGACATGCAAGATTTGGGTAGTTCTAAAAACTGAAATGCAAGATTTGGGTAGTTGTCAAAACTGACCTACAAACTTCTACAAACCCTCAAGCTAGCAAGATCATGGCTCTGATACCACTGAAATGTCCCTTTTCTAGTGTTTTTATGATATTTCCAACCTTTAATCATATCTTTAAGATCAAACAACTAATATCACAAATATCCTCCAAATTTCTCAAGAAACCCCAAATTGGGTATGCCAGAAATGGTGCCAAAAGCTTCACAGCTTCACCTATTATTAATAAATCTGAAAATGGATATTTTTACAGAAATTTCAGCAGCATAAAATCTTATAAAATGAAATTTCCAGATCTGTATAGCCTTTACACAACAGCTCACAAATGTAGGACAAAAACTATGCTCATCGGGCTCCCGAAATTAACACAAAAATGCCCGAAAACACCACAAAAACACTAATAAACTATCTCAGAAGTTTAATCACGTCCCAATACATATATTCAGCTCTATTTTAACATCTTAAAGTCTAAAATACAGCAGCAAACCAAACTGATATGAAATACTCAACTGAAAACACCAAACTCATACCAAAAACAACCCCGAAAACTCACAAATCTGCACTATTCAGCACAAAGGCAAACTCTGTATCAGCATGCACATGGAATGGCTTCAAAATACCATCCTTAGCCTTCTTAGAAACCTGCAAACTCCCATTCTTGGGTCTCCCTAGAAACTTGCAAACTCCCATTCTTGGGACTCCTTCTCCACAGGTTTGGCAGCCTCTGAAGAATAACAAAGAAATGAGCAAAATCCAGTTCTGGAATGAGGCCAAAATGCCTCCAAAACCCCTTAAAAGAGGGCATAACTGTAACTCACGTCCAAGAGAGCTTAATGAAACATATTTTAATAATAATTTTCATTTATTAGTCCAATGGTTTCCAAAGATTAACCCCCTTTTTCCGAAACTTCACTTTCTTGGGCCTACCTGCCTTAGCAAAGATTATTATTTTTTAATTATTTGAAAAGGGGACATGACAAACAGCCATTCACGACCCAATTTTTTATTAGGTCAACAGAGGAGCAAAATATTGTCACAGCCCTTCCAATAGAAATGATGCTGGTGCCAATATTTCAAATCCGAATAACGTGTCTTTCTCGAACACCAGCACCGATTCTATTGGGGAGGGTCGCCGAGAGCTTTTGTTATCAAAGCCTCCCATTGTAGCCATGATAGGCATGCAAAAAATATTGCTAGAGTGCCAAGCACCCACCTCATGGCTAGAGACAAGGGCTCACCATCAGATTAACTTCAAAATCGCAGAACAGACGCGCTATAGAATGGCAATCGCTGCCAAGTCTCTTCCGTAATTGTGTCGGTCGAGTGATCAAAGAAGGTGATCTAAGAGAGGGTCCAAGCATAGGCATTCATTGGGGGATTCGCGCCGATAGGAAAAATTCATGCAATACCCGAGAAACATCGGACGAAGGTGCTAGACGAGTGCTCCCATTTTAGATCAAGTTTTAAAATCACCAAGTAGATGCGGTGAGGGCTGGCAACCGCTGCCAAACCTTTTTTCGAAATTGCGCCAGCTGAGTGACAAGAAAACATGATCTAAAGGAGAGTTGAGGAAGAGCACCTCGAGGGTGGGCTTCATGCCCCTCCAATTGATTCAACGTCGGCGTCCATCGTTTCAAAATCTAACATTTCCATCCGCCTTGACACTGGCGTTGAATCAATGAGAGGGGCACAGGAGAGGCTTGTGGCAACAACCTCTCCTATATAAGCTATTAGTGCAAGGCTCGCTCTGCATTAGAAATTAGAGAACACACCGAAATCCACCTAAAAAATCCAAATCGTTGAAAATTTTGACCAAACAACCATCCACGACCCAATTTTTTATGAGGTTGTCTAAGGAGCAAAAGATAGTCATCGGTTAGGAGATGTGAATTCATGGAGCCAAGGGACTGAAATGGTCATCGAGCTCATCTGATCAACTGGATGAATTTCACCTTTAAGGGGCCCAATCCAAAAGTTCTGGAGGTCATCTCCTGGAACTCTCAAGAACAAGGCCCATCTTACTTGCAAACTCTGCTACTACACAAACATAGGTTGCAATTAAAGAGAAATTGCAAGGGCATCACAGTGGCCTGAGGCCAATGCTCCGACTAAGTCAATTTTCTCTTGCAATCACCATGCTGCCATTCATAGAGAGATCTCCCCATTCACTTGTGACATGATGCACAATCCAAGTGATAGATGCAAGCTCGCCCTTGAAAGGCCACTTTCCAAGACATCCCCCGATGACACATTGGAATGAAAACCGTTGTCAAACCATTCCCAATGTTGTGCCCATCGAGTTGGCACAGAGGCGACCTTAGGGAGCTCCTGCATAGCAATTGGGATGTTCTTTCATACCCATCTCTAACAAAAACCAATGTTAGCTATGAACAAATTTAGAATCCAAGGCTCATATCCATCGATATCTTCGGCACTGGGTCTATATATTCAAAGGCCATGGAGAGGTTTCGATAAGAGAAGCTCCCCTGCTCACTTGCACAAACATCCCAAATGCTAGACACAAGCTCCCACCCTTAGCATTGCTCTCTAGATTGCCGCAATGACACATTGGAATGACAACCGCTGTCGAACAACACCCAAATTTTTGCCGATGGAGTGAGAAAGACAAGTTACTTTGGGGAGCTACGCATAACAAATGGGTTGCTGCTTCATTTCGCTCTTATATATAGATTCGATGTCATTGATTTTGTTTGGAATCTGAGGCTGCATTCATCCTTGCTCACACAAGCAATGGCTCTTCTCATTGAATGGTCACGGGGAGCTTTCGATTACAAAGGCTCCCTTGTCACCCATGATGCGCAGCCCAACTGCAAGACAATGACTCACCCTTCAAATCGCTGCCCAGGCAACCACCACAATGGCACCATTGGAATGACAACCGCTGCCGAACCATTCCAAATTTTTTTTACCAAAGAAGTTGTTGCAAAGAGAATGGCTCTGGGGAGAGAGCCCTCATTGGGGAATTCGCGCCGATAGCAAAAATTTATGCAATACCTGAGCAACACCGGACGAAGGTGCTAGACTAGGGCTCCCATTTTAGATCAACTTTTAAAATCACCAGGTAGACGTGGTGAGGGCTGGAAACTGTTGCCAAACCTTTTTCCGAAATTGTGCCAGCTGAGTGATAAGAAAACATGATCTAAAGGAGAGTCGAGGAATAGCACCTCGAGGGTGGGATTCATGCCCCTCTAACTGACTTGGTGGGCCAACCTGGTGGGGTGACTTGATGAACAAACTTAGAGAGTCAATTTGGTGAGAGTACTTGGTGACTTGGTGGGCCGACCTGGCCGGGTGACTTGATGAACAAACTTAAAGAGTCGACTTGGTGAGAGTACTCGGTGGGCTGACCTGGTCACATGACTTGATGAACAAACTTAAAGAGTCAACTTGGTGGGCCAACTTGGCCGGGTGAATTGATGAACGAACTTAAAGAGTCGACTTGGTGGGTCGAACTAGCGGGGTGACTTGGTGAGAGTACTTGGTGGGCTAACCTGGCAGGGTGACTTGATGAACGAACTTAGAGAGTCAACTTTGTGAGAGTACTTGATGGGGCCAACTGACAGGGTGACTTGATGAACGAACTTAAAGAGTCAACCTGGAGAGAGAACTTGGTGGGCCGAGCTAGCGGGGTAAATTGATGAACAAACCTAAAGAGTCAACTTTTTGAGAGTACTTGGTGGGCCGACATGGCGGGGTGACTTGATGACCGAACTTAAAGGGTCGACTTGGTGAGAGTACTTGGTGGGCTGATCTGGAGGAGCGACTTGATGAACGAACTTAAAGAGTCGACTTGGTGAGAGTACTTGGTGGGTTGACTTGATGAAGAAACCTAAAGAGTCAACTTGGTGAGAGTACTCAGTGGGCCGACCTGGCGAGGTGACTTGGTGAGCAAACTTAAAGAGTCGACTTGGTGAGAGTAGTTGGTGGGATGACCTGGCGGGGTGACTTGATGAACGAACTTAAAGAGTTGTCTTGGTGGGCAGACTTGGTAGAGTGACTTAGGGAACGAACTTAAAGAGTCCACTTGGTGGGCTGACCTGGCAGGGTGACTTGATGAAAGGACTTAAAGAGTCAACTTGGTGAGAGTACTTGGTGGGGCAACTTAATCAATGCACTTGAAGAATCAACTTGGTTAGAGTACTTGGTGGGGCAACTTGATGAACGGACTCAAAGAGTCGACTTGGTGAGAGTACTTGGTGGCTCAACCTAATGAGTAGACTTAAAGAGTCAACTTGGTGAGAGTGGGCCTAACGGGGTGAGCTGGTGAGTGGGCCTTACGGGGCGAGTTGGTGGGGTGACTTGGCGAGTGGAATTAGAGAGCTCCCGCGTAGCAATCGGGAAGTGCTTTCGTACCCTTCTCTCACAAAAACCAATGTTAACTAAACAAATTTAGAATCCAAGGCTCGTATCCATCAATATCATCGGTACTGGGTCTATATTCAAATGCCATGGAGAGGTTCCGATAAGAGAAGCTCCCCTGCTCACTTGCACAAACATCCCCAAATGCTAGATGCAAGCTCTCGCCCTTAGCATCGCTCTCCAAATTACTGCAATGACACATTGGAATGACAACCGTTGTCGAAGAACTCCCAAATTTGTGCCGATGGAGTGAGAAAGAAGAGCCAGATCGGGTCAACAAAAATGGCTAAGCCAAATCAGGTCGGCCAGCATGGCTTGCCCAGATAGGGTCGGCCATCATGGCTCACCCAGATCGGGTCGGCCATCATGGCTCGGCCAACATTTTTTGCCAAGAGCTTTCGATATTAAAGCTCCCATGTAGTCACAATAAGTACACCATGAAAAATTGCTAGCGCGCTGAGCACCCATAGCAAATTGCCATTATACCAAGCAACGCCAGAGTACTAGACAAGGGCTCACGTTTAGATCAAGTTTTAAAATCACCAAAATGACATGCCATGGATCGGCAACCACTGCCTCACCTTTTCAAAAATTGAGTCATTGGAAAACATGATCTAAAGGACAGTTGAGGAAAAGAACTGAGATCACTTCATGCCCCTTTCATTGATTAAACATCAGCATACACCGTTTGAAAACCCAACAATCTGATCCACCTAGACACCAATGTTGAATCAATAAAAGGGGCATGGGAGAGGCTCGCGGCAACAACCTCTCCTATATAAGCTATTAGTGTGAGGCTCGCTCTGCATTAGAAATCTGTGATAGCATGGACAACTCCCTTAAAAATCAAATTTAATGAAAAATGTGACCAAACAGCCATCCACGACACCATTTTTGGAGCTCGACCAGATCAGGTCAGCCAGCATGGCTCACCCAGATCGGCTCGGCCAGAACGGCTCGCCCAGATCGGGTTGCCCAACATGCCTCGCCTAGATCGGGTCGGCCAGCATGGCTTGCCCAGATCGGGTCAGCCAGAATGGCTCGACCAGATCGGCTCGGCCAGCATGGCTCGGCCAGAACGGCTCGGCCAGATCGGGTCAGCCAGCATGGCTCGCCCAGATCGACTCGGCCAGGCTAGCTCACCCACCATTTTTCAATCACACTACCTCCCCTATATAAGCTATTAGTGCAAGGCTTACTCTACATCAGAAATGTACATTCAGTGCACAAGTACCTTAAAACCCAATTCAATGAAAAATGTGACCGAATAGCCATCCACGACCCCATTTTTCATGAGGTTGTCAACGGAACAAAGATTGGCATTGGTTAGGTGATTTGATTGCATCAGTCAGGGGGGTAAATTGATCAATTTTTGGAGACCGACTAGAATGGCTCGAGGACCATTTTATATCGGAAGCTACCCGATTTGAGAATTATGACTCAAGTAGAATGGCTCGGGTACCCATTTTATGAACTTAAAGAGTCGACTTGGTGGGCCAACCTGGCAGGGTGACTTGATGAACAAACTTAGAGAGTTGACTTGGTGAGAGTACTTGGTGGGCCGACCTGGCAAGGTGACTTGATGAACTAACTTAAAGAGTCGACTTGGTGAGAGTACTTGATGGGCTGACCTGGTCACGTGACTTGATGAACGAACTTAAAGAGTCGACTTGGTGGGCCGACTTGGCTGGGTAACTATATGAACGAACTTAAAGAGTTGACTTGGTTGGTTGAACTAGCGAGATGACTTGGTGAGAGTACTTGGTGGGCTGACCTGGCAGGGTGACTCGATGAAAGAACTTAGAGAGTCGACTTTGCGAGAGTGCTTGGTGGGTCAAACTGGCGGGGTGACTTGATGAACAAACTTAAAGAGTCAACTTGGTGAGATAATTTGGTGGGCTAAGCTGGCAGGGTGAATTGCTAAAGGAACCTAAAGAGTCGACTTTGTGAGAGTACTTGGTGGGCCGACCTTGCGGGGTGAATTGATGACCAAACTTAAAGGTTCGACTTGGTGAGAGTACTTGGTGGGCCAACCTGGTGGAGCGACTTGATGAACGAACTTAGAGAGTCGACTTTGTGAGAGTACTTGGTGGGGTGACTTGATGAACAAACCTAAAGAGTCAACCTGGTGAGAGTACTTGGTGGGCCGACCTAGCGGGGTGACTTGATGAGCAAACTTAAAGAGTCTACTTGGTGGGGTGACCTGGTGGGGTGACTTGATGAACGAACTTAAAGAGTCAACCTTGTGGGCCAACTTGGCAGAGTGACTTCATGAACAAACTTAAAGAGTCCACTTGGTGGGCCGACCTGGCAGGGTGACTTGATGAACGAACTTAAAGAGTTGACTTGGTGAGAGTAATTTGTGGGCTGACCTAGCAGGGTGACTTGATGAATGAACTTAAAGAGTCAACTTGGTGGGGTGACTTGATGAAAAAAATTGAAGGGTAGACTTGGTGGGGTGACTCTATGAACGGACCTAAAGAGTTGACTTGGTGAGAGTACTTGGTGGGGCGACTTGATGAACAAACTTAAAGAGTCGACTTGGTGAGAGTACTTGGTGGGGTGACTTGATGAGCGCACTTGAAGAATCGACTTGGTTAGAGTACTTGGTGGGGTGACTTGATGAACGAACTCAAAGATTCAACTTGCTGAGAGTACTTGGTGGCTCGACTTGATGAGCAGACTTAAAGAGTCCACTTGGTGAGAGTACTTGGCGGGGTGAACTGATCAATAGACTTAAAGAATCAACTTGGTGGGAGTACTTTGTTGGCCGAACTGGTGGGGTGACTTGATGAATGGACATAAAGAGTCAACTTGGTGAAAGTACTTGTACTTGTTCTAGTGACTTGATGAACAGACTTAAAGAGTCGACTTGGTGGGGTCACTTGATGAAAGGACTTAAAGAGTTAACTTGGTGAGAGTACTTGGTGGGGTGACTTGATGAAAGAACTTAAAGGGTCAACTTGGCGAGATGACTTGGTGAACGGACCTAAAGAGTTGACTCGGTGGGAGCACTTGGTGGGGTGACTTGATGAACAGACTCAAAGAGTCGACTTAGTGAGAGTACTTGGTGGCACGACTTGATGAGCAGACTCAAAGAGTCCACTTGGTGAGAGTACTTCGCGGGGTGAACTGATGAATGGACTTAGAGAGTCGACTTGGTGGAAGTACCTGGTGGGGTGACTTGATGAAGGGACATAAAGAGTCAACTTGGTGAGAGTACTTGTTCTGGTGACTTGATGAATAGACTTAAACAGTCAACTTGGTGGGGTGACTTGATGAAAGGACTTAAAGAGTCAACTTGGTGAGATTACTTGGTGGGGTGACTTGATGAACGCACTTGAAGAATCGACTTGGTTAGAGTACTTGGTGGGGTGACGTGATGAACGGACTTAAAGGGTCGACTTGGCGGGGTGACTTGATGAATGGACCTAAAGAGTTGACTTGGTGAGAGTACTTGGCGGGCTGAACTGATGAACAGACTTAAAGAGTTGACTTGGTGGGAGTACTTGGTGGGCCGACCTGGTGGGGTGACTTGATGAACGGACTTATAGAGTCAACTTGGTGAGAGTACTTGTTCTGGTGACTTGATGAAAGGACTTAAAGAGTTGAATTGGTGGGGTGAGTTGATGAAAAGACTTAAAGAGTCAACTTGGTGGGGTGACTTGATGAAAGGACTTAAAGAGTCGACTTGGTGAGAGTACTTGGTGGGGCAACTTGATGAATGGACTTAAAGAGTCAACTTGGCTAGAGTACTTGTTCTGGTGACTTGATGAACGGATTTGAAGAGTCGACTTGGTGGGGTGACTTGATGAAAGGACTTAAAGAGTCAACTTGGTGAGAGTACTTGGTGGGGCGACTTGATGAACGGACTTAAAGGGTCGACTTGGCAGGGTGACTTGATGAACAAACCTAAAGAGTTGACATGGTGAGAGTACTTGGCGAGGTGAACTGATGAACAAAATTAAAGAGTCGACTTGGTGGGCTGACCTGGTGCGGTGACTTGATGAATGGACTTATTGAGTCGACTTTGTGAGAGTACTTGTTCTGGTGACTTGATGAACGGACTTAAAGAGTCAGCTTGGTGGGGTGACTTGATGAAAGGACTTAAAGAGTCGACTTGGTGGGGTGACTTGATGAACAAACTTAAAGGGTCAACTTTGCAAGGTGAGTTGATGAACGGACCTAAAGAGTTGACTTGGTGAGAGTACTCAGTGGGGTGACCTGATGAACAAACTTAGAGAGTCAACTTGGTGAGAGTACTTGGTGGGCCGACCTAGTTGGGTGACTTCGTGAACGGACTTAAAGAGTCGACTTGGTGGGAGTACTTGGTCGGGTGACTTGACAAACGGACTTCAAGGGTCGACTTGGCAAGGTGACTTGATGAGCGATCCTAAAGAGTTGACTTGGTGAGAGTAATTGGTGTGGTGACTTGATGAATAGACTTAAAGAGTCGAATTGGTGAGAGTACTTGGTGGGGTGACTTGATGAACGCACTTGAAGAGTCGACTTGGTGGGGTGACTTTATGAGCAAACCTAAAGAGCTAACCTGGTGAGAGTACTTGGTGGGGTGACTTGATGAACATAGTTAAAAAGTCGACTTGGCGAGAGTACTTGGTCGGGTGACTTGATGAACGCACTTGAAGAATCGACTAGGTTAGAGTACTTGGTGGGGTGACTTGATGAACAAGCTAAAAGATTTTTCTTGGTGGGCTGACCTGGTGGGGTGACTTGATGAATGAACTTAGAGAGTCAACTTGGTGAGAGTACTTGGTGACTTGGTGGGCCGACCTGGCCGGGTGACTTGATGAACAAACTTAAAGAGTCAACTTGGTGAGAGTACTCGGTGGGCTGACCTGGTTACGTGACATGATGAACGAACTTAAAGAGTCGACTTGGTGGGTTGACTTGGCCAGGTGACTTGATGAACAAACTTAAAGAGTTGACTTGGTTGGTCGAACTAGCGCGCTAACTTGGTCAGAGCACTTGGTGGGCTAACCTGGTAGGGTGACTTGATGAACAAACTTAGAGAGTCAACTTTGTGAGAGTACTTGGTGGGTCGAACTGGCAGGTAGACTTGATGAACAAACTTAAAGATTCAACCTGGTGAGAGAACTTGGTTGGCCGAGCTAGCGGGGTGAATTGATGAAGGAACCTAAAGAGTCAACTTTGTGAGAGTACTTGGTGTGCCAGCCTGGTGGGGTGACTTGATGACCGAACTTAAAGGGTCAACTTGGTGAGAGTACTTGGTGGGCCGACCTGGCAGAGCAACTTGATGAACAAACTTAAAGAGTCAACTTGGTGAGAGTACTAGGTGGGTGACCTAATGAACAAACCTAAAGAGTTGCCCTGGTGAGAGTACTTGGTGGGCCGACCTGATGGGGTGACTTGGTGAGCAAACTTAAAGAGTCGACTTGGTGAGAGTAGTTGGTGGGCTGACTTGGAGGGGTGACTTGATGAACGAACTTAAAGAGTTGACTTATTGGGCTGACTTTGTAGAGTGACTTCATGAACAAACTTAAAGAGTCCACTTGGTGGGCCGACCTGGCGGGGTGACTTGATGAACGAACTTAAAGAATCAACTTGGTGAGAGTAATTTGTGGGCTGACCTGGCGGGGTGACTTGATAAATGAACTTAAAGAGTCGACTTGGTGGGGTGACTTGATGAACGCACTTGAAGGGTTGACTTGGTGGGGTGACTCTATGATTGGACCTAAAGAGTTGACTTGGTGAGAGTACTTGGTGGGGTGACTTGATGAAAGGACTTAAAGAGTCGACTTGGTGAGAGTACTTGGTGGGGCAACTTGATGAACGGACTTAAAGGGTCAACTTGGCGGGGTGACTTGATGAACAGACCTAAAGAGTTGACTTGGTGAGAGTACTTGGTGGGGTGAACTGATGAATAGACTTAAAGAGTCAACTTGGTGGGAGTAATTGGTGGGCCAACCTGGTGGGGTGACTTTATGAACGGACTTATAGAGTCGACTTGGTGAGAGTAGTTGTTCTGGTGACTTGATGAACAGACTTAAAGAGTCAGCTTGGTGGGGTGACTTGATGAAAGGACTTAAAGAGTCAACTTGGTGGGGTGACTTGATGAACGAACTTAAAGGGTCGAATTTGCGGGGTGACTTGATGAACGGACCTAAAGAGTTGACTTGGCGAGAGTACTCGGTGCGGTGACCTGATGAACAGACTTAGAGAGTCGACTTGGTGAGAGTACTTGGTGGGCCGACCTAGTTGGGTGACTTCATGAACTAACTTAAAGAGTTGACTTGGTGGGAGTACTTGGTGGGGTGACTTGATGAACATAGTTAAAGAGTTGACTAGGTGAGAGTACTTGGTCGGGTGAGTTGATGAATGCACTTGAAGAATTGACTTGGTTAGAGTACTTGGTGGGGTGACTTGATGAACGAACTTAAAGATTCGACTTGGTGGACTGACCTGGCGAGGTGACTTGATGAACAAACTTAGAGAGTTGACTTGGTGAGAGTACTTGGTGACTTGGTGGGCTGACCTAGCCGGGTGACTTGATGAACAAACTTAAAGAGTCGACTTGGTGAGAGTACTCGGTGGGCTGACCTAGTCACGTGACTTGATGAACGAACTTAAAGAGTCGACTTGGTGGGCCGACTTGGTCGGGTGACTTGATGAACGAACTTAAAGAGTCGACTTGGTGGGTTGAACTAGCGGGGTGACTTGGTGAGAGTACTTGGTGGGCTAACCTTGTAGGGTGACTTGATGAATGAACTTAGAGAGTTGACTTTGTGAGAGTACTTGGTGGGTCGAACTAGCAGGGTGACTTGATGAACGAACTTAAAGAGTCAACCTGGTGAGAGAACTTGGTGGGCCGAGCTGGCGGGGTGAATTGATGAAGGAACCTAAAGAGTCAACTTTGTGAGAGTACTTGGTGGGCCGACCTGGCGGGGTGACTTGATGACCGAACTTATAGGGTCGACTTGGTGAGAGTACTTGGTGGGCCGACCTGGCGGAGCGACTTGATGAACGAACTTAAAGAGTCGAATTGGTGAGAGAACTTGGTTGGGTGACTTGATGAACAAACCTAAAGAGTCGACTTGGTGAGAGTACTCGGTGGGCCAACCTGGCGGGGTGACTTGGTGAGCAAACTTAAAGATTTGACTTGGTGAGAGTAGTTGGTGGGTTGACCTGGCAGGGTGACTTGATGAACAAACTTAAAGAGTCGACTTGGTGGGCCGACTTGGCAGAGTGACTTCATGAATGAACTTAAAGAGTCCACTTGGTGGGCCAACCTAGCGGGGTGACTTGATGAATGAACTTAAAGAGTCGACTTGGTGAGAGTAATTTGTGGGCTGACCTGGCAGGGTGACTTGATGAATGAACTTAAAGAGTCGACTTGGTGGGGTGACTTGATGAACGCACTTGAAGGGTCAACTTTGTGGGGTGACTCTATTAATGGACCTAAAGAGTTGACTTGGTGAGAGTACTTGGTGGGGTGACTTGATGAAAGGACTTAAAGAGTGAACTTGGTGAGAGTACTTGGTCTGGTGACTTGACGAACGCACTTGAAGAATCGACTTGGTTAGAGTACTTGGTGGGCAACTTGATGAACAGACTCAAAGAGTCAACTTGGTGAGAGTACTTGGTGGCATGACTTGATGAGTAGACTTAAAGAGTCAACTTGGTCAGAGTGGGCCTAACGGGGCGAGGTGGTGAGTGGGCCTAACGGGGCGAGTTGGTGGGGCAACTTGGAAAGTGGAATTAGAGAGCCAACTTGGTGAGGCAACTTGATGAGTTGGTTCATTGAGATGACATGGTGAGCTGGCTTGGTGAGTCGACTTGGCGAGTGAACTTAAAGAGTCGACATGGCAATGTACTCAAGTCAACTTGGTGAGGTGACTTGGCGAGCGGGCTCAAAGAGTCAACATGGTGAGGCAACTCATTGAGTCAACATGGTGAGGCGACTCATGGTGAGGAGCTATCCTTGAGGTGAGTTGGTGGCCCTACTTGATTAGTCGACTTGGTGAGCCGAGCTGACGAGCTGACACGGTGAGCAGGCTTAAAGAGGCGACAACTTGGTGGGGTAACTTGACAAGCTAACTTATCAAGGCAAAATGGTGAGTCAACTTGGTGAGCTGACTTGGTGAGTGCACTTAAAGAGTCAACTTTGTGAGGTGACTCAGTGAGTTAGCTCGCTGATGGGACTTGGGCGGGCTGACCTGGCGAGCAAACTTAAAGAGGAGACTTGGGTGGGCTGACTTGGTGAGTGAACTTAAAGAGTTGACTTGGCAACGTACTTGAACAACCAACTTGGTGGGCTGACATGGTGAGTGGGCTTACAGAAGCAACTCGATGGGGAAACTTGGCGAGCACACTTGCTGGGGCAAGGTGGTAAAATGACTAGGTGATTTGACTTGGTGAGCTGACTTACGGAGCTGACTTGGTGAGAAAACTTAAGGGGTCGACTTGGTAAGGCAACCTGAATAGTCGACTCGGTGAGCTGACTTGGGGAGCTGACATGGTGAGCGGTCTTAAAGAAGAGGCGACCTGGTGGTGCAACCTGGTGAGGCAAGATGGTAAGTCATCTTGGTGAGCCGGCTTGACGAGCTGTGAGCAGACTTAAAGAGTCAATTCTTGATTTGGCAAAGACAACATGGTCAGATGACTTGGTGAGCCAACCTGGCTAGCAAAATTGGCCAGCAAACTTATCAAATCGACTAGCTGTCCCCAGCCAGGATTGCACGCCTGGGTTGACCCAACTTGGGTCACCTGACTCCATTGCCCTAGCCTCGAGTGACCCGACTGGGTCACTAGAGTGGGTCAACGAGGGGAAAAAAAATAAAAATCATGGGAGGCCCTGTACATGGAAAATCTGATTTGAGAATTTTCTTTATAAAAAGAGATCATGATAGGCCCCATAAGGCAAAAAAGAATGAAATTTTGGGAGTTCAAAAAAAAATGTTACCCGGTTTTGGATCACACATAGGGCTCGGGTCACATAGCATCGAGGTGCCCTGGGTGACATGAGTCACGCAAAAATTTGACGGTGGCATGAGTCATGCAAAAACATTGGAGGCCATTAAGGCTCGAGGCGCTTCGAGTCGAGGTTGTCAAGGCAAGTCAGGTTGAAAACTTTGGGCGTTAACCAAAAAGAAAAAGTTAACCACTTTTGGATCACGTACACGGCTTGGGGCACTTAGAATCAAGTCAAGCACGGTGACATGAGTCATGCAAAAAATTTGGAGACGACTCGAGTCGGGGCATCCGACTCTATTCGAGTTCAAAACTTTGGGACTTGATAAAAAAAAGAAAAAAGAAAAAGTTACCCGATTTTGGATCACGTAAGTGACTCGGGCCACTCAGAATCATGGCGAGTGCGGTTACATGAGTCGAGCGAAAAAAAATGGAGGCGGTTAAGGCTCGAGGAAATTCGAGTTGGGGTAGCTGAGTCGATTCAAAAACTTTGGTTGTTAGCTAAAAAAAGAGTTAATTTCTTTTGGATCACGTACATGACTTGGGGCGCATAGAATCAAGTTAAGCACGGTGACATGAGTGGTTCAAAAAAATTGTAGGCGATTAAGGCTCGAGGCGATTTGAGTCGGGGTTGCTGACACGATTCGGGTTGAAATATTTGGGTGTTAACCAAAGAAGGAAGAAGTTAACCGCTTTTGGATCACGTACATGACTCAGGGCACCAAGTTGAGCATGGTGACATGAGTCCTGCGAAAAAACTTGAGGCAGTTAAGGCTCGAGGCAATACGAGTCAGGGTTGCCGACACAATTTGGGTTGGAAATTTTGGGCGTTAACCCAAAAAAAGAGTTGACCGCCTTTGGATCACGCACATGACTCGGCACACTTAGAATCATGTCGAGCACGGTGACATGAGTCGTGCGAAAAAATTGGAGGCAGTTAAGGCTCGATGCGATTCGAGTCAGGGTTCGGGTAGTTGGGGCAATTCGTGTTGGGGTTGCCAACACGGTTTGAGTTGAAAACTTTGGGCATTAACCCAAAAAAAAAAAAGTTGACCTCTTTTGGACCACGTACATGACTCGGGGCACTTAGAATCAAGTCGAGTACATGAAATGGAAGATTTTTCTGCCCTCACAAAAATTGCAAACCCGACCCACATAGAAATTGGACTTGGAAGACTTTTTCACACTCGCAGAAATCAGAAAACCTCACTTGCAGGGAATTCGGCAATTGGGAGATTTTTTCGCCCTTCCGAAAATCGCAAACCCCACCAGCTCAAAATTTGGGACTCAGGAGATTTTTTTCCCCCTCATGGAAATTTTACAAAACCCCACTCGCCCAAAATTTGGCACTCGAAAGATTTTTCTGCCCTGGCAGAAATTTCTACAAAACCCCTCGCTCCCGCCCAAAATTTGGCACTCGGGAGATTTTTTCGCCCTGGCAGAAATTGCAAACCCCACCCCCCAAGAATTTGGCACCTGGGAGATTTTTACGCCCTCGCGAAAATTGCAAACCCCACCCGCCGGGAATTTGGCACTTGGGAGATTTTTTCGCCCTCGCAAAAATTTTCAAAAACCCCCACCTGCTCGAAATGTGGCACTTGGGAGATTTTTTCGCCCCTACAGAAATTGTAAAACCCCACCCACCGGGAATACGGCACTTGGGAGATTTCTTCGCCCTCGCGAAAATTTTCACAAAACCCCACCCGCTCAAAATTCGGCACCTGGGAGATTTTTCCCGCCCTCGTGAAAAATTGCAAACCCCACCCACCCAAAATTTGGCACTTGGAAGATTTTCCCGCACTTGCACAAATTGCAAACCCCACCTGCCAGGAATTTGGCACCTGAGAGATTGTTACGAGCTCGCAAGAAAAAACCTTGCAAACCCCACCCCCACCCAAAATTTGGCACTTGGGATATTTTCTTGACCTCGTGCAAATTACAAACCCCATCTGCCTCAGAGTTGAAAAAGGTTTTACGAATCAAGGCGACAGAGGGCTGAATCTCAGTGGATTGTGGCAGCAAGGCCACTCTGCCACTTACAATACCCCGTCACTTATTTAAGTCGTCTGCAAAAGATTCTTCTCACCGACCACTTGAAATTAATATCCAAGGTTGCTCCAACAGGCTAGTGCACTGATCAAAGATGGCCAATGACACGGGCCCCTGGGAGTGCAAGAGCACCCCTACTACGGGTCGCAATGTAGTCAGAGAGAGATATGCGTCGCATCTAGCGTGGATTCTGAC
>CM053789.1:686226297-686353797 GCA_028749045.1 Cupressus sempervirens | reverse complement strand
AACCGAGCAGAGACCTCTCACTCCGATGCGGACGTCATTCAAAGGCACCAATCCTAATCCTGATTGCATTCAAGTCTCTTCTTCACCCCGCAGAGAATCCATGCTTTCGATCATGAGCATTTGATGTGACCCTCGACCTCGATGGCACTAGACTTATAGCTTCGTCGTCTAGCACATCGTTGTAGGGTCGAGTGTCTGCACATCACCGAGATTTTGGGGGCGGGGAGGAGGCCAGCTCCATCCCCTACACGATTCAGGGTCTCGAACCAACAATGATCCTACCGCAGGTTCACCTCCGGTAACCTTGTTATGACTTCTCCTTCCTCTAATTGATAAGGTTCAGTGAACTTATCGCGACGTCGCTAATAGGAACCACCGTCATCACCGTGATCTGAACACTTCACTGGATCATTCAATCAGTAGGAGTGATGGGCGGTGTGTACAAAGGGCAGGGACGTAGTCAATGCAAGCTGATGACTCGTGCTTACTAGGAATTACTCATTGAAGATCAATAATTGCAATGGTCTATCCCAATCACAATGCAATTTGGCAAGATTTTCCAAACCTTTCAGGCCAGGGAGAGAAACTCGTTGGTTGCATCAGTTTACCGCGCATGTGGCCTAGAACATCTAAGGGCATCACAGACCTATTATTTCCTCAAACTTCCATGGCCTAGGAGGCCATAGTCCCTCTAAGAAGCTAGCCATGAAGGGGAACCTCCGCGTAGCTAGTTAGCAGGCTGAGGTCTCGTTTGTTAACGAAATTAACTAGACAAATCGCTCCACCAACTAAGAACGGCCATGCACCACCACCCATAGAATCAAGAAAGAGCTCTCAATCTGTCAATCCTTACTATGTTTGGACTAAGTCAATTTTCTCTTGCAATCACCATGCCACCGTTCATAGAGAGATCTCCCCATTCACTTGTGAGGTGACGCACAATCCAAGTTCTAGACATGAGCTCATCCTTGAAAGGCCACTTTTCAAGGCATCCCCCGATGACACATTGGAATGAAAACCACTATCAAACCATTCCCAATGTTGTGCCGATCGAGTTGGCACAGAGGCGACCTTGGGGAGCTCCTGCATAGTAATTGGGATGTGCTTTCCTTCCCATCTCTCACAAATACCAATGTCAGTTGTGAACAAATTTGGAATCCAAGGGCTCTCATCCATCGATATCGTCAGCACTGGGTCTATATACAAAGTCCATGGAGAGGTTCTGAGAAGAGAAGCCCCCCTTGCTCGCTCGCACAAACATCCCAAATTCTAGACACAAGCTCCCGCCCTTAGCATCACTCTCCAGATCACCGCAATGACACATTGGAATGAAAATCGCTATCGAACAACTCTCAAAATTGTGGCAATTGAGTGAGAAAGAAGAGCAACTTTGGGGAGAGGCACATAGAAAATGGGCTGCTCCTTCATTCTGCTCTTATATACAGATCCAATGTCATTGATTTCATTTGGAATCCAAGGCTGCATTCATCCTTGCCCACATGAGCAATGGCTCTTCTGATCGAATGGCCACAGGGAGCTTTTGATAACAAAGGCTCCCTTGTCACTCGTGATGCACAGCCCAACTGCTAGACGACGGCTCGCCCTTGAGATCGCTGCCCAGGCAACACCACAATAGCACCATTGGAATGACAACCGCTGCCAAACCATTCCAAATATTTTGCGTCAAAGAAGTTGTTGCAAAGAGAATGACTCTAGGGAGAGAGCACTCACATAGCAATATTGGGATGGCTTCACGGCCCTTCCAATAGAAACAATGCTGGTGCCAATATTCAAAATCCGAATAACATGTCTTTCTCGAACACCAGCACCAATTCTATTGGGGAGGGTCGCCGAGAGATTTTTTTATCAAAGCCTCCCATTATAGCCGTGATAGGCACGCAAAAATTTTTTCTAGAGCACCAAGAACCCACCTCATGGCTAGAGACAAGGGCTCACCATTAGATCAACTTCAAAATCACAGAATAGACGTGGTGTAGAATGGAAACCGCTGCCAAGTCTCTTCCGTAATTGCGTCGGTCGAGTGATCGAAGAAGGTGATCTAAGAGAGGGTCCAAGAGTAGGCATTCCTTGGGGGATTCGTGCCGATGGCATAAATTTATGCAATACCTGAGCAACACCGGATGGAGGCGCTAGACGAGGGCTCCCATTTTAGATCGAGTTTTAAAATCATGAAGAAGACGCGGTGAGGGCTGGCAACTGCTGCCAAACTTTTTTTTGAAATTGTGCCAGCTGAGTGACAAGAAAACATGATCTAAAGGAGAGTCCAGGAATAGTACCCTCGAGGGTGGGCTTCATGCCCCTCTAATTGATTCAACGTCGGCATCCACCGTTTCAAAATTTGACATATCCAGCCACCCTAACAGAGGTGTTGAATCAATGAGGGGGGCATGGGAGAGGCTTGCGGAAACCACCTCTCCCATTGCAGCTATGATAGGCATGCAAAAAAAATTTCTAGAGCGCCAAAGCACCCACCTCATGTCTATACACAAGGGCTCGCCATTAGATCAACTTCGAAATCGCAGAATAGACACGGTGTAGAATAGCAACTGCTGCCAAGTCTCTTCCGTAATTGTGTCGGTCGAGTGATCAAAGAAGGTGATCTAAGAGAGGTTCCAAGCATAGGCATTTGTTGGGGGATTCATGCCGATGGCATAAATTTATGCAACACCCAAGAAACACCGGACAAAGGTGCTAGACGAGGGCTCCCGTTTTAGATCAAGTTTTAAAATCACCAAGTAGACGCGGTGAGGGTTGGCAACCGCTGCCAAACCTTTTTCTAAAATTGTGCCAGCTGAGTGAAGAGAAAACATGATCTAAAGGAGATTCCATGTATAGCACCCACGAGGGTGGGCTTCATGCCCCTCTAATTGATTCAACTTCAACGTCCACCATTTAAAAATTTGACATATCCATCAGCCCTGACAGCGGCGTTGAATCAATGAGGGGGGCACAGGAGAGGCTCACGGCAACCACCTCTCCCATTGTAGCCGTGATAGGCATGCAAAAAAATTTTCTAGAGTGCCAAGCACCCACCTCATGGCTAGAGATAAGGGCTCACCATTAGATCAACTTCAAAATCACAAAACAGACGCGGTGTAGAATGGCAACCACTGCCAAGTCTCTTCCGTAATTGCATCGGTCGAGTGATCGAAGAAGGTGATCTAAGCGAGGGTCAAGTGTAGGAATTTTTTGGGGGATTCACATCGAAGGCATAAATTTATGCAACATTCGAGCAACAACGGACGGAGGTGCTAGACGAGGGCTCCCATTTTAGATCAAGTTTTAAAATCACCAAGTAGATGCAGTGAGGGCTGGCAAGCGCTACCAAACCTTTCTCCAAAATTGCGCCAGCTGAGTGACAAGAAAACATGATCTAAAGGAGAGTCCAAGAATAGCACGCTTGAGGGTGGGCTTCATGCTCCTCTAATTGATTCAACGTCGGCGTCCACTATTACAAAATTTGACATATCCATCTGCCTTGACAGCGGCATTGAATCAATGAGGGGGGCACGAGAGAGGCTCACAGCAACCACCTCTCCTATATTAGCTATTAGTGTGAGGCTCGATCTGCATTAGAAATTAGCGAACACATCGACAACTGCCTTAAAAATCCAAATCCTTGAAAATTTTGACCAAACAACCATTCACGACCTAATTTTTTATGAGGTCGGCAGAGGAGCAAAAGATTGTCATCAGTTAGGAGACGTGAGTTCATGGAGCCAAGGGACTGAAATGGTCATCGTTCTCTTCCAATCAAGTGGATGAATTTCACCTTGAAGGGGGCCCAATCCAAAATTTTTGGAGGTCATTTCCTAGAACTCTCAAGAACAAGGCCCATCTTACATGCAAATTCTGCTACTGCGCAAACATAGGTTACAATTAAAGAGAAATTGCAAGGCCGTCACAATGGCTCGAGGCCAATGCTCCGACTAAGTCAATTTTCTCTTGCAATCACCACACTGTTGTTCATAGAGAGATCTCCCCATTCACTTGTGACATGACACACAATCCAAGTGCTAGATGCGAGCTTGCCCTTGGAAGAAAGACCACTTTCCAAGACATCCCCCGATGACACATTGGAACAACAACCGCTGTCGAACCATTCCCAATGTTGTGCCGATCGAGTTGGCATAGAGGCGACCTTAGGGAGCTCCCACATAGCAATCAGGATGTGCTTTCGTACCCATCTCTCACAAAAACCAATGTTAGCTGTGAACAAATTTGGAATCTAGGGCTTGTATCCATCGATATCATTGCCACTGGGTCTATATATTCAAAGGCCACGGAGAGGTTTCGATAAGAGAAGCTCCCCTGCTCGCTCGCACAAACATCCCAAATTCTAGACACAAGCTCCCACCCTTAGCATCACTCTCTAGATCACCGCAATGACACATTGGAATGACAACCACTGTCGAACAACTCCCCAAATTGTGGCAATAGAGTGAGAAAGAAGAGAAACTTTGGGGAGCCGCGCATAGCAAATGGGCTGCTGCTAAATTCATTCTGCTCTTATATAGATCCAACATCATTGATTTCTTTTGGAATCCAAGTCTACATTTTTCCTTGCTCACACAAGCAATGGCTCTTCTAATCGAATGGCCACGGGGAGCTTCCGATAACAAAGGCTCCCTTGTCACTCGTGATGCGCAACCCAACTGCTAGACGACGGCTCGCCCTTCAGATCACTGCCTAGGCAACCACCACAATGGCAACATTGGAATGACAACTGCTGCTAAACCATTTTGAAAATTTTGTGCCAAAGAAGTTGTTGCGTAGAGAACAACTCTGGGGAGAGATAACTCGCATAGAAAAATTGGGATGGCTTTATGGCCCTCCCAATAGAAATGATGCTGGTGCCAATATTCCAAATCTGAATAACGTATCTTTCACAAACACCAGGACTGATTCTACTGGAGAGGGTTGCTGAGAGCTTTTTTTATCAAAGCTCCCATTGTAGCCGCGATAGGCACACAAAAAATTGCTAGAGCCCCAAGCACCCACCTCATGGCTAGACAAGGGCTCGCCATTAGATCAACTTCGAAATCAAGGAACAGACATTCTGTAGAATGATAACCGCTGCCAAGTCTCTTCCATAATTGTGTCAGTCGAGTCATTGAAGAAGGTGATCTAAGAGAGGGTGCAATACCCGAGCAAGACCAGACGAAGGTGCTAGAGGAGGGCTCCCGTTTTAGATCAAGTTTTAAAATCACCAACTAGACGCGGTGAGGGCTGGCAACTGTTGTCAAACCTTTTTCCAAAATTGCGCCAGCTGAGTGACAAGAAAACATGATCTAAAGGAGAGTCAAGGAATAGCACCTCAAGGGTGGGTTTCATGCCCCTCCAATTGATTCAATGTCGACGTCCACCGTTTCAAAATCTGACATTTCCATCCACCTTGACATCGACGTTTAATCAATGAGAGGGGCATGGGAGAGGCTTGCGGCAACAACCTCTCCTATATTAAGCTAGTAGTGCGAGGCTCACTTTGCATCAGAAATTAGTCAACACACTGACATCCGCCTCAAAAATCAAAATCGTTGAAAATTTTGACCAAACAGCCATCCACGACCCAATTTTTTATGAGGTCGTCTAAGGAGCAAAAGATTGTCATCGGTTAGGAGATGTGAATTCATGGAGCCAAGGGACTGAAATGGTCATCGAGCTCATCCAATCAACTAGATGAATTTCACCTTGATGGGGCCCAATCCAAAAGTTTCGAAGGTCATCTCCTAGAACTCTCAAGAACAAGGCCCATCTTACTTGCAAACTCTGCTACTGCACAAACATAGGTTGCAATTAAAGAGAAATTGCAAGGCCATCACAATGGCTCGAGGCCAATGGTCTGACTAAGTCAATTTTCTCTTGCAATCACCATGTCGCCATTCACAGAGAGATCTCCCCATTCACTTGTGATGCGACGCACAATCCAAGTGATAGACGTGAGCTCGCCCTCTAAAGGCCACTTTACAAGACATCCCTCGATGACACATTGGAATGACAACTGTTGTCGAACCATTCCCAATGTTGTGTCGATTGAGTTGGCAAAGAGGTAACCTTAGGGAGCTCCCGCGTAGCAATCGGGATGTGCTTTCATACCCATCTCTCACAAAAACCAATGTTAGTTGTGAACAAATTTAGAATCCAAGGCTCATATCCATAGATATTGTTAGCACTGGGTCTATATATTCAAAGGCCATGGAGAGTTTTCGATAAGAGAATCTCCTCTGCTTGCTCGCACAAACATCCCAAATGCTAGACACAAGCTCCTGCCCTTAGCATCGCTCTCCAGATTGCCGCAATGACACATTGGAATGAAAACCACTATCAAACAAGTCCCAAATTTGTGCCGATGGAGTGAGAAAGACGAGCAACTTTGGGGAGCCACGCATAGCAAACGAGCTGCTGCTTCATTTCGCTCTTATATATAGATCCAATGTCGTTGATTTCATTTGGAATCCGAGGCTGCATTCGTCCTTGCTCACACAAGCAATGGCTCTTCTCATCGAATGGTCATGAGGAGCTTTCAATTACAAAGGCTCCCTTGTCACTCGTGATGCGTAGCCCAACTTCTAGATGACGGCTCGCCATTTAGATCACTGCCCAGACAACCACCACAACGACACCATTGGAACGACAACCGCTGCCGAACCATTCCAAATTTTTTTTGCCAAAGAAGTTGTTGCAAAGAAGTTGTTGGTTCCAATATTCTAAATCTGAATAATGTGTCTTTCTCGAACACCAACACTGATTCTATTGGGGAGTGTCGCGGAGAGCTTTTTTTATCAAAGCTCCCATTGTAGTCATGATAGGCACACAAAAAATTGCTAGAGCGCCAAGCACCCACCTCATGGCTAGACAAGGGCTCGACATTAGATCAACTTCAAAATCACTGAACAGATGCGCTGTAGAATGGTAACCACTGCCAAGTCTCTTCCGTAATTGTGTCGGTCGAGTGATCGAAGAAGGTGATCTAAGAGACAGTCCAAGGGTAGGCATTCGTTAGGGAATTCGCGCCGATAGAAAAAATTTATGCAATACCCGAGCAACACCGGATGAAGGTGCTAGACTAGGGCTCTCATTTTAGATCAACTTTTAAAATCACCAGGTAGACACGGTGAGGGCTGGCAACTGCTGCCAAACCTTTTTCCAAAATTGTGCCAGCTGAGTGACAAGAAAACATGATCTAAAGGAGAGTCGAGGAATAGCACCTCGAGGGTGGGCTTCATGCCCCTCTAATTGATTCAACGTCAGCATCCATCGTTTAAAAATTTGACATATCCATCTGCCTTGACACCAGCATTGAATTAATGAGAGGGGCACGGGAGAGGTTCGCGGCAACCACCTCTCCTATATAAGCTATTAGTGCGAGGCTCGCTCTGCATAAGAAATTAGCAAACACACCAACAACTACCTTAATAATCCATATCATTGAAAAATGTGATGAAACAGCCATCCACGACCCCATTTTTTATGAGGTCGGCAGAGGAGCAACAGATTGTCATCAGTTAGGAGATGGGAATTCATGGAGCCAAGGTAGTGAAATGGCCACCTTTTGGAGATCGGGCGGAATAGCTCGGCTCAAGTGGAACAGCTCGAGTAAGATGACTCAAAAATACCATTTGCCTCGGTGCCTTTTTTGAGGTTTACTTGAAAGGAGCGGACACAATGTTGGCCTTGATTGTCTAGGAGTCCGAGTAGGATGCCATGGTAACAACGGCTGGACATTTGGAGTGTCTATGGCAGCTGGATGGGATTTGAATTCATGGAGCCAAGGGAGTGAAATGGTCATCGAGCTCATCCGATCAACTAGATGAATTTCACCTTGAAGGGGCCTAATCCAAAAGTTTCAGAGGTCATCTCCTGGAACTGTCAAGAACAAAGGCCAATCTTACATGCAAACTCTGCTACTGTGCAAACATAGGTTGTAATTATAGAGAAATTGCAAGTCCGTCACAATGGCCTGAGGCCAATGCTCCAACTACTAAGTCAATTTTCTCTTGCAATCACCATGCCTCCATTGACAGAGAGATCTCCCCATTCACTTGTGACAATGCACAATCCAAGTGCTAGACACGAGCTCAGCCATGAAAGGCCGCATTCCAAGACATCCTGATGAAACATTGGAATGACAACCACTATCGAACCATTCCCAATGTTGTGCCGATCGAGTTGGCATAGAGGAAATCTTAGGGAGCTCCCACGTATTGATCGGGAAGTTCTTTCATACCAATCTCTCACAAAAACCAATGTTAGCTGAACAATTTTAGAATCCAAGGCTCGTATCCATCGATATCGTCGCACTGGGTCTATATTCAAAGGCCATGGAGAGGTTCTGATAAGAGAAGCTCCCCTGCTCACTTGGACAAACATCCCCAAATGCTAGATGCAAGCTCCTGCCCTTAGCATCACACTCCAGATCACCGCAATGACACATTGTAATGATAACCACTGTCGAACAACTCCTGAATTTGTGTCGATGGAGTGAGAAAGAAGAGCCAGATCAGGTCAACGAAAATGGCTAAGCCAGATCGGGTCGGCCAGCATGGCTCAGCCACCATTTTTTGCTGAGAGCTTTCAATATTAAAGCTCCCATATAGCTGCAATAAGTACACCATGACAAATTGCTAGAGCACCGACCACCCATAGCAAATTGCCATTATACCAAGCAATGCCAAAGTGCTAGACAAGGGCTCACATTTAGATCAAGTTTTAAAATCACCAAAAAGACATGCCATGGATCGGCAACCGCTGCCTCACCTTTACCAAAATTGAGTCATCGGAAAACATGATCTAAAAGAAAGCCAAGGAAAAGCACTGAGATCACTTCATGCCCCTTTCATTGATTCAACATCAGCATACACCATTTGAAAACCCAACAATCCGATCTGCCCAGACACCAATGTTGAATCAATGAAAGGGGCATGGGAGAGGCTCGCGAAAACAACCTCTCCTATATAAGCTATTAGTGTGAGGCTCGCTCTGCATTAGAAATCTGAAAAAGCACAGACAACTCCCTTAAAAATCTAATTCAATGAAAAATGTGACCAAATAGCCATCTACGACACCATTTTTGGAGCTCGCCCAAAATGCCTCGGCCAGAATGGGTCACCCAGAATGGGTCGGCCAGCATGGCTCACCCAGATCAGCTCGGCCAACATAGCTTTCCTAGATCAGCTCGGCCAAAATGGTTCACCCAGATCAGCTTGGCCAGCATGGCTTGACCAGAATGGCTCGGCCAGATCGGGTCGGCTAGCATGGTGACTTGGTGACTTGGTGAGAGTACTTGGAACTGTCAAGAGCAAAGGCCAATCTTACATGCAAACTCTGCTACTGCGCAAACATAGGTTGCAATTATAGAGAAATTGCAAGGCTGTCACAATGGCCTGAGGCCAATGCTCTGACTACTAAGTCAATTTTCTCTTGCAATTGCCATGCCGCCGTTCACAGAGAGATCTCCCCATTCACTTGTGATGATGCACAATCCAATTGCTAGACACAAGCTCGCCCTTGAAAGGCTGCATTCCAAGACATCCCGATGACACATTGGAATGACAACTGCTATTGAACCATTCCCAATGTTGTGCCGATCGAGTTGGCACAGAGGTGATCTTAGGGAGCTCAAACGTAGCAATCGGGAAGTGCTTTCGTACCCTTCTCTCACAAAAACTAATGTTAGCTAAACAAATTTAGAATCCAAGGCTCGTATCCATCGATAAAGTCAGCACTGGGTCTATATTCAAAGGCCACTGAGAGGTTCCGATAAGAGAAGCTCCCCTGCTCGCTTGCATAAACATCCCCAAATGCTAGATGCAAGCTCTCGCCCTTAGCATCGCTCTCCAAATCACCGCAATGACACATTGGAATGACAACCGCTATCGAACAACTCCCGAATTTGTGCTGATGGAGTGAGAAAGAAGAGCCAGATTGGGTTGACAAAAATGGCTAAGCCAGATCAGGTCGACCAGCATGGCTCACCCAGATCGGGTCAGCCAGCATGGCTTGACCACCATTTTTCACCGAGAGCTTTTGATATTAAAGCTCCCATGTAGCTGCGATAAGTACACCATGACAAATTGATAGAGCGCCGAGCACCCATAGCAAATTTCCATTATACCAAGCAACACCAGAGTGCTAGACAAGGGCTCACGTTTAGATCAAGTTTTAAAATCACCAAAAAGACACGCCATGGATCAGCAACCGCTGCCTCACCTTTTCCAAAATTGAGTCATCGGAGAACATGATCTAAAGGAGAGCCGAGGAAAAGCACTGAGATCGCTTCATGCCCCTTTCATTCATTCAACATCAGCATACACTGTTTGAAAACCCAACAATCCAATCCACCTAGACACCAATGTTGAATCAATGAAAGGGGCATGGGAGAGGCTCGCGGCAACAACCTCTCCTATATAAGCTATTAGTGCGAGGCTCGCTCTGCATTAGAAATATACGATAGCACAGAAAACTCCCTTAAAAATCCAATTGAATGAAAAATGTGACCAAACAGCCATCCACGACACCATTTTTTGAGCTCAGCCAGATCGGGTCGGCCAGCAAGGCTCGCCCAGATCGGCTTGGCCAGCATGGCTCAGCCAGAACGGGTCACCTAGATCGGCTCGCCCAGCATGGCTCACCTAGATCGAGTCAGTCAGCATGGCTCGGCCAGCATGGCTCGCCTAGATCGGGTCAACCAGAATGGCTCACCCAAATTGGCTCGGCCAGCATGGCTCGGCCAGAACGGCTTGGCCAGATCGTGTTAGCCAGCATGGCTCGCCCAGATCGGCCCGGCCAGGCTAGCTCGCCCACCATTTTTCAAGCACACTACCTCCCCTATATAAGCTATTAGTGCAAGGCTTACTCTACATCAGTAATGTACATTCAGTGCACAAGTACCTTTAAACCCAATTCAAAGAAAAATGTGACCGAATAGCCATCCACGATCCCATTTTTCATGAGGTTGTCAACGGTAACAAAGATTGGCATTGGTTATCCAATTTGATTGTATCAGTCAGGGGGGTAAATTGATCAATTTTTGTAGACCGACTAGAATCGCTCAACGACCATTATATATCGAAAGCTACCCGATTTGAGAATTATGACTCAAGTAGAATAGCTCGGGTACCCATTTTATGAACTTAAAGAGTCGACTTGGTGAGAGTACTTGGTGGGCCGACCTGGCAAGGTGACTTGATGAACTAACTTAAAGAGTCGACTTGGTGAGAGTACTTGGTTGGCCAACCTGGCAAGGTAACTTGATGCACTAACTTAAAGATTCGACTTGGTGAGAGTACTTGGTGGGTTGACCTGGTCACGTGACTTGATGAACGAACTTAAAAAGTAGACTTGGTGGGCCAACTTGGCTAGGTGACTTGATGAACGAACTTAAAGAGTCGACTTGGTGGGTCAAACTAGTGGGATGACTTGGTGAGAGTACTTGGTGGGTTGACCTAGCAGGGTGACTCAATGAACGAACATAGAGAGTCGACTTTGCGAGAGTGCTTGGTGGGTCGAACTGGCAGGGTGACTTGATGAATGAACTTAAAGAGTCAACTTGGTGAGAGAACTTGGTGGGCTGAGCTGGTGGGGTGAATTGATGAACAAACCTAAAGAGTCAACTTTGTGAGAGTACTTGGTGGCTCGACTTGATGAGCAAACTCAAAGAGTCCACTTGGTCAGAGTACTTGGCGTGGTGAACTGATGAACGGACTTAAAGAGTCAACTTGCTGGGAGTACCTGGTGGGGTGACTTGATGAAGGGACATAAAGAGTCAACTTGGTGAGAGTACTTGGTGGGGTGACCTAGCGGGGTGACTTGATGAACGAACTTAAAGAGTCGACCTTGTGGGCCGACTTGGCAGAGTGACTTAATGAACGAACTTAAAGAGTCCACTTGGTGGGCCAACCTGGCGGGGTGACTTGATGAACAAACTTAAAGAGTCAACTTGGTGAGAGTAATTTGTGGGGTGACCTGGCGGGGTGACTTGATGAATGAACTTAAAGAGTCGACTTGGTGGGGTGACTTGATGAACGCACTTGAAGGGTCGACTTGGTGGGGTGACTCTATGAACGGAACTAAAGAGTTGACTTGGTGAGAGTACTTGGTGGGGCAACTTGATGAACAAACTTAAAGAGTCGACTTGGTGAGAGTACTTGGTGGGGTGACTTAATGAGCGCACTTGAAGAATCGACCTGGTTAGAGTACTTGGTGGGGTGACTTGATGAATGGACTCAAAGATTCGCCTTGCTGAGAGTACTTGGTGGCTCGACTTGATGAGCAGACTTAAAGAGTCCACTTGGTGAGAGTACTTGGTGGGGTGAACTGATGAACGGACTTAAAGAATCGACTTGGTGGGAGTACTTGTACTTGTTCTGGTGACTTGATGAATGGACTTAAAGAGTCGACTTGGTGGGGTCACTTGATGAAAGGACTTAAAGAGTTGACTTGGTGAGAGTACTTGGTGGGGTGACTTGATGAAAGAACTTAAAGGGTCGACTTGGTGGGGTGACTTGGTGAATGGACCTAAAGAGTTGACTCGGTGAGAGCACTTGGTGGGGTGACTTGATGAACAAACTCAAAGAGTCGACTTGGTGAGAGTACTTGGTGGCTTGACTTGATGAGCAGACTCAAAGAGTCCACTTGGTGAGAGTACTTGGCAGGGTGAACGGATGAACAGACTTAAAGAGTCAACTTGGTGGGTCGACCTGGTGGGGTGACTTCATGAAGGGACATAAAGAGTTGACTTGGTGAGAGTACTTGTTCTGGTGACTTGATCAAAAGACTTAAAGAATCGACTTGGTGGGGTGACTTGATGAAAGGACTTAAAGAGTCGACTTGGTGAGAGTACTTGGTGGGGTGACTTGATGAACGCACTTGAAGAATCGACTTGGTTAGAGTACTTGGTGGGGTGACTTGATGAACGAACTCAAAGAGTCAACTTGGTGAGAGTACTTGGTGGCTAGACTTGATGAGAAAACTTAAAGAGTCAACTTGGGGAGAGTACTTGGCGGCGTGAACTGATGAACGGACTTAAAGAGTCGACTTGCTGGGAGTACTTGGTGGGCCGACCTAGTAGGGTGACTTGATGAACAGACTTAAAGAGTCAACTTGGTTAGAGTACTTATTCTGGTGACTTGATGAACAGACTTGAAGAGTCGACTTGGTGGGGTGACTTGATGAAAGGACTTAAAGAGTTGACTTGGTGAGAGTACTTGGTGGGGCAACTTGATGAACAGACTTAAAGGGTTGATTTGGTGGGGTGACTTGACCAACGCACGTGAAGGGTCAAGTTGGTGGGGTTACTTGATGAACGGACCTAAAGAGTTGACCTGGTGAGAGTACTTGGTGAGTTGACTTGATGAACAGAGTTAAAGAGTCGACTTGGTGAGAGTACTTGGTCGGGTGAATTGATGAACGCACTTGAAGAATCGACTTGGTTAGAGTACTTGTTGGGGTGACTTGATGAACGAACTTAAAGAGTCTACTTGGTGTGCCGACCTGGCGGGGTGACTTAATGAATGAACTTAGAGAGTCGACTTGGTGAGAGTACTTGGTGACTTGGTGGGCCGACCTGCCCGGGTGACTTGATGAACGAACTTAAAGAGTCCACTTGGTGGGTCGACCTGGCAGGGTGACTTGATGAATGAACCTAAAGAGTCAACTTGGTGAGAGTACTTGGTGGGGTGACTTGATGAACAAACCTAAAGAGTTGACTTGGTGGGCTGACTTGGCAGGGTGACTTGATGAATGAACTTAAAGAGTTGACTTGGGGGGCTGACCTGGTAGGGTGACTTGATGATAAAACTTAAAGAGTCAACTTGGTGGGAGTACTTGGTGGGCCGACCTAGTGGGGTGACTTGATGAATAGACTTATAGAGTCAACTTGGTAAGAGTAGTTGTTCTAGTGACTTGATGAACGGGCTTAAAGAGTCAGCTTGGTGGGGTGACTTGATGAAAGGACTTAAAGAGTCGACTTGGTGGGGTGACTTGATGAACGAACTTAAAGGGTCGACTTTGCAGGGTGACTTGATGAACGGACCTAAAGAGTTGACTTGGTGAGAGTACTCGGTGGGGTGACCTGATGAACAAACTTAGAGAGTCGACTTGGTGAGAGTACTTCAAGGGTCGACTTGGCGAGGTGAGTTGATGAACGGTCCTAAAGAGTTGACTTGGTGAACTTGGTGTGGTGACTTGATGAACAGACTTAAAGAGTCAAATTGGTGAGAGTACTTGGTGGGGTGACTTGATGAACATAGTTAAAGAGTCGACTTGGTGAGAGTACTTGGTTGGGTGACTTGATGAACGCACTTGAAGAATCGACTTGGTTAGAGTACTTGGTGGGGTGACTTGATGAACGAACTTAAAGATTCGACTTGGTGGGCCAACCTAGCAGGGTGACTTGATGAACGAACTTAGAGAGTCAACTCGATGAGAGTACTTGGTGACTTGGTGGGCTGACCTGGCCAGGTGACTTGATGAACGAACTTAAAGAGTCCACTTGGTGGGCCGACCTGGCGGGGTGACTTGATGAATGAACCTAAAGAGTCGACTTGGTGAGAGTACTTGGTGGGCAGACATAGTGGGGTGATTTGATGAGTGAACTTAAAGAGTTGACTTGGTGAGAGTAGTTGGTGGGGTGACTTTATTAACAAACCTAAAGAGTCAACTTGGTTGGCTGATTTGGCAGGGTGACTTGATGAACAAACTTAAAGAGTTGACTTGGTGGGCCGACCTGGTAGGGTGAGTTGATGAACAAACTTAAAGAGTTGAATTTGTGAGAGTACTTGGTGGGCCGACCTAGCAGGGTGACTTGATGAAAAAACTTAAAGTGTCGACTTGGTGAGAGTACTCGGTGGACTAACCTAGTCACGTGACTTGATGAACAAACTTAATGAGTCGACTTGGTGAGCTAACTTTGCCGGGTGACTTGATGAATGCACTTAAAGAGTCAACTTGGTGGGTTGAACTAGCGAGGTGACTTGGTGAGAGTACTTGGTGGGCTGACCTGGCAGGGTGACTTGATGAATAAACTTAGAGAGTTGTCTTTGTGAGAGTACTTGGTGGGTCAAACTAGCAGGGTGACTTGATGAACCAACTTAAAGAGTCAACTTTGTGGGCCGAGCTGGTGGGGTGAATTGATGAACGAATCTAAAGAGTCGACTTTGTGAGAGTACTTGGTGGGCCGACCTAGCGGGGTGACTTGATGAATTAACTTAAAGAGTCGACTTGGTGGAGTGACTTGATGAACACACTTGAAGGGTCGACTTGGTGGGGTGACTCTATGAACAGACCTAAAGAGTTAACTTGGTGAGAGCACTTGGTGGGGTGACTTGATGAACAGACTCAAAGAGTCGACTTGGTGAGAGTACTTGGTGCCTCGACTTGATGAGCAGACTTAAAGAGTCCACTTGGTGAGAGTACTTGGTGGGGTGAACTGATGAACGGACTTAAAGAATCAACTTGGTTGGAGTACTTGGTTGGCCGAACTGGTGGGGTGACTTGACGAACAGACATAAAGAGTGAACTTGGTGAGAGTACTTGTACTTGTTCTGGTGACTTGATGAATGAACTTAAAGAGTCAACTTGGTGGGGAGACTTGATGAAAGGACTTAAAGAGTCGACTTGGTGAGAGTACTTGGTCGGGTGACTTGATGAATGCACTTGAAGAATCGACCTGGTTAGAGTACTTGGTGGGGCGACTTGATGAACGAACTTAAAGAGTCGACTTGGTGGGCTGACCTGGTGGGGTAACTTGATGAACGAACTTAGAGAGTCGACTTGGTGAGAGTACTTGGTGAATTGGTGGGTTGACCTGGTCGAGTGACTTGATGAACGAACTTAAAGAGTTCACTTGGTGGGCCGACCTGGCGGGGTGACTTTATGAATGAACCTAAAGAGTCGACTTGGTGAGAGTACTTGGTGGGCAGACATAGTGGGTTGATTTGATGAGCAAACTTAAAGAGTCGACTTGGTGAGAGTACTTGGTGGGGTGACTTGATGAACGAACCTAAAGAGTCAACTTGGTGGGCCGACCTGGTAGGGTGACATGATGAACAAACTTAAAGAGTCTACTTGGTGGGCCAACTTGGTAGGGTGACTTGATGAACAAACTTAAAGAGTCCACTTGGTGAGAGTACTTGGTGGGCCGACTTGGCGGAGTGACTTGATGAACAAACTTAAAGAGTCGACTTGGTGAGAGTACTCAGTGGGCTGACCTAGTCATGTGACTTGATGAACGAACTTAATGAGTCGACTTGGTGAGACGACTTGGTCGGGTGACTTGATGAATGAACTTAAAGAGTCAACTTGGTGGGTCAAACTAGAGGGGTGACTTGGTGAGAGTACTTGGTGGGCTGACGCGGCAGGGTGACTTGATGAACGAACTTAGAGAGTCGACTTTGTGAGAGTACTTGGTGGGTCAAACTGGCGGGGTGACTTGATGAACCAACTTAAAGAGTCAACTTGGTGAGAGAACCTGGTGGGCCGAGCTGGCGTGGTGAATTGATGAATGAACCTAAAGAGTTAGCTTTGTGAGAGTACTTGGTGGGCCGACCTAGCGGGGTGACTTGATGACCAAACCTAAAGGGTCGACTTGGTGAGAGTACTTGGCGGGCCGACCTGGCGGAGCGACTTGATGAATGAACTTAAAGAGTCGACTTGGTGAGAGTACTTGGTGGGGTGACTTGATGAAAAAACCTAAAGAGTCAACTTGGTGAGAGTACTTGATGGGCCGACCTGGCGGGTGACTTCATGAGGAAACTTAAAGAGTCGACTTGGTGAGAGTACTTGGTGGGGTGACCTGGCGGGGTGACTTGATGAACGAACTTAAAGAGTCAACTTGGTGGGCCGACTTGGTAGAGTGACTTCATGAACGAACTTAAAGAGTACACTTGGTGGGCCGACCTTGCGGGGTGACTTGATGAATGAACTTAAAGAGTCGACTTGGTGAGAGTAATTTGTGGGCTGACCTGGCAGGGTGACTTGATGAATGAACTTAAAGAGTCGACTTGGTGGGGTGCCTTGATGAATGCATTTGAAGGGTCGACTTGGTGGAGTGACTCTATGAACGGACCTAAACAGTTGACTTGGTGAGAGTACTTGGTGGGGTGACTTGATGAACAGACTTAAAGAGTCGACTTGGTGAGAGTACTTGTTGGGGTGACTTGATGAGCGCACTTGAAGAATCGACTTGGTTAGAGTACTTGGTGGGGTGACTTGATGAATGGACTCAAAGAGTTGACTTGCTAAGAGTACTTGGTGGCTCGACTTGATGAGCAGACTTAAAGAGTCCACTTGGTGAGAGTACTTGGCGGGGTGAACTTATGAATGGACTTAAAGAATCAACTTGGTGGGAGTACTTGGTTGGTCGAACTGGTGGGGTGACTTGATGAACGGACATAAAGAGTTGACTTGGTGAGAGTACTTGTAGTTGTTCTGGTGACTTGATGAACAGACTTAAAGAGTCAACTTGGTTGGGTCACTTGATGAAAGGACTTAAAGAGTTGACTTGGTGAGAGTACTTGGTGGGGTGACTTGATGAAAGAACTTAAAGGATCGACTTGGCAGGGTGACTTGGTGAACAGACCTAAAGAATTGACTTGGTGAGAGCACTTGGTGGGGTGACTTGATGAATGAACTCAAAGAGTCGACTTGGTGAGAGTACTTGGTGGCTCGACTTGATGAGCAGACTCAAAGAGTCCACTTGGTGAGAGTACTTGGCAGGGTGAACTGATGAATGGACTTAAAGAGTCAACTTGGTGGGAGTACCTAGTGGGGTGACTTGATGAAGGGACATAAAGGGTCGACTTGGTGAGAGTACTTGGTGGGGTGACTTGATGAACAGACTTAAAGGGTCGACTTGGTAGGGTGACTTCATGAACAGACCTAAAGAGTTGACTTGGTGAGTGTAGTGGGCGGGGTGAACTGATGAATAGACCTGAAGAGTCAACTTGGTGGGAGTACTTGGTGGGCCGACCTGGTGGGGTGACTTGATGAATGGACTTATAGAGTCGACTTGGTGAGAGTACTTGTTCTGGTGACTTGATGAAAGGACTTAAAGAGTCAACTTGGTGGGGTGACTTGATGAAAGGACTTAAAGAGTCGACTTGGTGGGGTGACTTGATGAAAGGACTTAAAGAGTTGACTTGGTGAGAGTACTTGGTGGGGCGACTTGATGAACAAACTTAAAGGGTCAACTTGGTTAGAGTACTTGTTCTGGTGACTTGATGAATGGACTTCAAGAGTCGACTTGGTGGGGTGACTTGATCAAAGGACTTAAAGAGTCAAGTTGCTGAGAGTACTTGGTGGGCCGACTTGATGAACGGACTTAAAGGCTCGACTTGGTGGGGTGACTTGATGAACGGACCTAAAGAGTTGACTTGGTGAGAGTACTTGGCAGGGTGAACTGATGAACAAACTTAAAGAGTCGACTTGGTGGGCTGACCTGGTGGGGTGACTTGAACGGACTTATAGAGTCAACTTGGTGAGAGTACTTGTTCTGGTGACTTGATGAACGGTCTTAAAGAGTCAGCTTGGTGGGGTGACTTGATGAAAGGACTTAAAGAGTCAACTTGGTGGGGTGACTTGATGAACAGAGTTAAAGAGTCGACTTGGTGAGAGTACTTGGTTAGGTGACTTGATGAACGCACTTGAAGAATCGACTTGGTTAGAGTACTTGGTGGGGTGACTTGATGAACGAACTAAAAGATTTGACTTGGTTGGCCAACCTGGCGGGGTGACTTGATGAACGAACTTAGAGAGTCGACTTGGTGAGAGTACTTGGTGACTTGGTGGGCCGACCTGGCCGGGTGACTTGATGAAAAATCTTAAAGAGTCGACTTGGTGAGAGTACTCGGTGGGCTGACCTGGTCACGTGACTTGATGAACGAACTTAAAGAGTCGACTTGGTGGGCCAACTTGGTTGGGTGACTTGATGAAAGAACTTAAAGAGTTGACTTGGTGGGTTGAACTATCGAGGTGACTTGGTGAGAGTACTTGGTGGGCTAACCTGGTAGGGTGACTTGATGAATGAACTTAGAGAGTCGACTTTGTGAGAGTACTTGGTGGGTCAAATCGGTGGGGTGACTTGATGAACAAACTTAAAGAGTCGACCTGGTGAGAGAACTTGGTGGGCTGAGCTGGCAGGGTGAATTGATGAATGAACCTAAAGAGTCAACTTTGTGAGAGTACTTGGTGGGCCGACCTGACGGGGTGACTTGATGACCAAACATAAATGGTCGACTTGGTGAGAGTACTTGGTGGGCTGACCTGGCGGAGCGACTTGATGAATGAACTTAAAGAGTCAACTTGGTGAGAGTACTTGGTGGGGTGACCTGATGAACAAACCTAAAGAGTCGACCTGGTGAGAGTACTTGGTGGGGCGACCTAGCGGGGTGACATGGTGAGCAAACTTAAAGAGTCAACTTGGTGAGAGTAGTTGGTGGGCTGACCTGGCGGGGTGACTTGATGAACGAACTTAAAGAGTCAACTTGGTGGGCCGACTTGGCAGAGTGACTTAATGAACAAACTTAAAGAGTCCACTTGGTGGGCCGACCTGGCGGGGTGACTTGATGAACAAACTTAAAGAGTTGACTTGGTGAGAGTAATTTGTGGGCTGACCTGGTGGGGTGACTTGATGAATGAACTTAAAGAGTCAACTTGGTGGGGTGACTTGATGAATGCACTTGAAGGGTCGACTTGGTGGGGTGACTCTATGGGGTGACTCTATGAGCGGGGTGACTTGATGAATGAACTGAAAGAGTCAACTTGGTGGGGTGACTTGATGAACGCACTTGAAGAGTCAACTTGGTGAGAGTACTTGGTGGGGCGACTTGATAAACGCACTTGAAGAATCAAATTGGTTAGAGTACTTGGTGGGGTGACTTGATGAATGGACTCAAGGAGTCAACTTGGTGAGAGTACTTGGTGGCTCAACTTGATGAGCAGTGAAGAGTCAACTTGGTGAGAGTGGGCGTAATGGGGTGAGGTGGTGAGTGGGCCTAACGGGGTGAGTTGGTGGGGCGACTTGGCGAGTGGAATTAGAGAGCCAATGTGGTGAGGCAACTCGACGAGTTGGTTCGTTGAGATGACATTGTGAGCTGACTTGGCAAGTTGACCTGGCGAGCAAACTTAAAGAGGTAACTTGGCAACGTACTCGAGTCAATTTGGTGAGGCGACCTGGCGAGCGGGCTCAAAGAATCAACATGGTGAGGTGACTCATTGAGTCAACATGGTGAGGCGACTCATGGTGAGGAGCTATCCTTGAGGCGACTTGGTGGGCCTACTTGATTAGTCGACTTGGTGAGCCGACCTGACGAGCTGACATGGTGAGTGGGCTTAAAGAGGCGATGACTTGGTGGGGTAATTCGGCAACTTGGGCGGGTTGACCTGGTGAGCAAACTTAAAGAGTTGACTTGGCAACATACTTGTACAACTGACTTGGTGAGCTAACATGGTGAGTAGGCTTAGAGAAGCAACTTGGTGGGGCAACTTGGCGAGCACACTTGCTGGGGCAAGGTGGTAAAATGCCTAGGTGATTTGACTTGGTGAGCTGACTTAGGGAGATGACTTGGTGAGCAAACTTAAGGGGTCAACTTGGTGAGGCAACCCAAATAGTCAACTCGGTGAGCTGACTTGGGGAGCTGACATGGTGAGCGGTCTTAAAGAAGAGGTGACCTAGTGGGGCAACCTGGTGAGGCGAGACGGTAAGTCATCTTGGTGAGCCGACTTGATGAGCTGTGAGTGGACTTAAAGAGTCAATTCTTGATTTGGCAAAGGCCACATGGTCAGATGACTTGGTGAGCTGACCTGGCTAGCAAAATTGGCAAGCAAACTTATAGAATCAACTTGCTGTCCCCAGCCAGGATCACAAGCCTGGGTCAACCCAACTTGGGTCACCCGACTCTGTTGCCCCATCCTCGGGCGACCCGACTAGGTCGCCAGAGTGGGTCGACGAGGGGGAAAAAAAAAATCATGGGAGGCCCTATACAGCGAAAAGCGCTAAATTTTGGGCATTACAAAAAAAAAAAAAACAAGTTACCCGCTTTTGGATCACGCACAAGTTTCAATTCACGTATTGCCGAGCCAACTTGAGGCGTTACACCTAGCTAGCCAGATTCGAGGTAGGGTAGCCAAAACGATCCGATTTGAGAATTTTCTTTATAAAAAGATATCATGATAGGCCCCATAAGGCAAAAAAGGAAGAAATTTTGGGAGTTCAAAAAAAAAGTTACGCAGTTTTGGATCGCGCACAGGACTCGGGTCACGTACCATCGAGGTGCCCTGGGTGACATGATTCGAGAAAAATGTCGACGGTGGCATGAGTCGTGCAAAATCATTGGAGGCCATTAAGGCTCATGGCACTTCGAGTCAAGGTTTTCGAGGCGGGTCGGGTTGAAAAATTTGGGCATTAAGCAAAAAGAAAAAGTTAACTGCTTTTGGATCACGTACACGGCTCGAGGCACTTAGAATCAAGTCGAGCACGGTGACAAGAGTCGTGTGAAAAATTTGGAGACGACTCGAGTCGGGGCATCTGACTCTATCCGAGTTCAAAACTTTGGGACTTGACAAAAAAAAGAAAAAAGAAAAAGTTACCCAGTTTTGGATCACGTAAGTGACTCAGGCCACTCAGAATCAAGGCAAGTGCAGTTACATGAGTCGAGCGAAAAAAAAAAATGGAGGCGGTTAAGGCTTGAGGAAATTTGATTCGAGGTAGCTGAGTCGATTCGAAAACTTTGGCCGTTAGCCAATAAAAGAGTTAATCTCTTTTGGATAATGTACATGACTTGGGGCGCATAGAATCAAGTCAAGCACGGTGACATGAGTGGTTCGAAAAAATTTCAGGCGATTAAGGCTCGAGGCGATTTGAGTCGGGGTTGCTAACACGATTCGGGTTGAAATCTTTAGGTGTTAACCAAAGAAGGAAGAAGTTAACTGCTTTTGGATCATGTACATGACTTGGGGCACCAAGTTGAGCATGGAGACATGAGTCCTACGAAAAAACTGGAGGTGGTTAAGGCTCGAGGCGATACGAGTCAGGGTTTCTGACACAATTTGGGTTGAAAACTTTGTGCGTTAACCCAAAAAAAGAGTTGATCGCCTTTGGATCACGCACATGACTTGGCGCACTTAGAATCATGTTGAGCATGGTGACATGAGTCGTGCAAAAAAATTGGAGGCAGTTAAGGCTCGACGCGATTCGAGTCGGGGTTCGGGTAGTTGGGGTGATTCGTGTCGGGGTTGCCGACACGGTTCGAGTTGAAAACTTTGGGCATTAACCCAAAAAAAAAAAGTTGACCTCTTTTGGACCACATACATGACTCGGGGCACTTAGAATCAAGTCGAGCATGGTGACATGGGTTGTGTGAAAAATTCGGAGGTGATTTGAGTCGAGGTAGGCAACTCGATTTGAGTTCAAAACTTTGGGCGTTAACCAAAAAAATAAGTTGACCGATTTTGGATCACGTACATGAGTCGTCTGCCCTCACAAAAATTACAAAACTCGGGGACCCGCCTGGAATTTGTAGTCGAAAGATTTTTCTACCCTCACGACAATTTACAAACCCCACCCGCTCAAAATTTGGACTTGGAAGATTTTTTCGCCCTCGCGGAATTTACAAACCCCACCCGCTCTGAATTTGGCATTTGGAAATTACAAAATCCCGCCCACCCAGAATTTGGACTTGGAAGATTTTTCCACCCTCATAGAAATTGCAAACTTGACCCACATGGAAATTACACTTGGAAGACTTTTTCGCACTCGCGGAAATCTTAAAACCCCACCCGTGGGGAATTCGGCACTTGGGAGATTTTTCCGCCCTTCCGAAAATTACAAACCCCACCAGCTCAAAATTTGGGACTCGGGAGATTTTTTTCCCCCTCGTGGAAATTTTACAAAACCCCAGTCACCCGAAATTTGGCACTCGGGAGATTTTTCTACCCTGGCAGAAATTTCTACAAAACCCATCCCTCTCGCCTGAAATTTTGCACTCGGGAGATTTTTCTGCCCTGGTGGAAATTGCAAACCCCACCTGCTAGGAATTTGGTACCTGGGAGATTTTTACGCCCTCGCAAAAATTGCAAACCCCACCCGCCGGTAATTTGGCACTTGGGAGATTTTTTTGCCCTCGTGGAAATTTTCACAAAACCCCACCTGCCCGAAATGTGGCACTTGGGAGATTTTTTCACCCTGGCAAAAATTGTGAAACCCCACCCACCGAGAATTCGGCACTTGGGAGATTTCTTTGCCCTCGCAAAAATTTTCACAAAACCCCACTTGCTCAAAATTTGGCACCTGGGAGAGTTTTCCCTCCCTCACGAAAAATTGCAAACCCCACCCGCCCGAAATTTGGCACTTGGAAGATTTTCCCGCACTTGCACAAATTGCAAACCCCACCCATCGGGAATTTGGCACCTAAGAGATTGTTACGAGCTCACAAGAAAAAACCTTGCAAACTCCACCCCCACTCGGAATTTGGCACTTGGGAGATTTTTTCGCCCTCACGCAAATTACAAACCCCACCCGCCTCAAAGTTGAAAAAGCTTTTACGAATCAAGGCAACAGAGCACTGAATCTCAGTGGATCGTGGCAGCAAGGCCACTCTGCCACTTACAATACCCCATCGCTTATTTAAGTCATCTGCAAAAGATTCTTCTCGTCGACCGCTTGAAATTAATATCCAAGGTTGCTCCAATGGGCTAGTGCACCGATCGGAGATGGCCAATGACACGGGCCCCTGGGAGTGCAAGAGCACCCCTACTGCGGGTCGCGATGCAGCCAGAGACAGATATGCACAGCATCTAGCATGGATTCTGACTTAGAGGTGTTCAATCATAATCTGACAGACGGTAGCATCGCGCCACTGGCTTTTCAACCAAGCGTGATGACCAAATCTGTAAATGAACGGTTCCTCTCGTACTAAGTTGAATTACTATCACAGTGTGGATCATCAGTAGGGTAAAACTAACCTATCTCACGACGGTCTAAACCCAGCTCATGTTCCCTATTGGTGGGTGAACAATCCAACACTTGGTGAATTTTGCTTCACAATGATAGGAAGAGCTAACATCGAAGGATCAAAAAGCAACGTCATTATGAACGCTTGGCTACCACAAGCCAGTTATCCCTGTGGTAACTTTTCTGACAATCTAGCTTCAAATTCTGAAAGTCTAAAGGATCGATAGGCCACGCTTTCACGGTTTTTATTCATACTGAAAATCAAAATCAAATGAGCTTTTATCCTTTTGTTCCACATGAGATTTCTATTCTCGTTGAGCTCCTCTTAGGACACCTGCGTTATCTTTTAACAAATGTGTCGCCCTAGGCAAACTCCCCACCTAACAATGTCTTCCGCCTGGATTGACGCGCCTAGATGCACCTTAAGGCAAAAAATAGGGGCATTTCCCCATCTCTGCCTCACGGAATAAGTAAAATAATGTTAAAAGTAGTGGTATTTCACTTGCGCCCAAAAGCTCCCACTTATTCTACACCTCTCAAGTCATTTCACAAAGTTGGACTAGAGTCAAGCTCAACAAGGTCTTCTTTCCCCGCTGATTCCACCAAGCCCGTTCCCTTGGCTGTGGTTTCACTAGATAGTAGATAGGGATAGTGGGAATCTTGTTAATCCATTCATGTGCATCACTAATTAGATGACGAGGCATTTGGCTACCTTAAGAGAGTCATAGTTACTCCCGTCGTTTACCCGCGCTTGGTTGAATTTCTTCACTTTGACATTCAGAGCACTGGGTAGAAATCACATTGTGTCAGCATCCACAGGGACCATCACAATGCTTTGTTTTAATTAAATAGTCGGATTCCCCTTGTCCGTACCATTTCTGAGTCAATTGTTCGCCGCCTAGGGAAAGCCCTTCGAAGGGGGCGTCCTATGTCCATCGCCCGATCGGCATGCGACGGCCCGCCCTCAACGCAGGAGTAGCTCAAATAGGCTGCCAATAGCCCACAAGTTCAGGGCATAGACCCCTAGGCCCAGCCCTCAAAGCCAATCCTTTTCTCAAAGTTACGGATCCATTTTCCTGACTTCCCTTACCTACATTGTTCTATTGACCAGAGGCTATTCACCTTGGAGACCTGATGCAGTTATGAGTACGATCGGGCATAAACGATACTCGGTCCTCTAGATTTTCAAGGGCTGCTGAAGGCGCACCAAACACCGCAGGACATGCAGTGCTCTTCCAGCCGCTGGACCCTATCTCTGATTGAACCAATTTTAGGGTGGGCAGGCTATTATAAAGAAAAGATAACTCTTCCTGGGGCCCCCACTGACGTCTCCAGATTTCCTAACGTTGTCTTCCGTCACCATGTCCTGGTTCAGGAATATTAACCTAATTCCCTTTCGATGATCATGCAAAGTTTTCCCTTGAAACAGGGTTTCCCCATCTCTTAGGATTGACTAACCCATGTCCAAGTGCTGTTCACATCGAACCTTTCCCCACTTCAGTCTTCAAAGTTCTCATTTGAATATTTTCTACTACCACCAAGATCTACACTGAGGGCCATTCCACCCAGGCCCATGCCCAAGGTTTCACAACAACCCCCATGTCCTCCTACTCATCAGAGCCTGGCACTTGCCTCGATGGCTGAGTATAGGTTGCGCGCTTTAGCGCCATCCATTTTTGGGGCTAGTTGATTCGGCAGGTGAGTTGTTACACACTCCTTAGCGGATTTCAACTTCCATGACCACTGTCCTACTGTCTTAATCAACCAACACCCTTTGTGGGATCTGGGTTAGCGTACAATTTGGCACCGTAACTCAACTTTTAGTTCATCCCGCATCGCCAGTTCTGCCTACCAAAAATGGCCCACTTGGAGCTCATGATTCTGTGGCGCGGCTCAACAGAGCAGCCACAATGACTTACCTATTTAAAGTTTGAGAATAGGTCGAGGGCGTTACGCCCCCGATGCCTCTAATCATTTGCTTTACCTGATAAAACTCGCACATGAGCTCCAGCTATCCTGAGGGAAACTTCGGAGGAAACAAGCTACTAGACGATTTGATTAGTCTTTCGCCCCTATACCAAAGTTAGATGAACGATTTGCACATCAGTATTGCTGCGGGCCTCCACCAGAGTTTCCTCTAGCTTCGCCCTACTCAGGCATAGTTCACCATCTTTCGGGTCCCAATAGGTGTGCTCACACTCGAACCCTTCACAGAAGATTAGGGTCGATCGGTGGTGCACCCCCCAAGAGGTGATCTCACAATTCAGCTTCCTTGCGCCTCGTAGGTTTTCCCAACCCGTCAATTTGCACACATGTTAGACTCCTTGGTCCATGTTTCAAGACGGGTCAGATGGAAAGCCCGCTGGCCAGCGCCATGAGCGCACAGCTGCCCGAGAGCCTGCCATAAAGGTGTGTGCTTCGATCCTCGACTGCCATGACAGAAGTATTTGTGCAACCAAAAGGTCACGCTTGTTCCGTCGTGACAGCCCGCGCTGGCATGTCCCCCGAACCGAGCGGGGGATCAGCTCACACCATTCCGCATCTGACTGGGGCACATCCCCGACCTCCATCCACTTCCCTCCCAGCAATTTCAAGGACTCTTCAACTCTCTTTTCAAAGTCATTTTCATCTTTCCCTCATAGTACTGAGGACGCTTCTACAGAATACAATTCGATAGGCGCAACCATCGATTTTCATGCTGGGCTCTTCCCGGTTTGCTCACTGTTACGAGGGGAATGATGGTAAGTTTCTTTTCCTCTGCTTATTGATATGCTTAAACTCAGCAGGTACTCACGCCTAAATTGGGGATGTGGTAGAGATGCAACAATGCCTGCACTGCGGTGGGCCGCTGAGCCCAGAATAAAGTTCCTCGCAAGGAATCATTCGATCGATGCAAACTAATGCCAGCCTTTGTGAGCCACTGCTTGTCGCGACAGATCGACAGACCTCGTGCTCATTTCAGCTGACTGCGTGCCACTTGTGGATGCAGACGGCCATCTTCGCTCCTCATTGGGGAGGGAAAAATTTTGTAGTGTGAAGCCCAAGCAGATGCGCCCTTGGCCGAGGCCTCAGGCGCAACTTGCATTCAAAGACTTGATGATTCACTAGATTTTGCAATTCACACTAAGTATCGCATTTCGCTACATTCTTCATCATAGCGAGAGCTGAGATATCCATTGGCAAGAGTCATGATTTTGTTTGGTTTTTGTCTTTCGGCGACCCAAGCGTGCAAGGCGCTGGCTCACGCTTCATTCTTTGGATTTCTAAGGTGCGCGATGCACCCGTGTGTTGGGTGTTGACACATCCAAAACCCCGAGCACCCAATGGGTGCGACGAGGAATGTTGTGGTGTGTCCTCGCGCCATCACCTCACAAAGGTGGGAGGCAATGCATGGGAGAGCCGTGTTAGCAAACGGGGCCCCTGCCTCACAAATCATGCGAGTGCACCCATCCTAAACACAGAATGCTCGAAGTGACAAGTCAACACACCTGGGCAAGGCAACAGGGGGTTGCGGTAGTCCTGACTTGCCACCGTCGAAATGACAGATCCGTAGCACAGCACTGCACACGCAATTAGACCATGAAATCTCAATAGGGGACGAGGTTCGGACCCCCTCTAAACTGCAACCAAGCAGAGACCTCTCACTCCAACGCAGACGTTGTTCGAAGGCACCGATCCTAATCAAGATTGCATCTGAGTCTCTTCTTCACCCTGCAAGGAATCCATGCTTTCAATCACGTGCATTCGATGTGACCCTCGACCTTGATGACACTAGACCCATAGCTTGGCCACATCGCTCCAAGGCCGAGTGTGCACACATCGCCAAGATTTTGGGGGGGGAGGAGGCCAGCTCCATCCCCTACATGATTCAGGGTCTCGAACCGACAATGATCCTACCGCAGGTTCACCTACGGTAACCTTGTTACGACGTCTCCTTCCTCTATATGATAAGGTTTAGTGAACTTCTCGCGACATCACCGACAGGAACCGCCATCGTCGCCATGATCTAAACACTTCACCGAATCATTCAATCGGTAGGAGCGATGGGTGGTGTGTACAAAGGGCAGGGACGTAGTCAACACGAGCTGATGACTCGCGCTTACTAGGAATTCCTTGTTGAAGATCAATAATTGCAATGGTCTATCCCCATCATGATGCAATTTGGCAAGATTTCCCAAACCTTTTGGGCCAGGGAGAGAGGCTAGTTGGTTGCATTAGTGTACCGCGCGTGCGGCCCAAAACATGTCTAACCTCTAGCAAATGTCTCCTTTCATAGCACAGCCTTGCTAACCATTCCCCGTGACATGTGATCTTCCAGCACAGGTACAAAAAAGTTCCTACTGGTGAACACTCACACTAGCGTTGTCGGACAAGCTTCAATCTCATGCACATGCACATGCCAAAGAATTGCACCGCGAGGGAACCACCCTCGAGCACCCACATCTCGGCAAAAGAGAATTCATGCGATTCCTTCCCCTAGACAGACATGTTGGGCCTGCACTTGTTGGAGCATTGCAAAGATGAGCGCTTTGGTTTGCAAGAGCCTGAGAAGAACATCTCATACGAAACTTGCTCCCCCAAAATGCACGAATCAAAAATGCTCGTAGCAGATTTGTAATGCAAAGATGTACACCGTGCACGCGACCGAGTAAGGACACTCAGAGACATCCATTTCCCAGGCATATGCCTCCTACACACTTTTTGGTGCACCCCGTACAAACGGCCATACTTCGACAAGCCCTCCCAGAATTTTGCATCTAAAGCGAGATGAAACACCTTGGGCTTTTTTTCCACACAATGCAAACACCGAATGCTCTCTTTAGGGGGGAGCTGAAGAAGAGTATCTCTCGCAGAACCCGTGAGCCACAGCTGTTCGGATCACACAGGATAGGACAGGGCATGGAGAGTTTCCGCATCCAAACAAAAATTATCAGTATATAGGGTATATATAGGGTATATATCCAACAAAACAAAGTGACAAGTACATCCAACCAACTCTGCCATTGTGATTACCAAATGGGATATACTCACCGCCACAGATTAATGACCATCATTACCGTCTCAGAATAGATACAAGCACATCGAGCTTCATTTGATCAACTGGATGAATTTCACCTTGAAGGGGCCAAATCCAAAAGTTCCGGTGGTCATCTCCTGGAACTCTCAAGAACAAGGCCCATCTTACATGCAAACTCTGCTACTGCGCAAACATAGGTTGCAATTAAAGAGAAATTGCAAGGCCATCACAATGGCCCGAGGCCAATGCTCCGACTAAGTCAATTTTCTCTTGCAATCACCATGCCACCATTCACAGAGAGATCTCCCCATTCACTTGTGATATGATGCACAATCCAAGTTCTAGACGCGATCTCGCCCTTGAAAGGCCACTTTCCAAGGCATTCCCCAATGACACATTGGAACGAAAACTGTTGTCGAACCATTCCCAATGTTGTGCCGATCGAGTTGGCATAGAGGCGACCTTTGGGAGCTCCCGCGTAGCAATTGGGATGTGCTTTCGTACCCATCTCTCACAAAGACCAATGTTAGCTATGAACAAATTTGGAATCCAAGGGCTCACATCCATCGATATCGTCGGCACTGGGTCTATATACAAAGGCCATGGAGAGGTTCTGAGAAGAGAAGCCCCCCATGCTCGCTCGTACAAACATCCCAAATTCTAGACACAAGTTCCCGCCCTTAGCATCACTCTCCAGATCATCGCAATGAAACATTGGAATGACAACCATTGTCGAACAACTCCCAAAATTGTGGCAATGCAGTGAGAAAGAAGAGCAACTTTGGGGAGAGGTGCATAGCAAACGGGTTGCTCCTTCATTTCGATCTTATATACAGATCCGATGTCGCTGATTTCATTTGGAATCTGAGGCTGCATTTTTCCTTTCCCACACGAGCAATGGCTCTTCTGATCGAATGGCCATGGGGACCTTCCAATAACAAAGGCTCCCTTGTCACTCGTGATGCGCAGCCCAACTGCTAGATGATGGCTTGCCCTTCAGATCGCTACCCAGGCAACCACCACAATGGCACCATTGGAATGAAAACCACTGCCGAACTATTCCAAAAAAATTTCGCCAAAGAAGTTGTTGTGAAGAGAATGAATCTGGGGAGAGAGCACTCGCATAGCAAAATTGGGATGGCGTCACGGCCCTTCCAATAGAAATGATGCTAGTGCCAATATTTGAAATTCGAATTCCGTGTCTTTCTCGAACACCAGCACTGATTCTATTAGGGAGGGTCACCGAGAGCTTTTGTTATCAAATCCTCCCATTGTAGCCGCGATAGGCACGCAAAAAAATTTTCTAGAGCGCCAAGCACCTACCTCATGGCTAGAGAGAAGGGCTCACCATTAGATCAACTTTGAAATCATAGAACAAACACACTGTAGAATGGCAACCGCTACCATGTCTCTTTTGTAATTGCGTCAGTCGAGTGATCAAAGAAGGTGATCTAAGAGAGGGTCCAAGCGTAGGCATTCATTGGGGGATTCATGCCGATGGCATAAATTTATGCAATACCTGGGCAACACCGAACAGAGGCGCTAGACGAGGGCTCCCATTTTAGATCGAGTTTTAAAATCACCAAGAAGACACGGTGAGGGCTGGCAACCACTGCCAAACCTTTTTCTGAAATTACGCTAGTTGAGTGACAAGAAAACATGATCTAAAGGAGAGTACAGGAATAGCACCCTCAAGGGTGGCCTTCATGCCCCTCTAATTGATTCAATGTTAGCATCCACTGTTTCAAAATCTGATATATCCATCCACCCTGATAGCAGTGTTGAATCAATGAGGGGGGCATGGGAGAGGCTCGTGGCAACCACCTCTCCCATTGTAGCCATGATAGCCATGCAAAAAAATTTTCTAGAGTGCCAAAGCACCCACCTCATGGCTATAGACAAGGGCTCACCATTAGATCAACTTCGAAATCACAGAACAGACGCGGTGTAGAATGGCAACTGTTGCCAAGTCTCTTCCATAATTGCGTCAGTCGAGTGATCGAAGAAGGTGATCTAAGAGAGGGTCCAAACGTAGGCATTTTTTGGGGGATTCGTGCTAATGCCATAAATTTATGCAACACCCGAGCAACACCAGATGGAGGTGCTAGACGAGGGCTCTCGTTTTAGATCAAGTTTTAAAATCACCAAGTAGATGCGGTGAGGGCTGGCAACCGCTGCCAAAAAATTTTCTGAAATTGTGCCAGCTGAGTGACAAGGAAACATAATCTAAAGGAGAGTCTAGGTATAGTACCCACGAGGGTGGGCTTCATGCCCCTCTAATTGATTCAACGTTGACGTCCACCATTTCAAAATTTGACATATCCATTCGCCCTGACAGTGGCATTGAATCAATGAGGGGGGCACGAGAGAGGCTCGCGGCAACCACCTCTCCCATTGTAGCTGCGATAGGCATGCAAAAAATTTTGCCAGAGTGCCAAGCACCCACCTCATGGCTATAGACAATGGCTCACCATTAGTCAACTTCGAAATCACAGAACACACGCAGTGTAGAATGGCTACCGCTGCCAAGTCTCTTCCGTAATTGTGTCGGTCGAGTGATCGAAGAAGGTGATCTAAGAGAGGGTCCAAGCGTAGGCATTCATTGGGGGATTCATGCCGATGGCATAAATTTATGCAATACCCGAGCAACACCGGACAGAGGTGCTAGACGAGGGCTCCTATTTTAGATCAAGTTTTAAAATCACCAAGTAGACGTGGTGAGGGCTGGCAACCGGTGCCAAACCTTTTTCCGAAATTGTGCCAGTTGAGTGACAAGAAAACATGAACTAAAGGAGAGTCCAAGAATAGCACCCTTGAGGGTGGGCTTCATGCCCCTCTAATTGATTCAACATCGATGTCCACTGTTTCAAAATCTGACATATCCATCTGCCCTGACAGTGGCATTGAATCAATGAGGGGGGCATGAGAGAGGCTCGCGGCAACCACCTCTCCCATTGTAGCCATGATAGGCATGCAAAATTTTTTGCTAGAGCGCCAAGCACCCATCTCATGGCTATAGACAAGGGCTCGCCATTAGATCAACTTCAAAATCGCAGAACAGACGTGGTGTAGAATGGCAACCGCTACCAAGTCTCTTCTATAATTGCGTCAGTCAAGTGATCGAAGAAGGTGATCTAAGAGAGGGTCCAAGTGTAGGCATTCATTGGGGGATTCGCGCCGATGGCATAAATTTATGCAATACCCGAGCAACTTTGGACGGCGATGCTAGACGAGGGCTCCCATTTTAAATCAAGTTTTAAAATCACCAAGTAGACACGATGAGGGCTGGCAACCGCTGCCAAACCTTTTTTCAAAATTGCACTAGCTGAGTGACAAGAAAACATGATCTAAAGGAGAGTCCAAGAATAGCACCCTCGAGGGTGGGCTTCATGCACCTCTAATTGATTCAACGTTGACGTCCACCATTTCAAAATTTGACATATCCATCCGCCCTAACAGTGGTGTTGAATCAATGTGGGGGGCACGGGAGAGGCTCGTGGCAACCACCTCTCCCATTGTAGCCATGATAGGCACGCAAAAAAATTTTCTAGAGTGCTAGGCACCCACCTCATGGCTAGAGACAAGGGCTCTCCATTAGATCAACTTCGAAATCGTAGAACAGACACGGTGTAGAATGGCAACCGCTGCCAAGTCTCTTCCGTAGTTGTGTCGGTCGAGTGATCAAAGTAGGTGATCTAAGAGAGGGTCCAAGCATAGGCATTCATTGGGGGATTTGCGTCGATGGGATAAATTTATGCGATACTCGAGCAACACCAGACGAAGGTTCTAGACGAGGGCTGCCGCTTTAGATCAAGTTTTAAAATCACCAAGTAGATACGGTGAGGGCTGGCAACCGCTGCCAAACCTTTTTCCAAAATTGTGCCAGCTGAGTGACAAGAAAACATGATCTAAAGGAGAGTCGAGGAATAGCACATCGAGGGTGGGCTTCATGCCCCTCTAATTGATTCAATGTCGGCATCCACCGTTTCAAAATCTGACATATCCATCCGCCTTGACACTGGCGTTGAATCAATGAGAGGGGCACGGGAGAGGCTTGCGGCAACCACCTCTCCTATATAAGCTATTAATGCGAGGCTTGCTCTACATTAGAAATTAGCGAACACACCGACAACTGCCTTAAAAATACAAATCCTTGAAAATTCTGACCAAATAGCCATTCACGACCCAATTTTTTATGAGGTCGCCAGAGGAGCAAAAGATTGTCATCAGTTAGGAGATGTGAGTTCATGGAGCCAAGGGACTGAAATGGTCATCGTGCTCTTCCGATCAACTAGATGAATTTCATCTTGAAGGGGCCCAATCCAAAATTTCTGGAGGTCATCTCCTGGAACTCTCAAGAACAAGGCCCATCTTTACATGCAAACTATGCTACTGCACAAACATAGGTTGCAATTAAGGAGAAATTACAAGGCTGTCACAATGGCCCGAGGCCAATGGCTCCGACTAAGTCAATTTTCTCTTGCAATCACAATTCTGCCATTTACAGAGAGATCTCCCCATTTACTTGTTACGTGATGCACAATCGAAGTGCTAGACGCGAGCTCGCCCTTGAAAGAAAGACCACTTTCCAAGACATCCCTTGATGACACATTGGAATGACAACCACTGCCGAACAATTCCCAATGTTGTGCCGATAGAGTTGGCACAGAGGCGACCTTAGGGAGCTCCCACGTAGCAATCAGGGTGTGCTTTCCTACCTATCTCTCACAAAAACCAATGTTAGCTATGAACAAATTTTGAATCCAAGGGCTCGCATCCATCGATATCGTCGCAACTGGGTCTATATACAAAGGCCACAGAGAGGTTCCGATAAGAGAAGCTCCCCTGCTCGCTCGCACAAACATCCCAAATTCAAGAAACAAGCTCCTGCCCTTAGCATCACTCTCCAGATCACCTCAATGACACATTGGAATGACAATCACTATTGAACAACTCCCAAAATTGTGGCAATGGAGTGAGAAAGATGAGCAACTTTGGGGAGCCACGCATAGCAAATAGGCTGCTACTTCATTCCGCTCTTATATATAGATCCGATGTCATTGATTTTGTTTCATATCCGAGGCTGCATTTGTCCTTGCTCACACAATAAATGGCTCTTCTCATCAAATGGTCATGGGTAGCTTCTGATTACAAAGGCTCCCTTGTCACCAATGATGCGCAGCCCAACTACTAGATGACGGCTCACCCTTTAGATCGCTGCCTAGGCAACCACCACAATGGCACCATTGGAATGACAACTGCTACTGAACCATTCTGAATTTTTTTTGCCATAGAAGTTGTTGCAAAGAGAATGACTCTGGGGAGAGAGCCCTCGCATAGCAAAATCGGGATGGCTTCACGGCCCTCCCAATAGAAATGATGTTGGTGCCAATATTCCAAATTTGAATAACATGTCTTTCTCAAACACCAACACCGATTCTATTGGGGAGGGTTGCGGATAGCTTTTGTTATCAAAGCTCCCATTGTAGCTGCGATAGGCACACAAAAAATTGCTAGAGCACCAAGCACCCACCTGATGGCTAGACAAGGACTCACCATTAGATCAACTTTGAAATCGCTGAACAGACGTGCTGTAGAATGGCAACCACTGCCAAGTATCTTCCGTAATTGCGTCACTTGAGTGATCGAAGAAGGTGATCTAAGAGAAATTCCAAGGGTAGGCATTCGTTGGGGAATTCGCGCCGATAGCAAAAATTTATGCAATACCTGAGCAACACCGGACGGAGGTGCTAGACTAGGGCTCCCATTTTAGATCAACTTTTAAAATCACAAGGTAGATGTGGTGAGGGCTGACAACTACTACCAAACCTTTTTCCAAAATTGCGCCAGCTAAGTGACAAGAAAACATGATCTAAAGGAGATTCGAGGAATAGCACCTCGAGGGTGGACTTCATGCCCCTCTAATTGATTCAACGTCGATGTCCACCATTTCAAAATCTGACATATCCATCTGCCTTGACACCGGCATTGAATCAATGAGAGGGGCATGGGAGAGGCTCGCGACAACCACCTCTCCTATATAAGCTATTAGTGTGAGGCTTGCTCTGCATTAGAAATTAGCGAACTCACCAACAACTACCTTAAAAATCCAAATCGTTGAAAAATGTGACAAAACAGCCATCCACAACCCCATTTTTTATGAGGTCAATAGAGGAGCAAAAGGTTGTCATTGGTTAGGAGATGGGAATTCATGGAGCCAAGGTAGTGAAATTGCCACCTTTTGGAGATCGGGCGGAACAGCTCAGCTCAGGTAGGACGACTCGACAATACCGTTTGCCTCAATGCCTTTTTTGAGGTTTACTTGAGAGGAGTGGACACAATGTCAGCCTTGATCATCTAGGAGTCCGAGTAGGATGGCATGGTAACAATGGCTCAACATTTTGAGTGTCTATGGCAGCTAGATGGGATTTGAATTCATGGAGCCAAGGGAGTGAAATGGTCATCGAGCTCATCCGATCAACTAGATGAATTTCACCTTGAAGGGGCCCAATCCAAAAGTTCCAAAGGTCATCTCCTGGAACTATCAAGAACAAAGGCCAATCTTACATGCAAACTCTACTATTGCGCAAACATAGGTTGCAATTATAGAGAAATTGCAAGGCCATCACAATGTCCCGAGGCCAATGCTCTGACTACTAAGTCAATTTTCTCTTGCAATCACCATGCCGCCATTCACAGAGAGATCTCCCCATTCACTCGTGATGATGCACAATCCAAGTGCTAGATGTGAGCTCACCCTTGAAAGGCCGCATTCCAAGACATCTCGATGACACATTGGAACGACAACCATTGTTGAACCATTCCCAATGTTGTGCCAATCGAGTTGACATAGAGGCAATTTTAGGGAGCTCCCGTGTATCGATTGGGAAGTGCTTTCGTACCCTTCTCTCACAAAAACCAATGTTAGCTGAACAATTTTAGAATCCAAGGCTCGTATCCATCGATATCGTTGGCACTAGGTCTATATTCAAAGGCCATAGAGAGGTTCCGATAAGAGAAGGTCCCCTACTCGCTTGCGAAAACATCCCCAAATGCTAGATGCAAACTCCCGCCCTTAGCATCGCTCTCCAGATCACCGCAATGACACATTGGAATGACAACTGCTGTCGAACAACTCCCGAATTTATGCCGATGGAGTGAGAAAGAAGAACCAGATCGGGTCGATGAAAATGGCTAAGCCAGATCGGGTCGGTCAGCATGGCTCGGCCACCATTTTTCACCGAGAGCTTTCGATATTAAAGCTCCCATGTAGCTGCGATAAGTACATCATGAAAAATTTCTAGAGTGCCGAGAACCCATAGAAAATTGCCATTATACCAAGCAATGCCGGAGTGCTAGACAAGGGCTCACGTTTAGATCAAGTTTTAAAATCACCAAAAAGAAATGCCATGGATTGGCAACCGTTGCCTCAGCTTTTCCAAAATTGAGTCATCAGAAAACATGATCTAAAGGAGAGCCGAGGAAAAGCATTGAGATCACTTCATGCCCCTTTCATTGATTCAACATCAAAATACACCATTTGAAAACCCAACAATCTGATCCGCCTAGACACCAATGTTGAATCAATGAAAGGGGCATGGGAGATGCTCGCGGCAACAACCTCTCCTATATAAGCTATTAGTGCAAGGCTTGCTCTGCATTAGAAATCTGCGATAGCATAGAAAACTCCCTTAAAAATCCAATTCAATGAAAAATGTGACCAAATAGCCATCCACGACACCATTTTCGGAGCTCACCCAGAACAGCTCGGCCAACATGGCTCGTCTAGAATAGGTCGGCTAGCATGGCTCACCCAGATCGGCTCAGCCAGCATGGCTTGCCTAGATTGGCTCGACCAGAATGGCTTGCCCAGATCGGCTCGGCCAAAATAGCTCGGCCAGATCGGGTCGGCCAGCATGGTGACTTGGTGACTTGGTGAGAGTACTTGGAACTGTCAAGAGCAAAGGCCAATCTTACATGCAAACTCTACTACTACGCAAACATAGGTTGCAATTATAGAGAAATTGCGAGGCTGTCACAATGGCCCGAGGTCAATGCTCTGAATACTAAGTCAATTTTCTCTTGCAATCGCCATGCCGCTGTTCACAGAGAGATCTCCCCATTCACTTGTGACGATGCACAATCCAAGTGCTAGACGCGAGCTCGCCCTTGAAAGGCCGCATTCCAAGACATCCTGATGATACATTGGAATGACAATCGCTATCAAACTATTCCCAATGTTGTACCAATTGAGTTGGCACAGAGGCGATCTTAGGGAGCTCCCACGTAGCAATCAGGAAGTGCTTTCATACCCTTCTCTCACAAAAACCAATGTTAGCTGAACAAATTTAGAATCCAAGGCTCGTATCCATCGATATCGTCGGCATTGGGTCTATATTCAAAGGCCACAGAGAGGTTCCGATAAGAGAAGCTCCCCTGCTCGCTTGCACAAACATCCCCAAATGCTAGACGCAAGCTCCCGCCCTTAGCATCGCTCTCCATATCACTGCAATGACACATTGGAATGACAACTGCTATCGAACAACTCCCAAATTTGGTCCGATGTAGTACTTGGTGGGGTGACTTGATGAACGAACTTCAAGGGTTGACTTGGCAAGGTGACTTGATAAACGGTCTTAAAGAGTTGACTTGGTGAGAGTACTTGGTGTGGTGACTTGATGAACAGACTTAAAGAAGCAAATTGGTGAGAGTACTTGGTGGGGTGACTTGATGAACATAGTTAAAGAGTCAACTTGGTGAGAGTACTTGGTCAAGTGACTTGATGAACGCACTTGAAGAATCAACTTGGTTAGAGTACTTGGTGGGGTGACTTGATGAACGAACTTAAAGATTTGACTTGGTGGGCCGACCTGGCGGGGTGACTTGATGAACGAACTTAGAGAGTTGACTTGGTGAGAGTACTTGGTGACTTGGTGGGCCGACCTAGCCGGGTGACTTGATGAACAAACTTAAAGAGTCGACTTGGTGAGAGTACTCGGTGGGCCAACCTGGCGGGGTGACTTGGTGAGCAAACTTAAAGAGTCGACTTGGTGAGAGTAGTTGGTGGGCTGACTTGGTGAGGTGACTTGATGAACGAACTTAAAGAGTCAACTTGATGGGCTGACTTGGCAAAGAGACTTCATGAATGAACTTAAAGAGTCCACTTGGTAGGCCGACCTGGCAGGGTGACTCGATGAATGAACTTAAAGAGTTGACTTGGTGAGAGTAATTTGTGGGCTGACCTGGCGGGGTGACTTGATGAATGAACTTAAAGAGTCGACTTGGTGGGGTGACTTGATGAATGCACTTGAAGGGTTGACTTGGTGGGGTGACTCTATGAATGGACCTAAAGATTTGATGTGGTGAGAGTACTTGGTGGGATGACTTGATGAAAGGACTTAAAGGGTCAACTTGGTGAGAGTACTTGGTGGTGCGACTTGATGAATGCACTTGAAGAATCAACTTGGTTAGAGTACTTGGTGGGGTGACTTGATGAACAAACTCAAAGAGTTGACTTGGTGAGAGTACTTGGTGGCTCAACTTGATGAGCAGACTTAAAGAGTCAACTTGGTGAGAGTGGGCCTAACGGGGCGAGGTGGTGAGTTGGCGTAATGGGGCGAGTTGGTTTGGTGACTTGGCAAGTGGAATTAGAGAGCCAACATGGTGAGGCGACTCACAGAGTTGGTTCATTGAGATGACATGGTGAGCTGACTTGGCGAGTTGACCTGGCGAGCAAACTTAAAGAGTCGACCTGGCAAAGTACTCGAGTCGACTTGGTGAGGTGACCTGGCGAGCAGGCTCAAAGAGTCAACATGGTGAGGTGACTCATTGAGTCAACATGGTGAGGTGACTCATAGTGAGGAGCTATCCTTGAGGTGACTTGGTGGGCCTACTTGATTAGTCAACTTGGTGAGCCGACCTGACAAGCTGACACGGTGAGCGGGCTTAAAGAGGTGATGACTTGGTGGGGTAACTCGGCAAGCCAACTTATCGAGGTGAGATGGTGAGTCGACTTGATGAGTTGACTTGGTGAGCGCACTTAAAGAGTCAACTTTGTGATTTGACCTGGTGACTAGGTGACTTAGGGAGCTAACTTGGTGAGTGAACTTAAGGGGTCGACTTGGTGAGGTAACCTGAATAGTCAACTCGGTGAGCTAACTTGGGGAGCTGACATGGTGAGAGGTCTTAAAGAAGAGGTGACCTGGTGGGGAACCCTGGTGAGGCGAGATGGTAAGTCATCTTGGTGAGTTGGCTTGACAAGCTGTGAGCGGACTTAAAGAGTCAATTCTTGATTTGGCAAAGACCACATGGTCAGATGACTTGGTGAGTTGACCTGGCTAGAAAAATTGGCAAGCAAAATTATAGAATCGACTTGCTATCCCCAGCCAGGATCGTACGCCTGGGTCGACCCAACTTGGGTCACCCGACTCAGTCACTGCAGCCTCGGGCAACCCGACTGGGTTGCTAGAGTGGGTTGACGAGGGGAAAAAAAATATAAAAAAATCATGGGAGGCCCTGTACATTAAAGAGCCAACATTGAAGGATCAAAAAGCAATGTCACTATGAACGGTTGGCTGCCACAAGCCAGTTATCCCTGTGGTAACTTTTCTGACACCTCTAGCTTCAAATTCTAAAAGTCTAAAGGATCGATAGGCCATGCTTTCATAGTTTGTATTTGTACTGAAAATCAAAATCAAATGAGCTTTTACCCTTTTGTTCCACATGAGATTTCTGTTCTTGTTGAGCTCATCTTAGGACACCTGCGTTATCTTTTAACAGATATGCCGCCCCAGCCAAACTCCCCACCTGACAATGTCTTTCGCTCAGATCGGTGCACCTAGACGCACCTTAAGGCCAAAAATAGGGGCATTGCCTTATCTTTGCCTCATGGAATAAGTAAAATAATGTTAAAAGTAGTGGTATTTCACTTGTGCCCGAAAGCTCCCATTTATTCTACACCTCTCAAGTCATTTCACAAAGTTGGACTAGAGTCAAGCTCAACGGGGTCTTCTTTCCCTGCTGATTTTGCCAAGCCTGTTCCCTTGGCTGTGGTTTTGCTAGATATTAGATAGGGATAGTGGGAATCTTGTTAATCCATTCATGTGCATCACTAATTAGATGATGAGGCATTTGGCTACCTTAAGAGAGTCATAGTTACTCCTGCCATACCAGTTCTGAGTCGACTGTTCGCCGCCTAGGGAAAGCCCTCCGAAGGGGGCGTCCTGCATCCGTCACCCGATCGACATGCGACGGCCTGCCCTCGCCACAAGAGCAGCTCGATTAGGCCACCAATAGCCCACATGTTCAGGGTGCAGACCCCTAGGCCTAGCCCTTAGAGCCAATCCTTTTCCCAAAGTTACGGATCCATTTTTCTAACTTACCTTACCTACATAGTTCTATTGACCAGAGGCTATTCACCTTGGAGACCTGATACGGTTATGAGTACAACCAAGCATGAACGGTACTTGGTCCTCTAGATTTTCAAGGGCCACCGAAGGTGCACCAAACACCACTGGATGTACGGTGATCTTCCAGCCGCTGGACCCTATCTTCGGTTGAACCGATTTCAAGGTGGGCAGGCTGTTAAAAAGAAAAGATAACTCTTCCCGGGGCCCCTGCCGATGTCTCCAGATTTCCTAACATTTCCATCTGTCGCCATATCCCAGTTCAGGAATATTAACCCGATTCCCTTTCCATGATCACACAAAGTGCGCCCTTGAAACAGGGTTTCCCTATCTCTTAGGATTGACTAACCCATGTCCAAGTGTTGTTCACATGGAACCTTTCCCCACTTCAGTCTTCAAAGTTCTCATTTGAATATTTGCTACTACCACCAAGATCTGCACTAGGGGCCAGTCCACCCAAGCTCACGCCCAAGTTTTCACAACAACCCCCGCATCCTCTTAATCATTAGAGCCTGGCACTTGCCCTAATGACCGATTATAGGTTGTGTACTTCAGCGCCATCCATTTTTGGGACTACTTGATTCGGCAGGTTAGTTGTTACAAACTCCTTAGCGGATTTCTACTTCCATGACCACCATCTTGCTATCTTAATGAACCAACACCCTTTGTGGGATCTGGGTTAGCTCACAATTTGGCACCGTAACTCGGCTTTCGGTTCATCTTGCATCGCCAGTTCTGCTTACCAAAAATGGCCCACTTGGAGCTCACAATTCTGTGGCATTGCTCAACAGAGCAGCCATGCCAACTTACCTATTTAAAGTTTGAGAATAGGTCGAGGGCGTTACGCCCCCGATGCCTCTAATCATTTTCTTTACCCGATAAAACTCGCACGTGAGCTCTAGCTATCCTAAGGGAAACTTTGGAGGAAACTAGCTACTAGATGGTTTGATTAGTCTTTTGCCCCTATACCCAAGGCAGATGAACGATTTGCACATCACTATCACTATGCGCCTCCACCAGAGTTTCCTCTAGTTTTGCCCTGCTCAGGCATAGTTCACCATCTTTCGGGTCCCAATAGGTGTGCTCGCACTCGAACCCTTCACAGAAGATCAGGGTCGGTCGACGGTGCACCCCCCGAGAGGGGATCTCACCAGTCAGCTTCCTTGCGCCTCGCGGCTTTTCCCAACCTGCCAACTCACACACATGTTAGACTCCTTGGTCTGTGTTTCAAGATGGGTTGGATGGAAAGCCCGTTGGCCAGCACCACGAGTGCACAGTTGCCCGAGAGCCCACCATAAAGGCGCGCGCTTTGCTCCTCGACCACTACGACGGAAGTATTTGTGTGACTAGAAGGTTGCACTTTTTTCGCCGCGATAGCCCATGCTGGCACGTCCCCCAAACTGAGCAGCAGACTGGCTCACACCATTCTGCATCTGATCGAGGCACATCGCCGGCCTCCATCTGCTTCCCTCCTAGCAATTTCAAGCACTCTTTAACTCTCTTTTCAAAGTCCTTTTCATCTTTCCCTCACGGTACTTGTTCGCTATCAATCTCTCACTCGTATTTAGCCTTGGACAGAATTTACCACCCGATTAGGGCTGCATTCCCAAACAACTCGACTCGCTGACAGTGCCTCGTGGTGTGACAGGGTCCGAGCCCGACTAGGCTCTCACCCTCTCTGACGCCCCCTTCTAGGGGAGTTGGGCCTAGTCCATCACTGAGGATACTTCTACATACTACAATTCGATAGGTGCGGCCGTCGATTTTCATGCTGGGCTCTTCCCAGTTCGCTCGTCGTTACTAGGGGAATCTTGGTAAGTTTCTTTTCGTCTGCTTATTGATATGCTTAAACTCAACGGGTACTCATGCCTAACTTGGGGATGTGGTAGAGATGCAGCAATGCCCGCACTAGGGCGGGCCGCTGAGCCCAGAATAAAGTTCCTCGTGAGGAATCATTCGATCGGCGCAAACCAACACTGGCCTTTGTGAGCCACCGCTCATCGCGACGGATCGACGGACCTCGTGCTCATTTCAGTTGACTGCGCACCACTTGCAGACGCGAACGACCATCTCTGCTCCTGGCTGGGGAGGCAAAAATTTTGTAGTGCGATGCCCAAGCAGACATGCCCTCGGCCGAGGCCTCGGGCACAACTTGCGTTCAAAGACTTGATGATTCACGAGATTCTGCAATTCACACTAAGTATCGCATTTCGCTACATTCTTCATCATGGCGAGAGCCGAGATATCTGTTGCCGAGAGTCATGATTTTGTTTTGTTTTTGTCTTTTGGCAACCCAAGCGCGCAAGGCACTGGCTCACATTCATTCTTTGGATTTCTAAGGTGCGCGATGCACCCGTGTGTTGGATGTTGACACATCCCAAACCTCGAGCACCCAATGGGTGTGACAAGGAATGTTGTGGTGTGTCCCCGCCCCATCACCTCGCAAAGGTGGGAGGCAACGCATGGGAGAGCCGTGTCAGTGGACGGGGCCCCTACTCCACAAATCATGTGAGTGCACCCATCCTAAACACAAAATGCTCCAAGTGATGAGTCAACACACCTGGGCAAGGAAACGGGGGGTTGCAAAAGTCATGACTTGCCACCGTCGAAATGACGGATCCCTGGCACAGTGCCGCACACATGATCAGACCATGAAATCTCAATGGAGGATGAGTCTTGGACCACCTCTAAACTACAACCGAGTAGATACCTCTTGCTCTGCTATGGACGTCGTTCAAAGGCACCGATCCTAATCCAGATTGCATCCGAGTCTCTTCTTCGCCCTGCGGGGAATCCATGCTTTCGATCATGGGCATTCGATGTGACCCTCAACCTCGACGGCACTAGACCCATAGCTTGGCCATTTAGCACATCACTATAGGGCTGAGTGTCTGCAAATCGCCAAGATTTCAGGGGCGGGGAGGAGGTCAACTCCATCCCCTACACGATTCAGGGTCTCGAACCGACAATGATCCTACCGTAGGTTCACCTACAGTAACCTTGTTACGACTTCTCCTTCCTCTAAATGATAAGGTTCAGTGAACTTCTTGTGATGTTGCCGATAGGAACTGCCGTGGTCATCATGATCTGAACACTTCATCGGATCATTCAATCCGTAGGAGCGATGGGCGGTGTGTACAAAGGGTAGGGATGTAGTCAACGCGAGCTGATGACTCGTGCTTACTAGGAATTCCTCATTGAAGATCATTAATTGCAATGGTCTATCCCCATCATGATGCAATTTGGCAAGATTTCCCAAACCTTTTGGGGCAGGGAGAGAAACTTGTTGGTTGCATCAGTGTAGCGCGTGTACAGCCCAGAACATCTAAGGGCATCACAGACCTGTTATTGCCTCAAACTTCCATGGCCTAGGAGGCCATAGTCCCTCTAAGAAGCTAGCCGCGAAGGGGAACCTCCGTGTAGCTAGTTAGCAGGTTGAGGTCTCGTTCGTTAATGAAATTAACCAGAAAAATCGCTCCACCAACTAGGAACAGCCATGCACCACCACCCATAGAATGAAGAAAGAGCTCTCAATCTGTCAATCCTTTCTATGTCTGGACCTGGTAAGTTTCCCCGTGTTGGATCAAATTAAGCCACAGGCTCCACTCCTGGTGGTGCCCTTCTGTCAATTCCTTTAATTTTCAGCCTTGCGACCGTACTCCCCCTGGAACCCAAACACTTTGATTTCTCAAAAGGTGCTGGCGGAGTCCTTAGAGCAACATCCGTCGATCCCTGGTCAGCATCGTTTATGGTTGAGACAAGGACGGTATCTGATCATCTTCGAGCCCCCAACTTTCATTCTTGATTAATGAAAATATCCTTGGCAAATGCTTTCGCAGTGGTTTGTCTTCCATAAATCCAAGAATTTCACCTCTGACAATGAAATACGAATGCGCCTGACAGTCCCTATTAATCATTACTCCGGTCCCAAAGGCCAACGAAACAGGACCAGACTCCTATCGCGTTATTCCATGCTAATGTATTTAGAGTGTAGGCTTGCTTTGAGAACTCTAAATTTTTCAAAGTAACGACACCGAAATTGTGACCCAGCTAATTAAGGGTAGGAACACGTTGCCGGCAGAAGGGATGTGAGGGCCAGTGCACACCCAGAAGGTGGATCGACCATGACGACCCAAGGTCCAACTACGAGCTTTTTAACTACAACAACTTAAATATACGCTATTGGAGCTAGAATTACCGTGGCTGCTGGCACCAGACTTTCCCTCCAATGGATCCTCGTTAAGATATTTAGATTGTACTCATTCCAATTACAAGACTCGATGAGCCCAGTATTGTTATTTATTGTCACTACCTCCCCATGTCAGGATTGGGTAATTTGCACGCCTGCTACCTTCCTTGGATGTGGTAGCCATTTCTTAGGCTCCCTCTTCAGAATTGAACCCTAATTCTTCGTCACCTATCACCACCATGGTAGGCCTCTATCCTACCATCGAAATTTGATAGGGCAGACATTTGAATGAAGCATCGCCAGCACAAAGGCTGTGCGATCCGTCGAGTTATCATGAATCACCAAAATAGCAGGTGAGCCCATGCCGGCCTTTTATCTAATAAATGCATCCCTTCCAAGAGTGGAGATTTGGTGCACGTATTAGCTCTAGAATTACTACAGTTATTCGAGTAGCAAAGTACCATCAAAGAAACTATAACTGATTTAATGAGCCATTCGCAGTTTCACAGTCTAAAATAGTTCATACTTAGACATAAATGGCTTAATCTTTGAGACAAGCATATGACTACTGGCAGGATCGACGAGGTAGCTTCTAACAACGAGGGGACCCCCAAGACCTACTATAGCCAAGGGATGCCTGCCGCGATGGGAAACTGAAATTTGCATTCGCTCCGTCATGCATCCAAACATAATCTGCCGCACAAGCAACAAGAATGACATTCACAGCACATGCAGGACTCGCAATGCTCAAAGATTTCACACAAGAGGAAAGTGTCCCATCGTCGATCGGAGAGGGCTGAACAGGGAGCCTTGGTTCACAGGCACCTGGGAAGAACATCCCGTATGGAACCCTTTACCCTCGAACTCACTGTCGCCACTACTTAGAAAGAAGCCTTGAGTCTGTACGAGATGGCACCGTGCACATAGCCACCTCAATTGTAAGGCCACTTAGAGACATCCATTTCCCAGGCATATGCCTCCTACATGCCTGTTGAGGTACACCTGTACAGACAAAATCCTTCTCGATCACAACAAATGTTTTCCCATGATGAAGAGCTGGTTGCCGAAGTGCCAATGGAGACCACCATGCTAAAGGGTGAAGGGTCGTGCGAGTCAAAAACATGGCTGGTTATGCAATTGGCAGGGGCATCACTGTGCACGTGACCACCTCAATTATAAGGCTGCTCAAGGGCATCATGTATAACACCCCCTCCACACATTTATAGGTGATGAGAGGCTGCCTGCATATACAGACATGTCTAACCTCTGGCAAATATCTCCTTTCCTAGCACAGCCTCGCTAACCGTTCCCCGTGACACGTGATCTGCTAGTGCAGGTACAAAAAAGTTCCTACAGGTGAACACTCTCACACTAGCATTTTCAGAAAGCTTCAATCTCATGCACATCCACATACCAAAGAATTGTACCGCGAGGAAACCACCCACAAGCACCCACATATTGGCAAAAAGCATTCGTGCAATTTCTTCCCCTAGACAGACACGTTGGGCCTGCACTTGTCAGAGCATTGCAAAGACGAGCGCTCTGGTTCGCAGGAGCCTGAGAAGAACATATCGTACAAAACTTGTTCCCCCAAAATGCTTGAATCACAAATGCTCGCAGTAGAGTCGTAATGCAAAGATGTACACTGCACACGCGACTGAGTAAGGACACTTAGAGACATCCATTTCTGAGGCATATGCCCCCTACACGCTTTTTGGTGCACCCCGTACAAACGATAATACTTTGACAAGCCCTCCCAGAATTTTGCATCTGAAGAGAGATGAAATGCCTTGGGCTTTTTGTCCACACATTGCAAACACTAAACGCTCTCTATAGGGGGGAGCTGAAGAAGAGTATCTCCCGTAGAACCCATGAGCCACAGCCATTCGGATTGCACAAGGCAGGATAGGGCATGGAGAGTTTCCACATCCAAACAAAAATTATCGGTAATACTCTACGCTTCTACTGGCCCAGACCACAAAGGCTGTCATGACAGTGCCATGCACTTCTATAGGATTAGACAGTGAAGAGGCAAGCACGCACCAAGAATGCACTAGCGAATAAATTATGTGGCAACAAAACCTTTCACCAGCCCCCCTCTCAATCCCAAGGCTCTACCAGTCGGCAAAAACTTAGGGTGGAGAGTGGACCCTTAATGAAATTAGGGGACATCAAGCAACGCACCCGTGCAACCATCTCTTTCCTTCTTGTCGTCCGGGCAGGATAAAAATGCAATGATAGAACGTGCCAATGAGACAGAGCCCTTGGCTAAAAGATACAACTCCATACACACTCAGCAACAAGCGCATCTTAGAATCGAACACCAAATGTGCAGCGTGTTGCAAGCCATGCAGACACCTACATATAGGGTATATCCAACAAAACAAAGTGACAAGTACTTCCCACCAGCTCTGCCACTGCGATATTACCGAATGGGATATATATACTCACCACCATAGATTAATGACCATCATTACCATCTCAGAATAGATACAAGCACATCGAGCTTCATCCGATCAACTAGATGAATTTCACCTTGAAGGGGCCCAATCCAAAAGTTTCAGAGGTCATCTCCTGGAACTCTCAAGAACAAGGCCCATCTTACATGCAAACTCTGCTACTGTGCAAACATAGGTTGCAATTAAAGAGAACTTGCAAGGCCGTCACAATGGCCCGAGGCCAATGCTCCGACTAAGTCAATTTTCTCTTGCAATCACCATGCTGCCGTTCACAAAGAGATCTCCCCATTCACTTGTGACACGACGCACAATCCAAGTGCTAGACGCGAGCTCACCCTTGAAAGGCAATTTTCCAAGGCATCCCCCGATGACACATTGGAATGACAACCGCTGTCGAACCATTCCCAATGTTGTGCCGATCGAGTTGGCACAGAGGCGACCTTGGGGAGCTCCCGCGTAGCAATCGGGATGTGCTTCCGTACCCATCTCTCACAAAGACCAATGTTAGCTATGAACAAATTTTGAATCCAAGGGATCGCATCCATCAATATCATTGGCACTGGGTCTATATACAAAGGCCACGGAGAGGTTCTGAGAAGAGAAGCCCCCCCTGCTCGCTGGTACAAACATCCCAAATTCTAGACACAAGCTCCTGCCCTTAGCATCGCTCTCCAAATCACCTTAATGACACATTGGAATGACAACTGCTATCGAACAACTCCCGAAATTGTGGCAATGGAGTGAGTAAGAGGAGCAACTTTGGGGAGAGGCGCATAGCAAACGGGCTGCTCCATTCCACTCTTATATACAGATCCGATGTCACTAATTTCATTTGGAATTCGAGGCTGCATTCGTCCTTGCCCACATGAGCAATGGCTCTTCTGATCGAATGGCCACGGGGAGCTTTCGATAACAAAGGCTCCCTTGTCACTCGTGATGTGCAGCCCAACTGCTAGACAACAGCTCGCCCTTCAGATCACTGCCCAGGAAACCACCACAATGGCACCATTGGAACAACAACCGCTACCGAACCATTCCAAAAATTTTGCGCCAAAGAAGTTGTTGCGAAGAGAATGAATTTGGGGAGAGAGCACTTGCATAGCAAAATCGGGATGGCTTCACGACCCTTACAATAGAGAAACGATGCTGGTGCCAATATTCGAAATCCGAATAACATGTCTTTCTCGAACACCAGCACCAATTCTATTGGGGAGGGTCACCGAGAGCTTTTGTTATCAAAGCCTCCCATTGTAGCCGTGATAGGCACGCAAAAAATTTTGCTAGAACACCAACCACCCACCCACCTCATGGCTAGAGACAAGGGCTCGCCATTAGATCAACTTTGAAATCGCAGAACAGACATGGTGTAGAATGGCAACCGCTGCCAAGTCTCTCCCGTAATTTGCGTCGGTCGAGTAATCGAAGAAGGTCATCTAAGAGAGGGTCCAAGCGTAGGCATTTGTTGGGGGATTTGTGCTGATTGCATAAATTTATGCAATACCTGAGCAAACACCAGACGGAGGCGCTAGACGAGGGCTCCCATTTTAGATCGAGTTTTAAAATCACCAAGAAGATGCGGTGAGGGTTGGTAACCACTGCCAAACCTTTTTCCAAAATTGCGCCAACTGAGTAACAAGAAAACATGATCTAAAGGAGAGTCCAAGAATAGAACCCTTGAGGGTGGGCTTCATGCCCCTCTAATTGATTCAACGTCAGCGTCCACCGTTTCAAAATCTGACATATCCATCCACCCTGACAGCAGCATTGAATCAATGAGGGGGGCGGCACGGTAGAGGCTCGCGACAACCACCTCTCCTATTGTAGCCGTGATAGGCATGCAAAAAAATTTTCTAGAGCGCCAAAGCACCCACCTCATGGCTATAGACAAGGGCTCGCCATTAGATCAACTTCAAAATCGCAGAAAAGACATGGTGTAGAATGGCAACCGCTGCCAACCCTCTTCTGTAATTGCGTCGGTCGAGTGATTGAAGAAGGTGATCTAAGAGAGGGTCCAAGCGTAGGAATTTGTTGGGGGATTCGTGCCAATGGCATAAATTTATGTAACACTTGAGCAACACCGGACATAGGTGCTACACAAGGGCTCCCATTTTAGATCAAGTTTTAAAATCACCAAGTAGACACGGTGAGGGATGGCAACCGCTGCCAAACCTTTTTCTGAAATGGTGCCAGCTGAGTGACAAGAAAATATGATCTAAAGGAGAGTCCAGGTATAGCACCCACGAGGGTGGGCTTCATGGCCCTCTAATTGATTTAACGTCGGCATCCACCATTTCAAAATCTGACATATCCATCCACCCTGACAGCGGTGTTGAATCAATATGAGGGGGCCACGGGAGAGGCTCACAGAAAACCACCTTTCCCATTGTAGCCGCGATAGGCATGCAAAAAATTTTGCTAGAGCGCCAAGCACCCACCTCATGGCTATAGACAAGGGCTCGCCATTAGATCAACTTCAAAATTGCAGAACAGACGCGGTGTAGGATGGCAACCACTGCCAAGTATCTTTCGTAATTGCGTCGATCGAGTGATCAAAGAAGGTGATCTAAGAGAGGGTCCAAGCGTAGGCATTTGTTGGCAGATTCACGTCGATGGCATAAATTTATGCAATACCCAAGCAACACAGGATGGAGGTGCTAGACGAGGGCTCCCATTTTAGATCGAGTTTTAAAATCACCAAGTAGACGCGGTGAGGGCTGGCAACCGCTGCCAAACCTTTTTTTGAAATTGTGCTAGCTGAGTGACAAGAAAACATGATCTAAAGGAGAGTCCAAGAATAGCACCCTCGAGGGTGGGCTTCATGCCCCTCTAATTGATTCAATGTCGGCGTCCACCATTTCAAAATCTAACATATCCATCCGCCCTGACAGCAGCGTTGAATCAATGAGGGGGGCACGGGAGAGGCTCGCGGCAACCACCTCTCCAATTGTAGCTGCAATAGGCATGTAAAAAATTTTGCTAGAGCACCAAGCACCCACCTCATGGCTATAGACAAGGGCTCTCCATTAGATCAACTTCGAAATCACAGAACAGACGCGGTGTAGACTGGCAACCACTGCCAAGTCTCTTCCGTAATTGCGTCGGTCGAGTGATCAAAGATGGTGATCTAAGAGAGGGTCCAAGCATAGGCATTCGTTGGGGGATTCATGCCGATGGCATAAATTTATGCAACACTAGACAGAGGTGCTAGACGAGGGCTCTCATTTTAGATCAAGTTTTAAAATCACCAAGTAGACGCGGTGAGGGCTGGCAAGGGCTGCCAAACCTTTCTCCAAAATTGTGCTAGCTGAGTGACAAGAAAACATTTTCTAGAGGAGAATCTAGGAATAGCATCCTAGAGGGTGGGCTTCATGCCCCTCTAATTGATTCAACATCGGTGTCCACCGTTTAAAAATTTGACATATCCATCCGCCCTGACAGTGGCGTTGAATCAATGAGGGGGGCACAGGAGAGGCTCGCGGCAACCACCTCTCCCATTGTAGCCATGACAGGCATGCAAAAAATTTTGCTAGAGTGCCAAGCACCCACCTCATGGCTAGAAACAAGGGCTCGCCATTACATCAACTTCGAAATCGCAGAATAGATGCGGTGTAGAATGGCAACTGCTGCCAAGTCTCTTCCATAATTGCGTCGGTAGAGTGATCGAAGAAGGTGATCTAAGAGAGGGTCCAAGCATAGGCATTCGTTGGGGGATTCACGCCAATGCAAAAAAATTTATGCAATACCTGGGCAACACTGGACGAAGGTGCTAGATGAGGGGTCCCATTTTACATCAAGTTTTAAAATCGCCAAGTAGACGCGGTGAGGGCTGGCAACCGCTGGCAAACCTTTTTTCGAAATTGTGGCAGATGAGTGACAAGAAAACATGATCTAAAGGAGAGTCTAGGAATAGCACCCTCGAGGGTGGGCTTCATGCCCCTCTAATTGATTCAATGTCGGTATCCACCGTTTCAAAATTTGATATATCCATCTGCCCTGACAGCAGCATTGAATCAATGAGGGGGGTACGGGAGAGGCTCGCGGAAACCACCTCTCCCATTGTAGCCATGATAGGCATGCAAAAAATTTTGCTAGAGCACCAAAGAACCCACCTTATGGCTATAGACAAGGGCTCACCATTAGATCAACTTCAAAATCATAGAACAGATGCGGTATAGAATGGCAACCGCTGCCAAGTCTCTTCCGTAATTGCGTCGGTTGAGTGATCGAAGAAGGTGATCTAAGAGAGGGTCCAAGCATAGGCATTCATTGGGGGATTCGTACCGATGGCAAAAATTTATGTAATACTCGAGAAACACTGGACGGAGGTGCTAGACGAGGGCTCCCATTTTAGATCGAGTTATAAAATCACCAAGTAGACGCAGTGAGGGCTGGCAACCGCTGCCAAGCCTTTTTTCGAAATTGTGCCAGCTGAGTGACAAGAAAACATGATCTAAAGGAGAGTCCAGGTATAGCACCCACGAGGGTGGGCTTCATGCCCCTCTAATTGATTCAACATCGGCGTCCACCATTTCAAAATCTAACATATCCATCTGCCCTGATAGCGGCGTTGAATCAATGAGGGGGGCATGGGAGAGGCTCATGGCAACTACCTCTCCCATTGTAGCTGCGATAGGCACACAAAAATTTTTGCTAGAGTGCCAAGCACCCACCTCATGGCTAGAGACAAGGGCTCTCCGTTAGATCAACTTTAAAATCGTAGAACAGACGCGGTGTAGAATGGCAACTGCTACCGAAGTCTCTTCTGTAATTGCGTCGGTCGAGTGATCGAAGAAGGTGATCTAAGAGAGGGTCCAAGCATCGGCATTCGTTGGGGGATTTGTGTTAATGGCATAAATTTATGCAATACCCAAGCAACACCGAAGGGAGGTGCCAGACGAGGGCTCTCATTTTAGATCGTGTTTTAAAATCACCAAGTAGACACAGTGAGGGCTGGCAACCGTTGCCAAACCTTTTTCCGAAATTGCGCCAGCTGAGTGACAAGAAAACATGATCTAAAGGAGAGTCCAGGAATAGCACCCTCAAGGGTGGGCTTCATGCCCCTCTAATTGATTCAACATCGGCGTCCACCGTTTCAAAATCTGACATATCCATCCGCTGCTGTGTCCGCCCTGACATCGGCGTTGAATCAATGAGGGGGGCATGGGAGAGGCTCACGGCAACCACCTCTCCCATTGTAGCCATGATAGGCACACAAAAAATTTTGCTAGAGTGCCAAGAACCCACCTCATGGCTAGAGACAAGGGCTCACCATTAGATCAACTTCGAAATTGTAGAACAGACGCGGTGTAGAATGGCAACTGCTGCCACATCTATTCCGTAGTTGCGTCGATCAAGTGATCAAAGAAGGTGATCTAAGAGAGGGTCCAAGCATAGCCATTCATTGGGGGATTCACGCCAATGGCATCAATTTATGCAATACCCAAACAAAACTGGACGGAGGTGCTAGACGAGGGCTCCCATTTTAGATCGAGTTTTAAAATCACCAAGTAGACGCGGTGAGGGCTGGCAACCGCTGCCAAACCTTTTTCCAAAATTACGCCAACTGAGTGACAAGAAAACATGATCTAAAGGAGAGTCGAGGAATAGCACATCGAGGGTGGGCTTCATGCCCCTCTAATTGATTCAATGTTGGCGTCCACCGTTTCAAAATTTGACATATCCATCCGCCATGACACCGGTGTTGAATCAATGAGAGGGGCATGGGAGAGGCTCGCGGAAACCACCTCTCCTATATAAGCTATTAGTGCGAGGCTTGCTCTGCATTAGAAATTAGCGAACACACCAAAAACTTCCTTAAAAATCCAAATCCTTGAAAATTCTGACCAAACAGCCATTCACGACCCAATTTTTTATGAGAAATTGCAAGGCCGTCACAATGGCCTGAGGCCAATGGCTCCGACTAAGTCAATTTTCTCTTGCAATTGCCATGCCGCCGTTCACAGAGAGATCTCCCCATTCACTTGTGACGCGATGCACAATCCAAGTGCTAGACGCAAGCTCGCCCTTGAAAGAAAGACCACTTTCCAAAACATCCCCTGATGACACATTGGAACGACAACTGCTATCGAACCTTTCCCAATGTTGTGTCGATCGAGTTGGCACAGAGGCGACCTTAGGGAGCTCTCGTGTAGCAATCAGGATGTGCTTTCATGCCCATCTCTCACTAAAACCAATGTTAGCTGTGAACAAATTTGGAATCCAAGGGCTCGCATCCATCGATATCGTCGCCACTGGGTCTATATACAAAGGCCACGGAGAGGTTTCGATAAGAGAAGCTCCCCTACTCGCTCGCACAAACATCCCAAATTCTAGACACAAGCTCCCGCCCTTAGCAACACTCTCCAGATCACCACAATGATACATTAAAATGACAATCACTGTCGAACAACTCCCGAAATTGTGGCAATGGAGTGAGAAAGAAGAGCAACTTTGGGGAGCCGCGCATAGCAAACGGGCTGCGGCTGCTTCATTCCGCTCTTACATAGATCCAACGTCATTCATTTCATTTGGAATTCGAGGCTTCATTCATCCTTGCTCACACAAGCAATGGCTCTTCTAATCGAATGGCCATGGGGAGCTTCCAATAACAAAGGCTCCCTTGTCACTCGTGATGCGCAGCCCAACTGCTGGATGACGGCTCGCCCTTCAGATCGCTGCCTAGGGAACCACCACAACGACACCATTGGAATGACAACCGTTGTCGAACCATTCTAAAAATCATGTCAAAGAAGTTGTTGCGTAGAGAACGACTCTAGGGAGAGAGCCCTCGCATAGCAAAATCGGGATGGCTTCACAGCCCTCCGAATAGAAACGATGCTGGTGCCAATATTCCAAATCTGAATAACACGTCTTTCGCAAACACCAGCGCTGATTCTATTGGGGAGGGTTACTGAGAGGTTTTGTTATCAAAGCTTCCATTGTAGCCACGATAGGCACACAAAATTTTTTTCTAGAGTGCCAAGCACCCACCTCATGTCTACAGACAAGGGCTCACCATTAGATCAACTTCGAAATCGCAGAACACACGCGGTGTAGAATGGCAACCATTGCCAAGTCTCTTCCATAATTGCATTGGTCGAGTGATCTAAGAAAGTGATCTAAGAGAGGGTCCAAGAATAGGAATTCGTAGGGGGATTCACATCGATGGCATAAATTTATGCAATACCTGAGCAACACTGGACGGAGGTGCTACACGAGGGCTCCCATTTTAGCTCAAGTTTTAAAATCACCAAGTAGATGTGGTGAGGGCTGGCAACTGCTGCCAAACCTTTTTCCAAAATTGCACCAGCTGAGTGACAAGAAAACGTGATCTAAAGGAGAGTCCAAGAATAGCACCCTCAAGGGTGGGATTCATGCCCCTCTAATTGATTCAACGTCGGCGTCCACCGTTTCCAAATCTGACATATCCATCTGCCCTGACAGCGACGTTGAATCAATGAGGGGGGCACAAGACAGGCTCGCAGAAACCACCTCTCCCATTGTAGCCATGATAGGCATGCAAAAAAATTTTCTAGAGCGCCAAGCACCCAACTCATGGCTATAGACAAGGACTCGCCATTAGATCAACTTCGAAATCGCAGAATAGACGCGGTGTAGAATGGCAACTGCTGCCAAGTCTCTCCCGTAATTGTGTCAGTCGAGTGATCAAAGAAGGTGATCTAAGAGAGGGTCCAAGCATAGGCATTCATTGGGGGATTCATGTCGATGGAAAAATTTTATGCAATACCCGAGCAACACCGGACGGAGGTGCTAGACGAGGGCTCCCATTTTAGATCAAGTTTTAAAATTACCAAGTAGATGCGGTGAGGGCTAGCAACCGCTGCCAAACCTTTTTTCGAAATTGCGCCAGATGAGTGACAAGAAAACATGATCTAAAGGAGAGTCCAGTAATAGCACCCTCGAGGGTGGGCTTCATGTCCCTCTAATTGATTCAACGTTAGCATCCACCATTTCAAAATCTGACATATCCATCCGCCCTGACAATGGCGTTGAATCAATGAGGGGGGCACAGGAGAGGCTCGCGAAAACCACCTCTCCAATTGTAGCCGTGATAGGCATGCAAAAAATTTTGCTAGAGTGCCAAGAACCCACCTCATGGCTAGAGACAAGGGCTCACCATTAGATCAACTTCGAAATCGCAGAACAGACGCGGTGTAGAATGCCAACCACTACCAAGTCTCTTCCATAATTGTGTCGGTCAAGTGATCGAAGAAGGTGATCTATGAGAGGGTCCAAGCATAGGCATTCGTTGGGGGATTCATACCGATGGCATAAATTTATGCAATACCCAAGCAACATCAGACAGAGGCACTAGACGAGGGCTCCCGTTTAGATCGAGTTTTAAAATCACCAAGAAGATGCGGTGGGGGCTGGCAAGAGTTGCCAAACCTTTTTTTGAAATTGTGCCAGCTCAGTGACAAGAAAACATGATCTAAAGGAGAGTCCAGGAATAGAACCCTCGAGGGTGGGCTTCATGCCCCTCTAATTCATTCAACGTCGGCGTCCACCGTTTCAAAATCTGACATATCCATCTGCCCTGACAGCGACGTTGAATCAATGAGAGGGGCATGGGAGAGGCTCACGGCAACCACCTCTCCCATTTTAGGCACGATAGGTATGCAAAAAACTTTTCTAGAGTGCCAAAGCATCCACCTCATGGCTATAGACAAGGGCTCGCCATTAGATCAACTTTGAAATCACATAACAGATGCGGTGTAGAATGGCAACTACTGCCAAGTCTCTTCCGTAATTGCGTCGGTCGAGAGATCAAAGAAGGTGATCTAAGAGAGGGTCCAAGCGTAGGCATTCATTGGGGGATTCACACTGATGGAAAAAATTTGTGCAATACCCGAGCAACATCGGACGGAGGTGCTAGACGAGGGCTCCCATTTTAGATCTATTTTTAAAATCACCAAGTAGACGTGGTGAGGGCTGGCAACCGCTACCAAACCTTTTTCCAAAATTGCACCAGCTGAGTGACAATAAAACATGATCTAAAGGAGAGTCCAGGTATAGCACCCACTAGGGTGGGCTTCATGCCCCTCTAATTGATTCAACGTCTGTGTCCACTGTTTCAAAATCTGACATATCCATCCACCCTGACAGCAGTGTTGAATCAATGAGAGGGGCATGGGAGAGGCTCGCAGCAACCACCTCTCCCATTTTAGCCGTGATAGGCACGCAAAAAACTTTGCTAGAGTGCCAAGCACCCACCTCATGGCTAGAGACAAGGGCTCGCCATTAGATCAACTTCGAAATCACAGAATAGACGCGGTGTAGAATGGCAACCACTACCAAGACTCTTTCGTAATTGCGTCGGTCGAGTGATCAAAGAAGGTGATGTAAGATAGGGTCCAAGCGTAGGAATTCGTTGGGGGATTCATGCCAATGGCATAAATTTATGCAATACCTAAGCAACACCGGATGGAGGTCCTAGACGAGGGCTCCCATATTAGATCAAGTTTTAAAATCACCAAGTAGAAACGGTGAGGGCTGGCAACCGTTGCCAAACCTTTTTCCAAAATTTTGCCAACTAAGTGACAAGAAAACATGATCTAAAGGAGATTCCAGGAATAGCACCCTTGAGGGTGGGCGTCATGCCCCTCTAATTTATTCAACGTCGACGTCCACTATTTCAAAATCCAACATATCCATCCGCCCTGACAGCATCGTTGAATCAATGAGGGGGGCACGGGAGAGGCTTGTGGAAACCACCTCTCCCATTGTAGCCGTGATAGGCATGCAAAAAATTTTTCTAGAGCACCAAGCACCCACCTCATGGCTATAGATAAGGGCTCGCCATTAGATCAACTTCAAAATCACAGAACAGATGCAGTGTAGAATGGAAAACGCTGCCAAGTCTCTTCCATAATTGCGCCAGTCGAGTGATCGAAGAAGGTGATCTAAGAGATGGTCCAAGTGTAGGCATTCATTGGGGGATTCGCACCGATGGCATAAATTTATGCAATACCTGAGCAACACTGAACAGAGGTGCTAGACGAGGGCTTCCGTTTTAGATCAAGTTTGAAAATCACCAAGTAGATGCGGTGAGGGCTGGCAACCGCTACCAAACCTTTTTCAAAAATTGCGCTAGCTGAGTGACAAGAAAAAATGATCTAAAGGAGAGTCCAGGAATAGCACCCTCGAGGGTGGGCTTCATGCCCCTCTAATTGATTCAACGTCGGCGTCCACCGTTTCAAAATTTGACATATCCATCTGCCCTGACAGTGGTGTTGAATCAATGAGGGTGGCACGGGAGTGGCTCGCAGCAACCACCTCTCCCATTGTAGCTACAATAGGCACTAAAAAGATTTTGCTAGAATGCCAAGCACCCACCTCATCTCTAGAGACAAGGGCTTGCTATAAGAATAACTTCAAAATCGCAAAACAGACGCGGTGTAGAATGGCAACCACTGCCAAGTCTCTTCCGTAGTTTTGTCGGTCGAGTGATCGAAGAAGGTGATCTAAGAGAGGGTCCAAGTGTAGGCATTCATTGGTGAATTCACGCCGATGGCATAAATTTATGCAATACCCGAGCAACACCAGACGAAGGTGCTAGAAGAGGGCTCCCATTTTAGATCGAGTTTTAAAATCACCAAGTAGACGCGGTGAGGGCTGGCAACTGCTGCCAAACTTTTTTTTGAAATTGTGCCAGCTGAGTGACAAGAAAATGTGATCTAAAGGAGAGTCAAGGAATAGCACATCGAGGGTGGGCTTCATGCCCCTCTAATTGATTCCTCGTCATCGTCCACCATTTCAAAATCTGACATATCCATCTGCCTTGACACCGGCATTGAATCAATGAGAGGGGCACTGGAGAGGCTCGTGGCAACCACCTCTCCTATATAAGCTATTAGTGTGAGGCTTTCTCTCCATTAGAAATTAGCGAACACACCAACAACTGCCTTAAAAATCCAAATCCTTGAAATTTCTGACCAAACAGCCATTCACGACCCAATTTTTTATGAGGCCGGTAGAGGAGCAAAACATTGTCATCGGTTAGGAGATGTTAGTTCATGGAGCCAAGGGACTGAAATGGTCATCGTGCTCTTCTGATCAAATGGATGAATTTCACCTTGACGGGGCCCAATCCAAAAGTTCCAGAGGTCATCTCCTAGAACTCTCAAGAACAAGGCCCATCTTTACATGCAAACTCTGCTACTACGCAAACATAGGTTACAATTAAAGAGAAATTGCAAGGCCGTCACAATGGCCCGAGGCCAATGTCTCCGACTAAGTCAATTTTCTCTTGGAATCACCATGCTGCCATTCACAGAGAGATCTCCCAATTCACTTGTGACACAATGCACAATCCAAGTGCTAGATGCGAGCTCACCCTTGAAAGAAAGACTTCGTGAATTAACTTAAAGAGTCGACTTGGTGGGAGTACCTGGTGGGGAGACTTGATGAACAGACTTCAAGGGTCGACTTGGCAAGGTGACTTGATGAACGGTCCTAAAGAGTTGACTTGTTGAGAGTACTTGGTGTGGTGACTTGATGAACAGACTTAAAGAAGCGAATTGGTGAGAGTACTTAGTGGGGTGACTTGATGAACATAGTTAAAGAGTCAACTTGGTGAGAGTACTTGGTCGGGTGACTTGATGAATGCACTTGAAGAATCGACTTGGTTAGAGTACTTGGTGGGGTGACTTGATGAACGAACTTAAAGATTTGACTTGGTGGGCTGACCTGGCAGGGTGACTTGATGAACGAACTTAGAGAGTTGACTTGGTGAGAGTACTTGGTGACTTGGTGGGCCAACTTGGCTAGGTGACTTGATGAACAAACTTAAAGAGTCGACTTGGTGAGAGTACTCGGTGGGCTGACCTAGTCATGTGACTTGATGAACGAACTTAAAGAGTTGACTTAGTGGGCCGACTTGGCCAGGTGACTTGATGAACGAACTTAAAGAGTCCACTTGGTGGGTCAAACTAGAGGGGTGACTTGGCGAGAGTACTTGGTGGGCTGACCTGGTAGGGTGACTTGATGAACGAACTTAGAGAGTCAACTTTGTGAGAGTACTTGGTGGGTCAAACTGGCAGGGTGACTTGATGAATGAACTTAAAGAGTCGACCTAGTGAGAGAACTTGGTGGGCCGAGCTGGCAGGGTGAATTGATGAACGAACCTAAAGAGTCAACTTTGTGAGAGTACTTGGTGGGCCGACCTGGCGAGATGACTTGATGATCAAACTTAAAGGGTAAACTTGGTGAGAGTACTTGGCGGGCCGACCTGGCGGAGTGACTTGATGAACGAACTTAAAGAGTCAACTTGGTGAGAGTACTTGGTGGGGTGACTTGATGGACAAACCTAAAGAGTCGACTTGGTGAGAGTACTCAGTGGGCTGACCTGGTGGGGTGACTTGGTGAGCAAACTTAAAGAGTCCACTTGGTGAGAGTAGTTGGTGGGCTGACCTGGCGGGGTGACTTGATGAACAAACTTAAAGAGTCGACTTGGTGGGCTGACTTGGTACAGTGACTTCATGAACAAACTTAAAGAGTCCACTTGGTAGGCTGACCTAGTAGGGTGACTCGATGAATGAACTTAAAGAGTCAACTTGGTGAGAGTAATTTGTGGGCTGACATAGCGGGGTGACTTGATGAATGAACTTAAAGAGTCGACTTGGTTGGGTGACTTGATGAATGCACTTGAAGGGTCGACTTGGTGGGGTGACTCTATGAACAGACCTAAATATTTGATGTGGTGAGCGTACTTGGTGGGATGACTTGATGAAAGGACTTAAAGAGTCAACTTGGTGAGAGTACTTGGTGGGGCGACTTGATGAACGCACTTGAAGAATCGACTTGGTTAGAGTACTTAGTGGGGTGATTTGATGAACAGACTTCAAGGGTTGACTTGGAGAGGTGACTTGATGAACGGTCCTAAAGAGTTGACTTGGTGAGAGTACTTGGTATCTGAGGCTGGGGTGACTGATTCGGGTGACCCAAGTTGGGTCGACCCAGGCGTGCGATCCTGGCTGGGGACAGCAAGTTGATTCTATAATTTTTCTTGCCAATTTTGCTAGCCAGGTCAACTCACCAAGTCATCTGACCATGTCGTCTTTGCCAAATCAAGAATTGACTCTTTATGTCCATTCATAGCTTGTCAAGCCAGCTCACCAAGATGACTTACCGTCTCGCCTCACCAGGGTTCCCCAGCAGGTCACCTCTTCTTTAAGACCACTCACCATGTCGGCTCCCCAAGTCAGCTCAACGAGTCGACTATTCAGGTTGCCTCACCAAGTCGACCCCTTAAGTTCGCTCACCAAGCCAGCTCCCTAAGGCAGCTCACCAAGTCAAATCACCTAATCATTTTAACACCTTTCCCTAGCAAGTGTGCTCACCAAGTTGCCCCATCGAGTTTCTTCTCTAAGCCCACTCACCATGTCACCTCACCAAGTTGGTTGTTCAAGTATGTTGCCAAGTCAACTCTTTAAATTCGCTCACCAGGTCAGCCTGCCCAAGTCGCCTCTTTAAGTTCGCTCACCAGGTCGGCCTGCCCAAGTTGCATCAACGAGCTAACTCGCCAAGTCACCTCACGAAGTTGACTCTTTAAGTGCGCTCACCAAGTCAGCTCACCAAGTCGACTCACCATCTCCCCTCGATAAGTTTGCTTGCCGAGTTACCCCACCAAGTCATTGCCTCTTTAAGCCCGCTCACCATGTCAGCTCGCCAGGTCGACTCGCCAAGTTAGCTCACCATGTCATTTCAACAAACCAACTCGCCAAGTTGCCTCACCATGTTGGCTCTCTAATTCCACTCGCCAAGTCGCCCCACCAACTCGCCCCGTTAGGCCAACTCACCACCTCGCCCCGTTAGGCCCACTCACCACCTCGCCCCGTTAGGCCCACTCTCACCAAGTTGACTCTTTAAGTCTACTCATCAAGTCGAGCCACCAAGTACTCTCACCAAGTCGACTCTTTAAGTCCGTTCATCAAGTCACCCCACCAAGTACTCTAACCAAGTCGATTCTTCAAGTGCGTTCATCAAGTCGCCCCACCAAGTACTCTCACCAAGTTGACTCTTTAATTCCTTTCATCAAGTCATCCCACCAAGTACTCTCACCACATCAAATATTTAGGTCCATTCATAGAGTCACCCCACCAAGTTGACCCTTCAAGTGCGTTCATCAAGTCACCCCACCAAGTTGACTCTTTAAGTTCATTCATCAAGTCACCCCGCCAGGTCAGCCCACAAATTACTCTCACCAAGTTGACTCTTTAAGTTCATTCTTCGAGTCACCCCGCCAGGTCGGCCTACCAAGTGGACTCTTTAAGTTCGTTCATGAAGTCACTCTGCCAAGTCAGCCCACCAAGTTGACTCTTTAAGTGCGTTCATCAAGTCACCCCTCAGGTCAGCCCACCAACTACTCTCACCAAGTCGACTCTTTAAGTTTGCTCACCAAGTCACCCCGCCAAGTTGGCCCACCAAGTACTCTCACCAAGTTGACTCTTTAGGTTTGTTCATCAAGTCACCCCACCAAGTACTCTGACCAAGTTGACTCTTTAAGTTTGTTCATCAAGTCACTCTGCCAGGTCGGCCCGCCAAGTACTCTCACCAAGTCGACCCTTTAAGTTCGATCATCAAGTCACCCTGCCAGGTCGGCCCACCAAGTACTCTCACAAAGTTGACTCTTTAGGTTCATTCATCAATTCACGCCGCCAGCTCGGCCCACCAAGTTCTCTCACCAGGTCGACTCTTTAAGTTCGTTCATCAAGTCACCCCGCCAGTTTGACCCACCAAGTACTCTCACAAAGTTGACTCTCTAAGTTCGTTCATCAAGTCACCCTACCAGGTCAGCCCACCAAGTACTCTCACCAAGTCACCGCTCTAGTTTGACCCACCAAGTGGACTCTTCAAGTTCATTCATCAAGTCACCCGGCCAAGTCGGCCGACCAAGTTGACTCTTTAAGTCGACTTGGTGGGCTGACATGGCAGAGCAACTTGATGAACGAACTTAGAGAGTCAACATTGTGAGAGTACTTGGTGGGGTGACTTGATGAACAAACCTAAAGAGTCGACCTGGTGAGAGTACTTGGTGGGCCGACCTGGTGGGGTGACTTGATGAGAAAACTTGAAGAGTCGACTTGGTGAGAGTACTTGGTGGGCTAACCTGGCGGGGTGACTTGATGAACGAACTTAAAGAGTCGACCTTGTGGGCCGACTTGGTAGAGTGACTTCATGAATGAAATTAAAGAGTCCATTTGGTGGGCCAACCTGGTGGGGTGACTTGATGAATGAACTTAAAGAGTCGACTTGGTGAGAGTAATTTATGGGCTAACCTGGCGGGGTGACTTGATGAATTAACTTAAAGAGTCGACTTGGTGGGGTGACTTGATGAATGCACTTGAAGGGTCACCTTGGTGGGGTGACTCTATGAACGGACCTAAAGAGTTGACTTGGTGAGATCACTTGGTGGGGTGACTTGATGAACAGACTCAAAGAGGCGACTTGGTGAGAGTACTTGGTGGCTCAACTTGATGAGCGCACTTGAAGAATCAAATTGGTGAGAGTACTTGGTGGGGTGACTTGATGAATGGACTCAAAGAGTCGACTTGTTGAGAGTATTTGGTGGCTCGACTTGATGAGCAGACTTAAAGAGTCCACTTGGTGAGAGTACTTGGCGGGGTGAACTGATGAACAGACTTAAAGAATAGACTTGGTGGGAGTACTTGGTTGGCCGAACTGGTGGGGTGACTTGATGAATGGACATAATGAGTCAACTTGGTGAGAGTACTTGTACTTGTTCTGGTGACTTGATGAACGGACTTAAAGAGTCAACTTGGTGGGGTGACTTGATGAAAAGAATTAAAGAGTCAACTTGGTTAGAGTACTTGGTCAGGTGACTTGATGAACGCACTTTAAGAATTGACTTGGCGGGGTGACTTGATGAACGAACTTAGAGAGTCGACTTGGTGAGAGTACTTGGTGACTTGGTGGGCCGACTTGGGCGGGTGACTTGATGAACGAACTTAAAGAGTCCACTTGGTGGGCTGACTTGATGGGGTGACTTGATGAATGAACCTAAAAAGTCGACTTGGTGAGAGTACTTGGTGGGCAGACATAGTGGGGTCATTTGATGAGCGAACTTAAAGAGTCAACTTGGTGAGAGTACTTGGTGGGGTGACTTGATGAACGAACCTAAAGAGTTGACTTGGTGGGCTGACCTAGCAGGGTGACTTGATGAACGAACTTAAATAGTTGACTTGGTGCGCCGACCTGGTAGGGTGACTTGATGAACAAACTTATAGAGTCGACTTGGTGAGAGTAATTGGTGGGCCGACCTGGCGGGGTGACTTGATGAACAAACTTAAAGAGTCAACTTGGTGAGAGTACTCGGTGGGTTGACCTAGTCACATGACTTGATGAACAAACTTAAAGAGTTGACTTGGTGAGAGAACTTGGTGGGCTGAGCTGGCAGTTTGAATTGATGAACGAATGTAAAGGGTCGACTTTGTGAGAGTACTTGGTGGGCCGACCTGGCAAGGTGACTTGATGACTGAACTTAAAGTGTCGACTTGGTGAGAGTACTTGGCGGGCCAACCTGGCGGAGTGACTTGATGAATGAACTTAAAGAGTCAACTTGGTGAGAGTAGTTGGTGGGGTGACTTGATGAATAAACCTAAAGAGTCAACTGGGTGAGAGTACTCGGTGGGCCAACCTAGCGGGGTGGCTTGGTGATCAAACTTAAAGAGTCGACTTGGTGAGAGTAGTTGGTGGGCTGACCTGGTAGGGTGACTTGATGAACAAACTTAAAGAGTCGACTTGGTGGGCCGACTTGGCAGAGTGACTTCATGAACAAACTTAAAGAGTCCACTTGGTGGGCTGACCTGGTAGAGTGACTTGATGAACGAACTTAAAGAGTCGACTTGGTGAGAGTAATTTGTGTGCTGACCTGGCGAGGTGACTTGATGAATGAACTTAAAGTGTAGACTTGGTGGGGTGACTTGATGAACGCACTTGAAGGGTCAACTTGGTGGGGTGACTCTATGAATAGACCTAAAGAGTTAACTTGGTGAGAGCACTTGGTGGGGTGACTTGATGAACAAACTCAAAGAGTCGACTTGGTGAGAGTACTTGGTGGCTCGACTTGATGAGCGCACTTGAAGAATCATCTTGGTCAGAGTACTTGGTGGGCTGACTTGATGAACGGACTCAAAGAGTCAACTTGCTGAGAGTACTTGGTGGCTCAACTTCATGAGCAAACTTAAAGAGTCCACTTGGTGAGAGTACTTGGCAGGGTGAACTGATGAACGAACTTAAAGAATCGACTTGGTGGGAGTACTTGGTTGGCTGAACTGGTGGGGTGACTTGATGAATGGACATAAAGAGTCAACTTGGTGAGAGTACTTGTACTTGTTTTGTTGAATTGATGAACGGACTTAAAGAGTCAACTTGGTGGGGTGACTTGATGAAAGGACTTAAAGAGTTGACTTGGTGAGAGTACTTGGTCAGGTGACTTGATGAACGCACTTGAAGAATCGACTTTGTTAGAGTACTTGGTGGGGCAACTTGATGAACGAACTTAAAGAGTCGACTTGGTGGGCCGACCTGGCGGGGTGACTTGATGAATGAACTTAGAGAGTTGACTTAGTGAGAGTACTTGGTGACTTGGTGGGCTGACCTGGCCGGGTGACTTGATGAACGAACTTAAAGAGTCCACTTGGTGGGCCGACTTGGCAGGGTGACTTGATAAATAAACCTAAAGAGTTGACTTGGTTAGAGTACTTGGTGGGCAGACATAGCGGGGTGATTTGATGATTGAACTTAAAGAGTCAACTTGGTGAGAGTACTTGGTGGGGTGACTTGATGAACGAACCTAAAGAGTCGACTTGGTGGGCCGACCTAGCAGGGTGACTTGATGAACGAACTTAAAGAGTCGACTTGGTGGGCCGACCTGGTAGGGTGACTTGATGAAAAAAATTAAAGAGTTGACTTGCTGAGAGTACTTGGTGGGCCGACCTAGTGGGGTGACTTGATGAACAAACTTAAAGAGTCAACTTGGTGAGAGTACTCGGTGGGCTGACCTAGTCATGTGACTTGATGAACGAACTTAAAGAGTTGACTTGGTGGGCCGACTTGGCTGGGTGACTTGATGAATGAACTTAAAGAGTCAACGAACTTAAAGAGTCGACTTGGTGAGAGAACTTGGTGGGCCGAGCTAGCGGTTTGAATTGATGAACAAACCTAAAGAGTCAACTTTGTGAGAGTACTTGGTGGGCCGACCTGGCAAGGTGACTTGATGACCGAACTTAAAGGGTCAACTTGGTGAGAGTACTTGGCAGGCTGACTTGGTGGAGCGACTTGATGAACGAACTTAAATAGTCAACTTGGTGAGAGTAGTTGGTGGGGTGACTTGATGAAGAGACCTAAAGAGTTGACTGGGTAAGAGTACTCAGTGGGCCGACCTGGCGGGGTGACTTGGTGATCAAACTTAAAGAGTCAACTTGGTGAGAGTAGTTGGTGGGCTGACCTAGCGGGGTGACTTGATGAACGAACTTAAAGAGTCAACTTGGTGGGACGACTTGGCAGAGTGACTTCATGAATGAACTTAAAGAGTCCACTTGGTGGGCCGACTTGGCGGGGTGACTTGATGAACGAACTTAAAGAGTCGACTTGGTGAGAGTAATTTGTGGGCTGACCTGGTGGGGTGACTTGATGAATGATCTTAAAGAGTCAACTTGGTGGGGTGACTTGATGAACACACTTGAAGGGTCGACTTGGTGAGGTGACTCTATGAACGGACCTAAAGAGTTGACTTGGTGAGAGTACTTGGTGGGGCGACTTGATGAACAGACTTAAAGAGTCGACTTGGTGAGAGTACTTGGTGGGGTGACTTGATGAGCGCACTTGAAGAATAACCTTGGTTAGAGTACTTGGTGGGGTGACTTGATGAACAGACTCAAAGATTCGACTTGCTTAGAGTACTTGGTGGCTCAACTTGATGAGAAGACTTAAAGAGTCCACTTGGTGAGAGTACTTGGCAGGGTGAACTGATGAACGGACTTAAAGAATCGACTTGGTGGGAGTACTTGGTTGGCCGAATTGGTGGGATGACTTGATGAATAGACATAAAGAGTTGACTTGGTGAGAGTACTTGTACTTGTTATGGTGACTTGATGAATAGACATAAAGAGTCTACTTGGTGGGGTCACTTGATGAAAGGACTTAAAGAGTTGACTTGGTGAGAGTACTTGGTGGGGTGACTTGATGAAAGAACTTAAATCATCGACTTGGCGGGGTGACTTGGTGAACGGACCTAAAGAGTTGACTCGGTGAGAGCACTTTGTGGGGTGACTTGATGAACGGACTCAAAGAGTCGACTTGGTGAGACTACTTGGTGGCTCGACTTGATGAGCAGACTCAAAGAGTCCACTTGGTGAGAGTACTTTGTGGGGTGAACTGATGAACGAACTTAAAGAGTCGAATTGGTGAGAGTACTTGGTGGGGTGACCTGATGAACGAACCTAAAGAGTTGACTTGGTGGGCCGACCTAGTAGGGTGACTTGATGAACAAACTTAAAGAGTCAACTTGGTGGACTGACTTAGCAGGGTGACTTGATGAACAAACTTAAAGAGTCGACTTGGTGAGAGTACTTGGTGGGCTGACCTGGCAAGCTGACTTGATGGACTAACTTAAAGAGTCGACTTGGTGAGAGTACTCGGTGGGCTGACCTAGTCACGTGACTTGATGAACGAACTTAAAGAGTTGACTTGGTGGGCTGACTTGGCCAGGGGACTTGATGAATGAACTTAAAGAGTCGACTTGGTGGGCCGACCTGGCGGGGTGACTTGGTGAGAGTACTTGGTGGGCTGACCTGGCAGGGTGACTCGATGAATGAACTTAGAGAGTCGACTTTGCGATAGTACTTGGTGGGTCAAACTGGCAAGGTGACTTGATGAATGAACTTAAAGAGTCGACTTGGTGAGAGAACTTGGTGGGCCGAGATGGCGGGGTGAATTGATGAATGAACCTAAAGAGTCGAATTTTTGAGAGTACTTGGTGGGCCGACTTGGCTGGGTGACTTGATGACAAAACTTAAAGGGTCGACTTGGTGAGAGTACTTGGTGGGCCGACCTAGTGGAGCGACTTGATGAACGAACTTAGAGAGTTGACATTGTGAGAGTACTTGGTGGGGTGACTTGATGAACAAACCTAAAGAGTCATCCTGGTGAGAGTACTTGGTGGGCCGACCTGGTGAGAGTACTTGGTGGGCCGACCTGACGGGGTGACTTGATGAGGAAACTTGAAGAGTTGACTTGGTGAGAGTACTTGGTGGGCTGTCCTGGCAGGGTGACTTCATGAATGAACTTAAAGAGTCCACTTGGTGGGTCGACCTGGCCGGGTGACTTGATGAACGAACATAAAGAGTCGACTTGGTAAGAGTAATTTGTGGGCTAACCTGGCGGGGTGACTTGTTAAATCAACTTAAAGAGTCGACTTGGTGGGGTGACTTGATGAACGCACTTGAAGGGTCAACATGGTGGGGTGACTCTATGAATGGACCTAAAGAGTTGACTTGGTGAGAGCACTTGGTGGGTTGACTTGATGAACAGACTCAAAGAGTCAACTTGGTGAGAGTACTTAGTGGCTTGACTTGATGAGCGCAGTTGAAGAATCGACTTGGTCAGAGTACTTCGTGGGGTGACTTGATGAACAGACTCAAAGAGTCAACTTTTTGAGAGTACTTGGTGGCTCGACATGATGAGCAGCCTTAAAGAGTCCACTTGGTGAGAGTACTTAGCGGGGTGAACTGATGAACGGACTTAAAGAATCGACTTGGTGGGAGTACTTGGTTGGCCTAACTGGTGGGGTGACTTGATGAATGAACATAAAGAGTCGACTTGGTGAGAGTACTTGTACTTGTTCTAGTGACTTGATGAACGGACTTAAAGAGTCAACTTGGTGGGGTGACTTGATGAAAGGACTTAAAGAGTCGACTTGGTGAGAGTACTTGGTCAGGTGACTTGATGAATGCACTTGAAGAATTGACTTGGTTAGAGTACTTGGTGGGGCGACTTGATGAACGAACTTAAAGAGTCGACCTGGTGAGCCAACCTGGTGGGGTGACTTGATGAACGAACTTAGAGAGTCGACTTGGTGAGAGTACTTGGTGAATTGCTGGGCCGACCTAGCCGAGTGACTTGATGAACGAAATTATAGAGTCCACTTGGTGGGCCGACCTGGCAAGGTGACTTGATGAATGAACCTAAAGAGTCAACTTTGTGAGAGTACTTGGTGGGCAGACATAGTGGGGCGATTTGATGAGTGAACTTAAAGAGTCGACTTGGTGAGAGTACTTGGTGGGGTGACTTGATGAACGAACCTAAAGAGTCGACTTGGTGGGCCGACCTGGCAGGGTGACTTGATGAACGAACTTAAAGAGTCGACTTGGTGGGTCGACCTGGCAGAGCGAGTTGATGAACAAACTTAAAGAGTCGACTTGGTGGGCTGACCTAGCAGGGTGACTTGATGAACAAACTTAAAGAGTCAACTTGGTGAGAGTACTCGGTGGGCTTACCTAGTCACGTGACATGATGAAAAAACTTAATGAGTCGACTTGGTGAGCTGAATTGGCCGGGTGACTTGATGAACGAACTTAAAGAGTCGGCTTGGTGGGTTGAACTAGCGGGGTGACTTGGTGAGAGTACTTGGTGGGCTGACCCGGCAGGGTGACTTGATGAACGAACTTAGAGAGTCAACTTTGTGAGAGTACTTGGTGGGGTGACTTGATGAACAAACATAAAGAGTCGACTTGGTGGGAGTAATTTGTTGGCCGAACTGGTGGGGTGACTTGATGAACAAACATAAAGAGTCGACTTGGTGAGAGTACTTGTACTTGTTTTGGTGACTTGATGAACGGACTTAAAGAGTTGACTTGGTGGGGTGACTTGATGAAAGGACTTAAAGAATTGACTTAGTGAGAGTACTTGGTGGGGTGACTTGATGAATGGACTCAAAGAGTCGACTTGGTGAGAGTACTTAGTGGCTCGACTTGATGAGAAGACTCAAAGAGACCACTTGGTGAGAGTACTTGGCGAGGTGAATTGATGAACGGACTTAAAGAGTCAACTTGGTGGGAGTACCTGGTGGGGTGAGTTGATGAAGGGACATAAAGAGTCAACTTGGTGAGAGTATTTGTTCTGGTGACTTGATGAACGGACTTAAAGAGTCAACTTGGTGGGGTGACTTGATAAAAGGACTTAAAGAGTCGACTTGGTGAGAGTATTTGGTGGGGTGACTTGATGAACGCACTTGAAGAATCGACTTGGTTAGAGTACTTGGTGGGGTGACTTGATGAACGGACTTAAAGGGTCGACTTGGTGGGGTGACTTGATGAACGTACCTAAAGAGTTAACTTGGTGAGAGTACTTGGCAGGGTGAACTGATGAACAACCTTAAAGAGTCGACTTGGTGCGAGTACTTGGTGGGCTGACCTGGTGGGGTGACTTGATGAACAAACTTATAGAGTCGACTTGGTGATAGTACTTGTTTTGGTGATTTGATGAAAGGACTTAAAGAGTCGACTTGGTGGGGTGACTTGATGAAAGGACTTAAAGAGTCGACTTGGTGGGGTGACTTGATGAAAGGACTTAAAGAGTCGACTTGGTGAGAATACTTGGTGGGGCGACTTGATGAATGGACTTAAAGGGTCGACTTGGTTAGAGTACTTGTTCTGGTGGATTGATGAACAAACTTCAAGAGTCAACTTGGTGGGGTGACTCTATGAAAGGACTTAAAGAGTCGACTTGGTGAGAGTACTTGGTGGGCCGACTTGATGAACGGACTTAAAGGGTCGACTTGGCGGGGTGACTTGATGAACTGACCTAAAGAGTTGACTTGGTGAGAGTACTTGACATGGTGAACTGATGAACAAACTTAAAGAGTCGCCTTGGTTGGCCAACCTGGTGGGGTGACTTGATGAATGGACTTATAGAGTCGACTTGGTGAGAGTACTTGTTTTGGTGACTTGATGAACGGACTTAAAGAGTCGGCTTGGTGGGGTGACTTGATGAAAGGACTTAAAGAGTTGACTTGGTGGGGTGACTTGATGAACGAACTTAAAGGGTCGAATTTGTGGGGTGACTTGGTGAATGGACCTAAAGAGTTGATTTGGTGAGAGTATTCAGTGGGGTGACCTGATGAATAGACTTAGAGAGTCAACTTGGTGAGAGTACTTGGTGGGTCGACCTATTTGGGTGACTTTGTGAACGGACTTAAAGAGTCGACTTTGTGGGAGTATTTGGTGGGGTGACTTGACGAACGGACTTCAAGGGTCGACTTGGCGAGGTGACTTGATGAATGATCCTAAAGAGTTGACTTGGTGAGAGTACTTGGTGTGGTGACTTGATGAACAGACTTAAAGAGTCAAATTGGTGAGAGTACTTGGTGGGGTGACTTGATGAATGCACTTGAAGAGTCGACTTGGTGGGGTGACTTTATGAACAGACCTAAAGAGTTGACCTGGTGAGAGTACTTGGTGGGGTCACTTGATGAACATAGTTAAAGAGTCGACTTGGTGAGAGTACTTGTTCTGGTGACTTGATGAACGAACTTAAAGAGTCGGCTTGGTGGGGTGACTTGATGAAAGGACTTAAAGAGTCGACTTGGTGGGGTGACTTGATGAACGAACTTAAAGGGTCGAATTTGTGGGGTGACTTGATGAATGGACCTAAAGAGTTGATTTGGTGAGAGTATTCGGTGGGGTGACCTGATGAATAGAACTAGAGAGTCAACTTGGTGAGAGTACTTGGTGGGCCGACCTAGTTGGGTGACTTCGTGAACGGACTTAAAGAGTTGACTTGGTGGGAGTATTTGGTGGGGTGACTTGACAAACGGACTTCAAGGGTCGACTTGGCAAGGTGACTTGATGAATGATCCTAAAAAGTTGACTTGGTGAGAGTACTTGGTGTGGTGACTTGATGAACAGACTTAAAGAGTCAAATTGGTGAGAGTACTTGGTGGGGTGACTTGATGAATGCACTTGAAGAGTCAACTTGGTGGAGTGACTTTATGAACAGACCTAAAGAGTTGACCTGGTGAGAGTACTTGGTGGGGTCACTTGATGAACATAGTTAAAGAGTCGACTTGGTGAGAGTACTTGGTCAGGTGACTTGATGAACGCACTTGAAGAATCTACTAGGTTAGAGTACTTGGTCGGGTGACTTGATGAACGAACTTAAAGATTCGACTTGGTCGGCCGACCTGGCAGGGTGCCTTGATGAAAGAACTTAGAGAGTCGACTTGGTGAGAGTACTTGGTGACTGGGTGGGCCGACTTGACCGGGTGACTTGATGAACAAACCTAAAGAGTCGACTTGGTGAGAGTACTCCGTGGGCTGACCTGGTCAAGTGACTTGATGAACGAACTTAAAGAGACAACTTGGTGGGCCGAATTGGCCGGGTGACTTGATGAACGAACTTAAAGAGTCGACTTGGTGGATCAAACTAGCGGGGTGACTTGGTGCGAGTACTTGGAGGGCTAATCTAGCAGGGTGACTTGATGAACGAACTTAGAGAGTCAACTTTGTGAGAGTCCTTGGTGGGTCAAACTGGTGGGGTGAATTGATGAACAAACTTAAAGAGTCGACCTGGTGAGAGAACTTGGTGGGCCGAGCTAGCAGGGTGAACTGATGAACGAACCTAAAGAGTCAACTTTGTGAGTATACTTATTGGGCTGACCTGGCGGGGTGACTTGATGACCGAACTTAAAGGGTTGACTTGGTGAGACTACTTGGTGGGCCGATGTGGCAGAGCGACTTGATGAATGAACTTAAAGAGTCAACTTGGTGAGAGTACTTGGTGGGGTGACCTGATGAACAAACCTAAAGAGTTGACCTGGTGAGAGTACATGGTGGGCCAACATGGTGGGGTGACTTGGTAAGAAAACTTAAAGAGTCGACTTGGTGAGAGTAGTTGGTGAGCTGACCTGGCGGGGTGACTTAATGAACAAACTTAAAGAGTCGAGTTGGTGGGCCGACTTGGCAGAGTGACTTCATGAACAAACTTAAAGGGTCCACTTGGTGGGCCGACCTGGCGGGGTGACTTGATGAACGAACTTAAAGAGTCGACTTGGTGAGAGTAATATGTGGGCTGACCTAGCGGGGTGACTTGATGAATGAACTTAAAGAGTCAACTTGGTGGGGCAACTTTATGAACGCACTTGAAGGCTCGACTTGGTGGGGTGACTCTATGAACGGACCTAAAGAGTTGACTTGGTGAGAGTACTTGGTGGGGTGACTTGATGAAAGGACTTAAAGAGTCGACTTGGTGAGAGTACTTGGTGGGGCGACTTGATAAATGCACTTGAAGAATCGACTTGGTTAGAGTACTTGGTGGGGCGACTTGATGAACGGCCTCAAAGAGTCTACTTGGTGAAAGTACTTGGTGGCTTGACTTGATGAGAAGACTTAAAGAGTCAACTTGGTGAGAGTACTTGGCGGGGTGAACTGATGAACAAACTTAAAGATTCGATTTGGTGGGCCGACCTGGTGGGGTGACTTGATGAACGGACTTATAGAGTCGACTTGGTGAGAGTACTTGTTCTGGTGACTTGATGAATGGACTTAAAGAGTCGGCTTGGTGGGGTGACTTGATGAAGGGACTTAAAGAGTCGACTTGGTGGGGTGACTTGATGAACAAACTTAAAGGGTCGACTTCGTGAGGTGACTTGATGAATGGACCTAAAGAGTTGATTTGGTGAGAGTACTCGGTGGGGTGACCTGATGAACAGACTTAGAGAGTCAACTTGGTGAGAGTAATTGGTGGGCCGACCTAGTTGGGTGACTTCATGAATGTACTTAAAGAGTCAACTTGGTGGGATTACTTGGTGGGGTGACTTGAAAAATGGACTTTAAGGGTCGACTTGGCGAGGTGACTTGATGAATGATCCTAAAGAGTTGACTTGGTGAGAGTACTTGGTGTGGTGACTTGATGAACAGACTTAAAGAGTCGAATTGGTGAGAGTACTTGGTGGGGTGACTTGATGAACGCACTTGAAGAGTCGACTTGGTGGGGTGACTTTATGAACAGACCTAAAGAGTTGACCTGGTGAGAGTACTTGGTGGGGTGACTTGATGAACATAGTTAAAGAGTCGACTTGGTGAGAGTACTTGGTCGGGTGACTTGATGAACGCACTTGAAGAATCAACTAGGTTAGAGTACTTGGTGGGGTGACTTGATGAATGAACTTAAAGATTCGACTTGGTGGGCCGACCTAGTGGGGTGCCTTGATGAACGAACTTAGAGAGTCGACTTGGTGAGAGTACTTGGTGACTTTGTGGGCCGACCTAGCCGGGTGACTTGATGAACAAACTTAAAGAGTCGACTTGGTGAGAGTACTCGGTGGTCTGACCTGGTCACGTGACTTGATGAACGAACTTAAAGAGTCAACTTGGTGGGCCGACTTGGTCGGGTGACTTGATGAACAAACTTAAAGAGTTGACTTGGTGGGTCGAACTAGCAGGGTGACTTGGTGAGAGTACTTGGTGGGCTAATCTAACAGGGTGAGTTGATGAACGAACTTAGAGAGTCGACTTTGTGAGAGTACTTGGTGGGTCAAACTGGCAGGGTGACTTGATGAACGAACTTAAAGAGTCAACCTGGTGGGAGAACTTGGTGGGCTGAGCTGGCGGGGTGAATTGATGAACGAACCTAAAGAGTCGACTTTGTGAGAGTACTTGGTGGGCCGACCTGGCGGGGTGACTTGATGATCGAACTTATAGGGTCAACTTGGTCAGAGTACTTGGTGGGCCGACCTCGCGGAGTGACTTGATGAACGAACTTAAAGAGTAGACTTGGTGAGAGTACTTGGTGGGGTGACCTGGTGAAAAAACCTAAAAAGTTGACCTAGTGAGAGTACTTGGTGGGCCGACCTGGTGGGGTGACTTTTTGCGAAAACTTAAAGAGTCAACTTGGTGAGAGTAGTTGGTGGGCTGACCTGGCGGGGTGACTTGATGAACAAACTTAAAGAGTCGAGTTGGTGGGCTGACTTGGCAGAGTGACTTCATGAATGAACTTAAAGAGTCCACTTGGAGGGCCGACCTAGAGGGGTGACTTGATGAATGAACTTAAAGAGTCGACTTGGGGGGGTGACTTGATGAATGCACTTGAAGGGTTGACTTGGTGGGGTGACTCTATGAACGGACCTAAAGAGTTGACTTGGTTAGAGTACTTGTTCTGGTGACTTGAAGAATGGACATGAAGAGTCGACTTGGTGGGGTGACTTGATGAAAGTACTTAAAGAGTTGACCTGGTGAGAGTACTTGGTGGGGTGAATTGATGAACGGACTTAAAGGGTCGACTTGGCGGGGTGACTTGATGAACGGACCTAAAGAGTTGACTTGGTGAGAGTACTTGGCGGGGTGAACTGTTGAACAGACTTAAAGAGTCGACTTGGTGGGAGTACTTGGGGGGCCGACCTGGTAGGGTGACTTGATGAACGGACTTATACAGTCGACTTGGTGAGAGCAGTTGTTCTGGTTACTTGATGAATGGACTTAAAGAGTCGGCTTGGTGGGAAGACTTGATGAAAGGACTTAAAGAGTCAACTTGGTGGGGTGACTTGATGAACAAACTTAAAGGGTCAACTTTGTAGGGTGACTTCATGAACGGACCTGAAGAGTTGACTCGGCGAGAGTACTCGGTGGGGTGACCTGATGAACAGACTTAGAGAGTCGACTTGGTGAGAGTACTTGGTGGGCTGACCTAGTTGGGTGACTTTTTGAACTAACTTAAAGATTCAACTTGGTGGGAGTACTTGGTGGGGTGACTTGATGAACGGACTTCAAGGGTCGACTTGGCGAGGTGACTTGATGAATGGTCCTAAAGAGTTGACTTGGTGAGAGTACTTGGTGTGGTGACTTGATGAACAAACTTAAAGAGTCAAATTGGTGAGAGTACTTGGTGGGGTGACTTGATGAACATAGTTAAAGAGTCAACTTGGTGAGAGTACTCTGTCGGGTGACTTGATGAATGCACTTGAAGAATCGACTTGGTTAGAGTACTTGGTGGGGTGACTTGATGAACGAACTTAAAGATTTGACTTATTGGGCTGACCTAGCGGGGTGACTTGATGAACGAACTTAGAGAGTCGACTTGGTGAGATTACTTGGTGACTTGGTTGGCTGACCTGGCTGGGTGACTTGATGAACAAACTTAAAGAGTCAACTTGGTGAGAGTACTCGGTGGGCTGACCTGGTCACGTGACTTGATGAATGAACTTAAAGAGTCGACTTGGTGGGCTGATTTGGCTGGGTGACTTGGTGGGTTGAACTAGCAGGGTGACTTGGTGAGAGTACTTGGTGGGCTGACCTTGTAGGGTGACTTGATGAATGAACTTAGAGAGTCAACTTTGTGAGAGTACTTGGTGGCTCGAACTAGCAGGGTGACATGATGAACGAACTTAAAGAGTCGACCTGGTGAGAGAACTTGGTGGGCCAAGCTGGTGGGCTGAATTGATGAATGAACCTAAAGAGTCTACTTTGTGAGAGTACTTGGTGGGCCAACCTGGCGGGGTGACTTGATGATCGAACTTAAAGGGTCGACTTGGTGAGAGTACTTGGTGGGCCGACTTGGCAGAGCGACTTGATGAACGAACTTAAAGAGTCGACTTGGTGGGGTGACTTGATGAACAAACCTAAAGAGTCGACTTGGTGAGAGTACTCGGTGGGCCGACCTGGCGGGGTGACTTGGTGAGCAAACTTAAAGAGTCGACTTGGTAAGAGTAGTTGGTGGGCTGACCTAGTGGGGTGACTTGATGAACGAACTTAAAGAGTTGACTTGCTTGGCCAACTTGGTGAGAGTACTTGGTGGGGTGACTTGATGAAAAGACTTAAAGAGTTGACTTGGTGGGTTGACTTGATGAGCGCACTTTAAGAATCAACTTGATGAACGGACTCAAAGAGTCGACTTGCTAAGACTACTTGGTGTCTTGACTTGATGAGCAGACTTAAAGAGTCTTCTTGGTGAGAGTACTTGGCAGGGTGAACTAATGAACAGACTTAAAGAATCGACTTGGTGGGAGAACTTTGTTGGCCGAACTAGTGGGGTGACTTGATGAATGAACATAAAGAGTTGACTTGGTGAGAGTACTTGTACTTGTTCTGGTGACTTGTTGAATGGACTTAAAGAGTCGACTTGGTGGGGTCACTTGATGAAAGGACTTAAAGAGTTGACTTGGTGAGAGTACTTGGTGGGGTGACTTGATGAAAGAACTTAAAGGGTTGACTTGGTGGGGTGACTTGGTGAACGGACCTAAAGAGTTGACTCGGTGAGAGCACTTGGTGGGGTGACTTGATGAACAGACTCAAAGAGTCAACTTGGTGAGAGTACTTGGTGGCTCGACTTGATGAGAAGACTCAAAGAGTCCACTTGGTGAGAGTACTTGGCAGGGTGAACTGATGAACGAACTTAAAGAGTAGACTTGGTTGGCTGACCTAGTGGGGTGAATTGATTAAGGGACATAAAGAGTCGACTTGGTGAGAGTACTTGTTCTGGTGACTTGATGAACAAACTTAAACAGTCAACTTTGTGGGGTGACTTGATGAAAGGACTTAAAGAGTTGACTTGATGAGAGTACTTAGAGGGGTGACTTGATGAACGCACTTGAAGAATCGACTTGGTTAGAGTACTTAGTGGGATGACTTGATGAATGGACTCAAAGAGTCGACTTAATGAGAGTACTTGGTGGCTCGACTTGATGAGCAGACTTAAAGAGTCAACTTGGTGAGAGTACTTGGCGGGGTGAACTGATGAACGAACTTAAAGAGTCGACTTGCTGGGAGTACTTGGTGGGCCGACCTGGTGGGGTGACTTGATGAACAGACTTAAAAAGTTGACTTGGTTAGAGTACTTGTTCTGGTGACTTGATGAACAGACTTGAAGAGTCAACTTGGTGGGGTGACTTGATGAAAGGACTTAAAGAGTCGACTTGGTGAGAGTACTTGGTGGGGCGACTTGATGAACGGACTTAAAGGGTCAACTTGGCGGGGTGACTTGATCAACGCACTTGAAGGGTCGAGTTGGTGGGGTGACTTGATGAATGGACCTAAAGAGTTGACCTGGTGAGAGTACTTGGTGGGTTGACTTGATGAACAGAGTTAAAGAGTCGACTTGGTGAGAGTACTTGGTCGGGTGACTTGATGAACACACTTGAACAATCAATTTGTTTAGACTACTTGGTGGGGTGACTTGATGAACGAACTTAAAGAGTCAACTTAGTGGGCTGACCTGGCAGGGTGACTTGATGAACAAACTTAGAGAGTAAACTTGGTGAGAGTACTTGGTGACTTGGTGGGCTGACCTGGCCGGGTGACTTGATGAACGAACTTAAAGAGTCCACTTGGTGGGCCAACCTAGTGGGGTGACTTGATGAATGAACCTAAAGAGTCGACTTGGTGAGAGTACTTGATGGGCAGACATAGCGGGGTGATTTGATGAACGCACTTAAAGAGTCGACTTGGTGAGAGTACTTGGCGGGTTGACTTGATGAACGAACCTAAAGAGTCGACTTGGTGGGCCGACCTGGCAGGGTGATTTGATGAATGAACTTAAAGAGTTGACTTGGTGGGCCGACCTTGTAGGGTGAGTTGATGAACAAACTTAAAGAGTCGACTTGGTGAGAGTACTTGGTGGGCCAACCTAGCAAGGTGACTTGATGGACTAACTTAAAGAGTCGACTTGGTGAGAGTACTCGGTGGGCTGACCTGGTCACGTGACTTGATGAACGAACTTAAAGAGTCGACTTGGTGGGCTGACTTGGCCGGGTGACTTGATGAATGAACTTAAAGAGTCAACTTGGTGGGCTGACCTAGCAGGGTGACTTGGTGAGAGTACTTGGTGGCTGACCTGGCAGGGTGACTCGATGAACGAACTTAGAGAGTTGACTTTGCAAGAGTACTTGGTGGGTCGAACTGGCAGGGTGACTTGATGAACGAACTTAAAGAGTCGACTTGGTGAGAGAACTTGGTGGGCTGAGCTAGCAGAGTGAATTGATGAACGAAACTAAAGAGTCAACTTTGTGAGAGTACTTGGTGGGCTGACCTGGCTAGGTGACTTGATGACCGAACTTAAAGGGTCGACTTGGTGAGAGTACTTGGTGGGCCGACCTGGCGGAGTGACTTGATGAACGAACTTAGAGATTCGACATTGTGAGAGTACTTTGTGGGGTGACTTGATGAACAAACCTAAAGAGTCGACCTAGTGAGAGTACTTGGTGGGATGACCTGGTGAGAGTACTTGGTGGGCTGACCTGGCGGGGTGACTTGATGAGCAAACTTGAAGAGTCGACTTGGTGGGCCGACCTGGCAGGGTAACTTGATGAACAAACTTAGAGAGTCGACTTGGTGAGAGTACTTGGTGACTTAGTGGGCTGACCTGGCTGGGTGACTTGATGACCGAACTTAAAGAGTCCACTTGGTGGGCCAACCTAGTGGGTTGACTTGATGAATGAACCTAAAGAGTCGACTTGGTGAGAGTACTTGATGGGCAGACATAGCGAGGTGATTTGATGAACGAACTTAAAGAGTCGACTTGGTGAGAGTACTTGGTGGGTTGACTTGATGAACGAACCTAAAGAGTCGACTTGATGGGCCGACCTAGCAAGGTGATTTGATGAACGAACTTAAAGAGTTGACTTGGTGGGCCGACCTTGTAGGGTGAGTTGATGAACAAACTTAAAGAGTCGACTTGGTGAGAGTACTTGGTCGGCCAACCTAGCAACGTGACTTGATGGACTAACTTAAAGAGTCGACTTGGTGAGAGTACTCGGTGGGCTGACCTGGTCATGTGACTTGATGAACGAACTTAAAGAGTCGACTTGGTGGGCTGACTTGGCCGGGTGACTTGATGAATGAACTTAAAGAGTCAACTTGGTGGGCCGACCTGGCAGGGTGACTTGGTGAGAGTACTTGGTGGCTGACCTGGAAGGGTGACTCAATGAACGAACTTAGAGAGTTGACTTTGCGAGAGTACTTGGTGGGTCGAACTGGCGGGGTGACTTGATGAATGAACTTAAAGAGTCGACTTGGTGAGAGAATTGGGTGGGCTGAGCTAGTAGGGTGAATTGATGAATGAACCTAAAGAGTCAACTTTGTGAGAGTACTTGGTGGGCCGACCTGGCTGGGTGACTTGATGACCGAACTTAAAGGGTCGACTTGGTGAGAGTACTTGGTGGGCCGACCTAGCGGAGTGACTTGATGAACGAACTTAGAGATTCGACATTGTGAGAGTACTTGGTGGGGTGACTTGATGAACAAGCCTAAAAACTCGACCTAGTGAGAGTACTTGGTGGGATGACCTGGTGAGAGTACTTGGTGGGCCGACCTGGCGGGGTGACTTGATGAGCAAACTTGAAGAGTCGACTTGGTGAGAGTACTTGGTGGGCTGACCTGTCAGGGTGACTTGATGAACGAACTTAAAGAGGCAACCTTGTTGGCTGACTTGATAGAGTGACTTCATGAATGAACTTGAAGAGTCCACTTGGTGGGCCAACCTGACGAGGTGACTTGATGAACGAACTTAAACAGTAAACTTGGTGAGAGTAATTTGTGGGCTAACTTGGCAGGGTGACTTGATGAATTAACTTAAAGAGTCGACTTGGTGGGGTGACTTGATGAACACACTTGAAGGGTCAACTTGGTGGGGTGAATCTATGAACGGACATAAAGAGTTGACTTGGTGAGAGCACTTGGTTGGGTGACTTGATGAACAAACTCAAAGAGTTGACTTGGTGAGAGTACTTGGTGGCTCAACTTGATGAGCAATCGACTTGGTTTATCGACCTGGTTAGAGTACTTGGTGGGGTGACTTGATGAATGGACTCAAAGAGTCGACTTGCTGAGAGTACTTGGTGGCTTGACTTGATGAGGAGACTTAAAGAGTCCACTTGGTGAGAGTACTTGGCGGGATGAACTGATGAATAGACTTAAACAATCGACTTGGTGGGAGTACTTGGTTGGCCGAACTGGTGGGGTGACTTGATGAAGGGACATAAAGAGTCGACTTGGTGAGAGTACTTGTACTTGTTCTGGTGACTTGATGAATGGACTTAAAGAGTCAACTTGGTGGGGTGAATTGATGAAAGGACTTAAAGAGTCAACTTGGTGAGAGTACTTGGTCGGGTGACTTGATGAACACACTTGAAGAATCGACTTGGTTAGAGTACTTGGTGCGGCGACTTCATGAATGAACTTAAAGAGTCAACTTGGTGGGCCGACCTGGCAGGGTGACTTGATGAACGAACTTAGAGAGTCGACTTGGTGAGAGTACTTGGTGACTTGGTGGGCCAAACTGGTCGGGTGACGTGATGAACAAACTTAAAGAGTCCACTTGGTGGGCTGACCTAGCGGGGTGACTTGATGAATGAACCTAAAGAGTCGAATTGGTGAGAGTACTTGGTGGGCAGACATAGCGGGGTGATTTGATGAGAAAACTTAAAGAGTCAACTTGGTGAGAGTACTTGGTGGGGTTACTTGATGAACGAACCTAAAGAGTCAACTTGGTGTGCCGAACTGGCAGGGTGACTTGATGAATGAACTTAAAGAGTCGACTTGGTGAGAGTACTTGGTGGGCTGACCTAGTCACGTGACTTGATGAACGAACTTAATGAGTGAACTTGGTGAGCTGACTTGGCCGGGTGACTTGATGAACAAAATTAAAGAGTCGACATGGTGGGTTGAACTAGCGGGGATACTTGGTGAGAGTACTTGGTGGGCTGACCTGGTAGGGTGACTTGATGAACGAACTTAGAGAGTCGACTTTGTGAGATTACTTGGTGGGTCGAACTGGCAGGGTGACTTGATGAACCAACTTAAAGAGTCGACTTGGTGAGAGAACTTGGCAGGCCGAGCTGGTGGGGTGAATTGATGAACGAACCTAAAGAGTCCACTTTGTGAGAGTACTTGGTGGGCTGACCTGGCAGGGTGACTTGATGACCGAACTTAAAGGGTCAACTTGGTGAGAGTACTTGGCAGGCCGACCTGGCGGAGTGACTTGATGAAAGAACTTAAATAGTTGACTTGTTGAGAGTACTTGGTGGGGTAACTTGATGAATAAACCTAAAGAGTCAACTTGGTGAGAGTATTCAGTGGGACAACTTGGCGGGGTGACTTGGTGATCAAACTTAAAGAGTCGACTTGGTGAGAGTAGTTGGTGGGTTGACCCGGTAGGGTGACTTGATGAACGAACTTAAAGAGTCAACTTGGTGGGCTGACTTGGCAGAGTGACTTCATGAAAGAACTTAAAGAGTCCACTTGGTGGGCCGACCCTGCGGGGCAACTTGATGAATGAACTTAAAGAGTTGACGTGGTGAGAGTAATTTGTGGGCTGACCTGGCGGGGTGACTTGATGAATGAACTTAAAGAGTCGACTTGGTGGGGTGACTTGATGAACGCACTTGAAGGGTCGACTTGGTGGGGTGACTCTATGAATGGACCTAAAGAGTTGACTTGGTGAGAGTACTTGGTAGGGTGACTTGATGAACAGACTTAAAGAGTCGACTTGGTGAGAGTATTTGGTGGGGTGACTTGATGAGCGCACTGGAAGAATCAACTTGGTTAGAGTACTTGGTGGGGTGACTTGATGAACGGACTCAAAGAGTCAACTTTCTAAGAGTACTTGGTGACTCGACTTGATGAGCAGACTTAAAGAGTCCACTTGGTTAGAGTACTTGGCGGGCTGAACTGATGAATGGACTTAAAGAATCAACTTGGTGGGAGTACTTTTTTGGCCAAACTGGTGGGGTGACTTGATGAACAGACATAAAGAGTTGACTTGGTGAGAGTACTTGTACTTATTCTGGTGACTTGATGAACGGACTTAAAGAGTCCACTTGGTGGGGTCACTTGATGAAAGGACTTAAAGAGTTGACTTGGTGAGAGTACTTGGTGGGGTGACTTGATGAAAGAACTTAAAGGGTCAACTTGGTGGGGTGACTTGATGAACAGACCTAAAGAGTTGACTCGGTGAGAGCACTTGGTGGGGTGACTTGATGAACGGACTCAAAGAGTCGACTTGGTGAGAGTACTTGGTGGCTCAACTTGATGAGCAGACTCAAAGAGTCCACTTGGTGAGAGTACTTGGTGGGGTGAACTAAGGAACAAACTTAAAGAGTCGACATGGTGGGAGTACCTAGTGGGGTGACTTGATGAAGGGACATAAAGAGTCGACTTGGTGAGAGTACTTTTTTTGGTGACTTGATGAACGAACTTAAATAGTCGACTTGGTGGGGTGACTTGATGAAAGGACTTAAAGAGTCGACTTAGTGAGAATACTTGGTGGGGTGACTTGATGAACGCACTTGAAGAATCGACTTGGTTAGAGTACTTGGTGGGGTGACTCGATGAGCCCAGTATTGTTATTTATTGTCACTACCTTCCCATGTCAGGATTGGGTAATTTGTGCGCCTGCTACCTTCCTTTACAGCACATGCAAGACTCACAACGCTCAAAGATTTCACACAAGAGGAAAGTGTCCCATCGTCGACCAGAGAGGGCCGAACAGGGAGCCTCAGTTCACAGGCATCTGGGAAGAACATCCCGTACGAAACCCTTTACCCTTGAACTCACTATCGCCACTACTCGGAAAGAAGCCTCGAGTCTGTATGAGATGCACCGCGCACGTAGCCACCTCAATTGTAAGACCACTCAGAGACATCCATTTCCTAGGCATATGCCTCCTACACGCCTGTTGAGGTGCACCCGCACAGACAAAATCCTTCTCGATCGCAAAATATGTTTTCCCATGACGAAGATATAGTTGCCAAAGTTCCAACGGAGACCACCATGCTGAAGGGTGAAGGGTCGTGCAAGTTGAAAACATGGCTGGTTATGCGATTGGCAGGGGCATCACTGTGCACGCGACCACCTCAATTATAAGGCCGCTTAAGGGCATCGTGTATAACACCCCCTCCGCACATTTATAGGTGATGAGAGCTCGCCCACATACATGGACATGTCTAACCTTTGGCAAATATCTCCTTTCCCAGCACAGCCTCGCTAACTGTTCCCCGTGACACGTGATCTGCCAGCGCGGGGACAAAAAAGTTCCTACGAGTGAACACGAGCACTCTGGTTCGCAGGAGCTTGAGAAGAACATCTCGTACGAAACCTGTTCCCCCAAAATTCTCGAATCACAAATGCTCGCAGTAGAGTCATAATGCAAAGATTTACACCACACACGCGATCGAGTAAGGACACTCAGAGACATCCATTTCCCAGGCATATGCCCCCTACATGCTTTTTGGTGCACACTGTACAAACGGCCATACTTCGACAAGCCCTCCCAGAATTTTGCATCTGAAGAGAGATGAAACACCTTGAGGTTTTTGTCCACACAATGCAAACACCAAGCACTCTATTTAGGGGGGAGCTGAAGAAGAGTATCTCCCACAGAACCCATGAGCCACAGTCGTTCAGATCGCACAGGGCAGGACAGGGCATGGAGAGTTTCTGCATCCAAACAAAAATTATCGGTAATACTCTATGCTTCTACTGGCCTGGACCACAAAGGTTGTCACAACATTACCATGCACTTCTGTAGGATGAGACAACGAAGAGGCGAGCACGCACCAAGAATGCACTAGTGAATAAATTATGTGGCAACCAAACCTTTCGCCGGCCCCCCTCTCAATCCCAAGGCTCTACCAATCGGCAAAAACTTAGGGTGGAGAGTGGACCCTTGACAAAATTAGGGATGTCGAACAATGCACCCATGCAACCATCTCTTTCCTTCTTGCCATTCGGGTAGGATAAAAATGCAATGATAGAACGTGCCAATGAGACGGAGCCCTTGGCTAAAAGATACAACTCCATACACACTCAACAACAAGTGTGTCTTAGAATCGAACACCAAATGTGTAGTGTGTTGCAAGCCATGCAAACACCTACATATAGGGTATATCCAACAAAACAAAGCGACAAGTACTTCCCACCAGCTCTGCCATTGCGATTACCGAATGGGATATACTCACCGCCATAGATTAATGACCATCATTACCGTCTCAGAATAGATACAAGCACATCGACCTTCATCTGATCAACTAGATGAATTTCACCTTGAAGGGGCCCAATCCAAAAGTTTCGGAGGTCATCTCCTAGAACTCTCAAGAGCAAGGCCCATCTTACATGCAAAATCTGCTACTGCGCAAACATAGGTTGCAATTAAAGAGAAATTGCAAGGCCATCACAATGGCTCGAGGCCAATGCTCTGACTAAGTAAATTTTCTCTTGCAATCACCATGCCACCATTCACAGAGAGATCTCCCCATTCACTTGTGACATGACGCACAATCAAAGTGCTAGACGTGAGCTTGCCCTTGAAAGACCACTTTCCAAGGCATCCCCCGATGACACATTCGAACAACAACCACTGTCGAACCATTCCCAATGTTGTGCCGATCGAGTTGGCACAGAGGCAACCTTGGGGAGCTCCCACGTAGCAATCGGGATGTGCTTTCGTACCCATCTCTCACAAAGACCAATGTTAGTTGTGAACAAATTTGGAATCCAAGGGCTCGCATCCATCGATATCGTCGACACTGGGTCTATATACAAAGACCACAGAGAGGTTCCAAGAAGAGAAGCCCCCCCTGCTCGGTCGAACAAAATCCCAAATTCTAGACACAAGTTCCTGCCCTTAGCATCGCTCTCCAGATCACCGTAATGACACATAGGAAAAACAACTGCCGTCAAAAAACTCCCAAAATTGTGGCAATGGAGTGAGAAAGAAGAGCAACTTTGGGGAGAGGCACATAGCAAATGGGCTGCTCCTTCATTCTGCTCTTATATACAGATCTGATGTCACTAATTTTGTTTGGAATCTGAGGCTGCATCCATCCTTGCCCACATGAGCAATGGCTCTTCTAATCGAATGGCCATGAGGAGCTTCTGATAACAAAGGCTCCCTTGTCACCATTCCAAAAATTTTGTGCCAAAGAAGTTGTTGCGAAGAGAACGACTCTGGGGAGAGAGCACTGGCATAGCAAAACCGAGATGGCTTCACGACCCTTCCAATAGAAACGATGCTAGTGCCAATACTCAAAATCCAAATAACATGTCTTTCTCGAACACTAGCCTCGATGCTAGTGCCTCCCATTGTAGCCGTGATAGGAATGCAAAAATTTTTGCTAGAGTTCCAAGAACCCACCTCATGGCTAGAGACAAGGGCTCACCATTAGATCAAATTCGAAATCGCAGAACAGATGCGTTGAAGAATGACAACCACTGCCAAGTCTCTTTCGTAATTGCGTTAGTCGAGTGATCAAAGAAGGTGATCTAAGAGAGGGTCCAAGCATAGGAATTTGTTGGGGGATTCGCGCTGATGGCATAAATTTATGCAATACCCGAGCAACACTGGATGGAAGCGCTAGACGAGGGCTCCCGTTTTAGATCGAGTTTTAAAATCACCAAGAAGACGTTGTGAGGGCTGGCAACCGCTGGAAATCCTTTTTCCAAAATTGCACTAGCTGAGTGACAAGAAAACATGATCTAAAGGAGAGTCCAAGAATAGCATCCTCTAGGGTGGGCTTCATGCCCCTCTAATTAATTAACCGTCGACATCCATCGTTTCAAAATCTGACATATCCATCCGCCCTGACAGCGGCGTTGAATCAATGAGGGGGGCATAGGAGAGGCTCATGGCAACCACCTCTACCATTGTAGCCATGATAGGCATGCAAAAAATTTTGCTAGAGCACCAAAGCACCCACCTCATGGCTATAGACAAGGGCTCGCCATTAGATCAACTTTGAAATTGCAGAACAGACGCGGTGTAGAATGGCAACCACTGCCAAGTCTCTTCCATAATTGCATCGGTCGAGTGATCGAAGAAGGTGATCTAAGAGAGGGTCCAAGCATAGGCATTCATTGGGGGATTCGCGCCAATGGCATAAATTTATGCAACACCTGAGCAACACCGAATGGAGGTGCTAGACGAGGGCTCCCATTTTAGATCAAGTTTTGAAATCCCCAAGTAGACGCGGTGAGGGCTGGCAACCATTGCCAAAACTTTTTCCGAAATTGTGCCAGCTGAGTGACAAGAAAACATGATCTAAAGGAGAGTCCAGGAATAGCACCCTCAAGTGTGGGCTTCATGCCCCTCTAATTGATTCAACGTCGGCCTCCACCATTTCAAAATTTGACATATCCATCCGCCCTGACAGCGGTGTTGAATCAATGAGGGGGGCACGGGAGAGGCTCACGGAAACCACCTCTATCATTGTAGCCATGATAGGCACGCAAAAAATTTTGGTAGAGCGCCAAGCACCCACCTCATGGCTATAGACAAGGGCTTGCCATTAGATCAACTTCGAAATCGCAGAACAGACGCGGTGTAGAATGGCAACCGCTGCCAAGTCTCTTCCGTGATTGCGTCGGTCGAGTGATTGAAGAAGGTGATCTAAGAGAGGGTCCAACCGTAGGCATTTGTTGGGGGATTCGCACTAATGGAATAAATTTATGCAACACCCGAGAAATATCAGATGGAGGTGCTAGATGAGGGCTCCTGTTTTAGATCAAGTTTTAAAATCACCAAGTAGACGCGGTGAGGGCTGGCAAGCGCTTCCAAACCTTTCTCTGAAATTGCGCTAGCTGAGTGACAAGAAAACATGATCTAAAGGAGAGTCCAAGAATAGCACCCTCGAGGGTTGGCTTCATGCCCCTCTAATTGATTCAACGTCGACGTCCACCATTTCAAAATATGACATATCCATCTGCCCTGACTGCGGTGTTGAATCAATGAGGGGGGCACGGGAGAGGCTCATGGCAACCACCTCTCCCATTGCAGCTGCGATAGGCACGCAAAATTTTTTTCTAGAGCACCAAGCACCCACCTCATGGCTAGAGACAAGGGCTTGCCATTAGATCAACTTCAAAATCACAGAACAAACGCGGTGTAGAATGGCAACCGCTGCCAAGTCTCTTCCGTAGTTGCATCAGTCGAGTGATCGAAGAAGGTGATCTAAGAGAGGGTCCAAGCATAGGAATTTGTTCGGGGATTCACACCGATGGCATAAATTTATGCAATACCCGAGCAACACCAGACGGAGGTGCTAGACAAGGGCTCCCATTTTAGATCGAGTTTTAAAATCACCAAGTAGATGCGGTGAGGGATGGCAACCGCTGCCAATCCTTTTTCCAAATTTTTGCCAGCTGAGTGACAAGAAAACATGATCTAAAGGAGAGTCCAAGAATAGCACCTCGAGGGTGGGCTTCATGCCCCTCTAATTGATTCAACGTCGGCGTCCACCGTTTCAAAATCTGACATATCCATCCGACCTGACATCGGCATTGAATCATTGAGGGGGGCACGGGAGAGGCTCATGGCAACCACCTCTCCCATTGTAGCCGTGATTATCACAAAAAAAATTGCTAGAGCCCCAAGCACCCACCTCATGGCTAGACAAGCGCTCTCGATTAGATCAACTTCAAAATCGCTGAACAGACGCGCTGTGGAATGGAAACCGCTACCAAGCCTCTTCCATAATTGCGTCGATCGAGTGATCAAAGAAGGTCATCTAAGAGAGAGTCCAAGGCTAGGGATTCGTTGGGGGATTCATGCCGATGGCATAAATTTATGCAATACCCGAGCAACACTGAACGGAGGTGCTAGATGAGGGCTCCCATTTTAGATCGAGTTTTAAGATCACCAAGTAGACACGGTGAGGGCTAGCAACTGCTGCCAAACCTTTTTCCAAAATTGCGCTAGCTAAGTGACAAGAAAACATGATCTAAAGGAGAGTCGAGGAATAGCACCTTGAGGGTGGGCTTCATGCCCCTCTAGTTGATTCAACGTCGGCGTCTACCGTTTCAAAATCTGACATATCCATCTGCCTTGACACCGACATTGAATCAATGAGAGGGGCACGGGAGAGGCTCGTAGAAACCACCTCTCCTATATAAGCTATTAGTGCGAGGCTCACTCTGCATTAGAAATTAGCAAACACATCGACAACTGCCTTAAAAATCCAAATCATTGAAAAATGTGATGAAATAGCCATCCACCACCCCATTTTTTATGAGGTCGGTAGAGGAGCAAAAGATTGTCATCAGTTAGGAGATGGGAATTCATGCAGCCAAGGTAGTGAAATGGCCACCTTTTGGAGATCGAGCGGAACAGCTCGGCTCGGGTGGAATAGCTCGGGTAGGATGACTCAACAATACCATTTGCCTTGGTGCCTTTTTTGAGGTTTACTTGAGAGGAGTGGACACAACGTCGACCTTGATCATCTAGGAGTCCGAGTAGGATGGCATGGTAACAATGGCTTGGCATTTGGAGTGTCTATGGCAGCTGGATGGGATTTGAATTCATGGAGCCAAGGGAGTGAAATGGTCATCGAGCTCATCTGATCAAGTTGATGAATTTCACCTTGAAGGGGCCCAATCCAAAATTTCTGGAGGTCATCTCCTAGAACTGTCAAGAACAAAGGCAAATCTTACATGCAAACTCTACTACTGCGTAAACATAGGTTGCAATTATAGAGAAATTGCAAGGCCGTCACAATGGCCAGAGGCCAATGCTCTGACTACTAAGTCAATTTTCTCTTGCAATCACCATGCCACCGTTCATAGAGAGATCTCCCCATTCACTTGTGACGATGCGCAATCCAAGTGCTAGATGCAAGCTTTCCCTTGAAAGGCCGCATTCCAAGACTTCTTGATGACACATTGGAATGACAACTACTTTCAAACCATTCCCAATGTTGTGCTGATTGAGTTGGCATAGAGGTGATCTTAGGGAGCTCTCGTGTATCGATCAAGAAGTGCTTTTGTACCCATCTCTCACAAAAACCAATGTTAGCTAAACAATTTTAGAATCCAAGGCTCGTATCCATCGATATCGTTGGCACTGGGTCTATATTCAAGGGCCACGGAGAGGTTCTGATAAGAGAAGCTCCCCTGCTCACTTGCACAAACATCCCCAAATGCTAGACGCAAGCTCCTGCCCTTAGCATCACTCTCCAGATCACCACAATGACACATTGGAATGACAACTATTGTCGAACAACTCCCAAATTTGTGCCGATGGAGTGAGAAAGAAGAGCCAGATCGGGTCGATGAAAATGGCTAAGCTAGATCGGGTCAGCCAGCATGGCTCGACAACCATTTTTTGCCAAGAGCTTTCGATATTAAAGCTCCCATGTAGGCGCGATAAGTACACCATGACATATTGCTAGAGTGCCAAGCACCCATAGAAAATTTCCATTATACCAAGCAACGTCGGAGTGCTAGACAAGGGCTCACGTTTAGATCAAGTTTTAAAATCACCAAAAAGACACGCCATGGATCAGCAACCGCTGCCTCACCTTTTCCAAAATTGAGTCATCGGAAAACATAATCTAAAGGAGAGCCGAGGAAAAGTACTGAGATCGCTTCATGCCCCTTTCATTCATTCAACATCAGCATACACCATTTGAAAATCCAACAATCTGATTCGCCTAGAAACCAATGTTGAATCAATGAAAGGGGCATGGGAGAGGCTCACAGCAACAACCTCTCCTATATAAGCTATTAGTGCGAGGCTCGCTTTGCATTATAAATCTATGATAGCACGAACAACTCCCTTAAAAATCCAATTCAATGAAAAATGTGACCAAATAGCCATCCACGACACCATTTTTTGAGCTCGCCCAGAATGGCTCAGCCAGCATGGCTCGCCCAAAATGGCTCGGCCAGCATGGCTCGCCCAGATCGCCTCGGCCAGCATGGCTCACCCAGATCGGATCGACCAACATGGCTCGGCCAGAATGGCTCAGCCAGATCAGGTCAGCCAGCATGGTGACTTGGTGACTTGGTGAGAGTACTTGGAACTGTCAAGAGAAAAGGCCAATCTTACATGCAAACTCTGCTATTGCGCAAACATAGGTTGCAATTATAGAGAAATTGCAAGGCCGTCATAATGGCCTGAGGCCAATGCTCTGACTACTAAGTCAATTTTCTCTTGCAATCGCCATGCCACCATTCACAGAGAGATCTCCCCATTCACTTGTAACGATGCAAAATCCAAGTGCTAGACGTGAGCTCGCCCTTGAAAGGCTGCATTCCAAGACATCTCGATGACACATTGGAATGACAACGACTGTCAAACCATTCCCAATGTTGTGCTGATTGAGTTGGCATAGAGGCGATCTTAGGGAGCTCTCGCGTAGCAATCGGGAAGTGCTTTCGTACCCTTCTCTCACAAAAACCAATGTTAGCTGAACAAATTTAGAATCTAAGGCTCATATACATCGATATCGTCAGCACTGGGTCTATATTCAAAGGCCATGGAGAGGTTCCGATAAGAGAAGCTCCCCTTTTCGCTTGCACAAACATCCCCAAATGCTAGACGCAAGCTCCCACCCTTAGCATCACTCTCCAGATCACCGCAATGACACATTGGAAGGACAACCACTGTCGAACAACTCTCAAATTTGTGCCAATGGAGTGAGAAAGAAGAGCCAGATCGGGTCGATGAAAATGGCTAAGCCAGATCGGGTCGGCCAGCATGGCTTGGCCACCATTTTTTGCCGAGAGCTTTCGATATTAAAGCTCCCATGTAGCCACGATAAGTACACCATGAAAAATTGCTAGAGCGCCGAGCACCCATAGAAAATTGCCATTATACCAAGCAACGCCGGAGTGCTAGACAAGGGCTCACATTTAGATCAAGTTTTAAAATCACCAAAAAGACACGCCATGGATCGGCAACAGCTGCCTCACCTTTTCTAAAATTGAGTCATCGAAAAACATGATCTAAAGGAGAGCCAAGGAAAAGCACTGAGATCACTTCATGCCCCTTTCATTGATTCAACATCACCATACACCATTTGAAAACCCAACAATCTGATCCTCCTAGACACCAATGTTGAATCAATGAAAGGGGCATGGGAGAGGCTTACGGCAACAACCTCTCCTATATAAGCTATTAGTGCGAGGCTCGCTCTGCATTAGAAATCTGTGATAGCACGAACAACTCCCTTAAAAATCCAATTCAATGAAAAATGTGACCAAACAGCCATCCACGACACCATTTTTGGAGCTCGGCCAGATCAGGTCGGCCAGCGTGGCTTAGCCAGCATGGCTCACCCAGATCAACTCAGCCAGCATGGCTCGGCTAGAACGGCTCACCTAGATCAGGTTGCCCAGCATGGCTCGCCTAGATCGGGTTTGCCAGCATGGCTCGGCCAGCATGGCTTGCCCAGATCAGGTCGGCCAGAATGGCTCGCCCAGATCGGCTCGGCCAGCATAGCTCGGCTAGAATGGCTCGGCCAGATCGGGTCGGCCAGCATGGCTTGCCCAGATCGGCTCGGCCAGGCTAGCTTGCCCACCATTTTTAAAGCACACTACCTCCCCTATATAAGCTATTAGTGCAAGGCTTACTCTACATCAGAAATGTACATTTAGTGCACAAGTACCTTAAAACCCAATTCAATGAAAAATGTGACCGAATAGCCATCTACGACCCCATTTTTCATGAGGTTGTCAACGAAGACAAAGATTGGCATTGGTTAGACGATTTGATTGCATCAGTCAGGGGGGTAAATTGATCAATTTTTGGAGACCGACTAGAATGGCTCGACCACCCTTTTTTTATCAGAAGCTACCCGATTTGAGAATTATGACTCAAGTAGAATGGCTTGGGTACCCATTTTATGAACTTAAAGAGTCGACTTGGTGGGCCAACCTGGCAGGGTGACTTGATGAACAAACTTAAAGAGTCAACTTGGTGAGAGAACTTGGTGGGCCGACCTTGCCAGGTGACTTGATGAACTAACTTAAAGAGTCGACTTGGTGAGAGTACTCGGTGGGCTGACCTAGTCATGTGACTTGATGAACGAACTTAAAGAGTCGACTTGGTGGGACGACTTGGCCGGGTGACTTGATGAACAAACTTAAAGAGTCAGATTGGTGGGTCGAACTAGCAGGATGACTTGGTGAGAGTACTTGGTGGGCTGACCTGGCAGGGTGACTCAATGAACGAACATAGAGAGTTGACTTTGCGAGAGTGGTTGGTGGGTCGAACTAGCAGGGTGACTTGATGAACGAACTTAAAGAGTCAACTTGGTGAGAGAACTTGGTGGGCTGAGCTGGCGGGGTGAATTGATGAATGAACCTAAAGCATCAACTTTTTGAGAGTACTTGGTGGGCCGACCTGGTGGGGTGACTTGATGATTGAACTTAAACGGCCGACTTGGTGAGAGTACTTGGTGGGCCAACCTGGCAGAGCGTCTTGATGAATGAACTTAAAGAGTCAACTTTGTGAGAGTACTTGGTGGGGTAACTTGATGAACAAACCTAAAGAGTCGACCTAGTGAGAATACATGGTGGGCCAACGTGGCGGGGTGACTTGATGAGAAAACGTAAAGAGTCGACTTGGTGAGAGTACTTGGTGGGGTGACCTGGCGGGGTGACTTGATGAATGAACTTAAAGAGTCGACCTTGTGGGCCAACTTGGCAGAGTGACTTCATGAACAAACTTAAAGAGTCCACTTGGTGGGCCAACCTGGTGGGGTGACTTGATGAACGAACTTAAAGAGTCAACTTGGTGAGAGTAATTTATGGGCTGACCTGGCGGGTTGACTTGATGAATGAACTTAAACAGTCGACTTCATGGGGTGACTTGATGAATGCACTTGAAGGGTCGACTTGGTGGGGTGACTCTATGAACAGACCTAAAGATTTGACTTGATGAGAGTACTTGGTGGGGCGACTTGATGAACAGACTTAAAGAGTTAAATTGGTGAGAGTACTTGGTGGGGTGACTTGATGAGCGCACTTCAAGAATCAACTTGGTTAGAGTACTTGGTGGGGTGACTTGATGAACAGACTCAAAGATTCAACTTGTTGAGAGTACTTGGTGGCTCAACTTAATGAGAAGACTTAAAGAGTCCACTTGGTGAGAGTACTTGGCGAGGTGAAATGATGAACAAACTTAAAGAATCGACTTGGTGGTAGTACTTGGTTGGCCAAACTAGTGGGGTGACTTGATGAACAGACATAAAGAGTCAACTTGGTGAGAGTACTTGTACTTGTTCTGGTGACTTGATGAATAGACTTAAAGAGTCGACTTGGTGGGGTCACTTGATGAAAGGACTTAAAGAGTTGACTTGGTGAGAGTACTTGGTGGGGTGACTTGATGAAAGAACTTAAAGGGTCGACTTGGCGGGGTGACTTGGTGAACGGACCTAAAGAGTTGACTTGGTGAGAGCACTTGGTGGGGTGACTTAATGAACGGAGTCAAAGAGTCAACTTGGTGAGAGTACTTGGTGGCTCGACCTGATGAGCAGACTCAAAGAGTCCACTTGGTGAGAGTACTTGGCAGGGTGAACTGATCAACAGACTTAAAGAGTTGACTTGGTGGGCCGACCTGGTGGGGTGACTTGATGAAGGGACATAAAGAATCGACTTGGTGAGAGTACTTGTTCTGGTGACTTGATCAACGGACTTAAATAGTAAACTTGGTGGGGTGACTTGATGAAAGGACTTAAAGAGTCGACTTGGTGGGGTGACTTGATGAACGCACTTGAAGAATCGACTTGGTTAGAGTACTTCGTGGGGTGACTTGATGAACGGACTCAAAGATTCGACTTGGTGAGAGTACTTGGTGGCTCGACTTGATGAGCAAACTTAAAGAGTCAACTTGGTGAGAGTACTTGGTGGGGTGAACTGATGAACGGACTTAAAGAGTCGACTTTGTTGGAGTACTTGGTTGGCCGAACTGGTGGGGTGACTTGATGAACAGACATAAAGATTCAACTTGGTGAGAGTACTTGTACTTGTTCTGGTGACTTGATGAATAGACTTAAAGAGTCAACTTGGTGGGGTCACTTGATGAAAGGACTTAACAAGTTGACTTGGTGAGAGTACTTGGTGGGGTGACCTGATGAAAGAACTTAAAGGGTCGACTTGGCAGGGTGACTTGGTGAACGGACCTAAAGAGTTGACTCGGTGAGAGCACTTGGTGGGGTGACTTGATGAACAGACTCAAAGAGTCAACTTGGTGAGAGTACTTGGTGGCTCGACCTGATGAGGAAACTCAAAGAGTCCACTTGGTGAGAGTACTTGGTGGGGTGAACTGATCAACGGACTTAAAGAGTCGACTTGGTGGGCCGACCTGGTGGGGTGACTTGATGAAGGGACATAAAGAGTCAACTTGGTGAGAGTACTTGTTCTAGTGACTTGATCAATGGACTTAAACAGTCAACTTGGTGGGGTAACTTGATGAAAGGACTTAAAGAGTCGACTTGGTGAGAGTACTTGGTGGGGTGACTTGATGAACGCACTTGAAGAATCGACTTGGTTAGAGTACTTGGTGGGGTGACTTGATGAACGGACTCAAAGATTGAACTTGGTGAGAGTACTTGGTGGCTCGACATGATGAGAAGACTTAAAGAGTCAACTTGGTGAGAGTACTTGGTGGGGTGAATTGATGAATAGACTAAAGAGTCGACTTGCTTGGAGTACTTGGTGGACCAACCTGGTGGGGTGACTTGATGAACGGACTTAAAGAGTCGACTTGGTTAGAGTACTTGTTTTGGTGACTTGATGAACAGACTTGAAGAGTCGACTTGGTGGGGTGACTTGATGAAAGGACTTAAATAGTCGACTTGGTGAGAGTACTTGGTCGGGCGACTTGATGAACGGACTTAAAGGGTCAACTTGGTGGGGTGACTTGATGAACGGACCTAAAGAGTTGACTTGGTGAGAGTACTTGGCAGGGTGAACTGATGAATGAACTTAAAGAGTCGACTTGGTTGGAGTACTTGGTGGGCCGACCTGGTTGGGTGACTTGATGAACGAACTTATGGAGTCGACTTGGTGAGAGTAGTTGTTCTGGTGACTTGATGAACGGACTTAAAGACTCGGCTTGGTGGGGTGACTTGATGAAAGGACTTAAAGAGTCAACTTGGTGGGGTTACTTGATGAACGAACTTAAAGGGTCGACTTTGCGGGGTGACTTGATGAACGGACCTAAAGAGTTGACTTGGTGAGAGTACTCGGTGGGGTGACCTGATGAACAGACTTAGAGAGTCGACTTGGTGGGCCGAACTGGTTGGGTGACTTCGTGAACTGACTTAAAGAGTTGACTTGGTGGGAGTACTTGGTGGGGTGACTTGATGAACGGACTTCAAGGGTCGACTTGGCGAGGTGACTTGATGAACGGTCCTAAAGAGTTGACTTGGTGAGAGTACTTGGTGTGTTGACTTGATGAATAGACTTAAAGAGTCGAATTAGTGAGAGTACTTGGTGGGGTGACTTGATGAACATAGTTAAAGAGTCAACTTGGTGAGAGTACTTGGTCGAGTGACTTGATGAACGAACTTAAAGATTCGACTTGGTGGGCCGACCTGGCGGGGTGACTTGATGAACAAACTTAGAGAGTTGACTTGGTGAGGGTACTTGGTGACATGGTGGGCCGACCTAGCTGGGTGACTTGATGAACAAACTTCAAGAGTCAACTTGGTGAGAGTACTCAGTGGGCTAACCTGGTCACGTGACTTGATGAACAAACTTAAAGAGTCAACTTGGCGGGCCGACTTGGCCGGGTGACTTGATGAATGAGCTTAAAGAGTCGACTTGGTGGGTCGAACTAGTGGGGTGACTTGGTGAGGGTACTTGGTGGGCTGACCTGGCAGGGTGACTTGATGAATGAACTTAGAGAGTCGACTTTGCGAGAGTACTTGGTGGGTTGAACTGGTGGGGTGACTTGATGAACAAACTTAAAGATTCGACCTGGTGAGAGAACTTGGTGGGCCGAGCTGGCGGAATGAATTGATGAACGAACCTAAAGAGTCAACTTTGTGAGAGTACTTGGTGGGCCGACCTGGTGGGGTGACTTGATGACCAAACTTAAAGGGTCAACTTGGTGAGAGTACTTGGCAGGCCGACCTGGCAGAGCGAGTTGATGAACAAACTTAAAGAGTCAACTTGGTGGGGTGACTTGATGAACAAACCTAAAGATTCAACTAGGTGAGAGTGCTCGGTGGGCTGACCTGACGGGGTGACTTGGTGAGAAAGCTTAAAAAGTTGACTTGGTGAAAGTAGTTGGTTGGCTGACCTGGCAGGGTGACTTGATGAACAAACTTAAAGAGTCGACTTGGTGGGCCGACTTGGTGAGAGTACTTGGTGGGGTGACTTGATGAACAGACTTAAAGAGTCAACTTGGTGAGAGTACTTGGTGGGGTGACTCGATGAGCGCACTTGAAGAATCGACTTGGTTAGAGTACTTGGTGGGGTGACTTGATGAACAAACTCAAAGAGTCGACTTGCTGAGAGTACTTGGTGGCTCGACTTGATGAGCAAACTTAAAGAGTCCACTTGGTGAGAGTACTTGGCGGGGTGAAATGATGAACAGACTTAAAGAATTGACTTGGTGGGAGTACATTGTTGGCTGAACTGGTGGGGTGACTTGATGAACGGACATAAAGAGTCAATTTGGTGAGAGTACTTGTACTTGTTCTGGTGACTTGATGAATGGACTTAAAGAGTTGACTTGGTGGGGTCACTTGATGAAAGGACTTAAAGAGTTGACTTGGTGAGATTACTTGGTGGGGTGACTTGATGAAAGAACTTAAAGGGTCAACTTGGCAGCGTGACTTGGTGAATGGACCTAAAGAGTTGACTCGGTGAGAGCACTTGGTGGGGTGACTTGATGAACGGACTTAAAGCTTCAACTTGGTGCGAGTACCTGGTGGAGTGACTTGATGAAGGGACTTGAAGAGTTGACTTGGTTAGAGTACTTGTTCTGGTGACTTGATGAATGGACTTGAAGAGTTGACTTGGTGGGGTGACTTGATGAAAGGACTTAAAGAGTCGACTTGGTGAGAGTACTTGGTGGGGCGACTTGATGAACGGACTTAAAGGGTCGACTTGGCGAGGTGACTTGATGAACGGACCTATAGAGTTGACTTGGTGAGAGTACTTGGCGGGGTGAACTGATGAACAGACTTAAAGAGTCAACTTGCTGGGCCAACCTGGTGGGGTGACTTGATGAACGAACTTATAGAGTCGACTTGGTGAGAGTACTTGTTCTGGTGACTTGATGAATAGACTTAAAGAGTCAGCTTGGTGGGGTGACTTGATGAAAGGACTTTAAGAGTCGACTTGGTGGGGTGACTTGATGAATGAACTTAAAGGGTTGACTTTGCGGGGTGACTTGATGGACGGACCTAAAGAGCTGACTTGGTGAGAGTACTCGGTGGGGTGAACTGATGAACAAACTTAGAGAGTCGACTTAGAGAGAGTACTTGGTGGGCCAACCTAGTTGGGTGACTTCGTGAACGGACTTAAAGAGTCAACTTGGTGGGAGTACTTGGTGGGGTGACTTGACGAATAGACTTCAAGGGTCAACTTGGTGAGGTGACTTGATGAACGATCCTAAAGAGTTGACTTGGTGAGAGTACTTGGTGTGGTGACTTGATGAACAGACTTAAAGAGTCAAATTGGTGAGAGTACTTGGTGGGGTAACTTGATGAACACACTTGAAGAGTCGACTTGGTGGGGTGACTTGATGAGCATAGTTAAAGAGTCGACTTGGTGAGAGTACTTGGTTCGGTGACTTGATGAACGCACTTGAAGAATCGACTAGGTTAGAGTACTTGGTGGGGTGACTTGATGAATGCAATTAAAGATTCGACTTGGTGGGCCAACATGGCGGGGTGACTTGATGAACAAACTTAGAGAGTCGACTTGGTGAGAGTACTTGGTGACTTGGTGGGCCGACCTGGCTAGGTGACTTGATGAACAAACATAAAGAGTCGACTTGGTGAGAGTACTTCGTGGGCTGACCTGGCCACGTAACTTGATGAACGAACTTAAATAGTCGACTTGGTCGGCCGACTTGGCCAGGTGACTTGATGAACGAACTTAAAGAGTCAACTTGGTGGCTCGAACTAGTGAGGTGACTTGGTGAGAGTACTTGGTGGACTAATCGGGTAGGATGACTTGATGAACGAACTTAGAGAGTCAACTTTGTGAGAGTACTTGGTCGGTCAAACTGGCAGGGTGACTTGATGAACGAACTTAAAGAGTCGACCTGGTGAGAGAACTTGGTAGGCCAAGCTGGCGGGGTGAATTGATGAATGAACCTAAAGAGTCAACTTTGTGAGAGTACTTGGTGGGCTGACCTGGCGGGGTGACTTGATGATCAAACTTAAAGAGTCGACTTGGTTAGAGTTGTTGGGGGGCTGACCTGGCGGGGTGACTTGATGAATGAAACTTAAAGAGTTGACTTGGTGGGCCGACTTGGCAGAGCGACTTCATGAAAAAACTTAAAGAGTCCACTTGGGGGGCCGACCTGGCAGGGTGACTTGATGAATGAACTTAAAGAGTCAACTTGGTGAGAGTAATTTGTGGGCTGACCTGGTGGGGTGACTTGATGAATGAACTTAAAGAGTCACTTTGGTGGGGTGACTTGATGAACGCACTTGAAGGGTCGACTTGGTGGGGTGACTCTATGAATGGACCTAAAGAGTTGACTTGCTGAGAGTACTTGGTGGGGTGACTTGATGAAAGGACTTAAAGAGTCAACTTGGTGAGAGTACTTGGTGGGACGACTTGATGAACGCACTTGAAGAATCGACTTGGATAGTGTACTTGGTGGGGTGACTTGATGAACGAACTCAAAGAGTCAACTTGGTGAGAGTACTTGGTGGCTCGTCTTGATGAGCTGACTTAAAGAGTCAACTTGGTGAGAGTACTTGGTGGGGTGAACTGATGAACGGACTTAAAGAGTCGACTTGGTCTGAGTACTTGGTGGGCCGACCTGGTGGGGTGACTTTATGGATGGACTTATAGAGTCCACTTTGTTAGAGTACTTGTTCTAGTGACTTGATGAACAAACTTGAAGAGTCAACTTGGTGGGGTGACTTGATGAAAGGACTTAAAGAGATGACTTGGTGAGAGTACTTGGTGGGGAAACTTGATGAATAGACTTAAAGGGTCGACTTGGCGGGGTGACTTGATAAACAAACCTAAAGAGATGACTTGGTGAGAGTACTTGGCAGGGTGAACTGATGAACAAACTTAAAGAGTCAACTTGGTGGGAGTACTTGGATGGCCGACCTTGTGGGGAGACTTGATGAACGAACTTATAGAGTCGACTTGGTGAGAGTATTTGTTCTGGTGACTTGATGAACGGACTTAAAGAGTCAGCTTGGTGGGGTGACTTGATGAAAGGACTTAAAGAGTCGACTTGGTGGGGTGACTTGATGAACGAACTTAAAGGGTCAACTTTGCGAGGTGACTTGATGAATGGACCTAAAGAGTTGACTTGGCGAGAGTATTCGGTGGGGAGACCTGATGAACAGACTTAGAGAGTCAACTTGGTGAGAGTACTTGGTGGGCCGACCTGGTTGGGTGACTTCGTGAACTGACTTAAAGAGTCAACTTGGTGGGGTGACTTGGTGAATGGACTTCAAGGGTCAACTTGGTGAGGTGACTTGATGAACGGTCCTAAAGAGTTGACTTGGTGAGAGTACTTGGTGTGGTGACTTGATGAACAGACTTAAAGAGTCAAATTGGTGAGAGTACTTGGTGGGGTGACTTGATGAACATAGTTAAAGAGTCGACTTGGTGAGAGTACTTGGTCGAGTGACTTGATGAACGCACTTGTAGAATCGACTTGCTTAGAGTACTTGGTGGGGTTACTTGATGAATGAACTTAAAGATTTGACTTGGTGGGCCGACCTGGCGGGGTGACTTGATGAACCAACTTAGAGAGTCGACTTGGTGAGAGTACTTGGTGACTTGGTGAGCCGACCTGGCTAGCAAAATTGGCAAGCAAACTTATAGAATTGACTTGCTGTCCCCAGCCAGGATCGCACGCTTGGGTCAACCCAACTTGGGTCACCCGAATCCATCGCCCCAGCCTCGGGTGACCCGATTGGGTCGCCAGAGTGGGTCGACAAGGGGAAAAAAAAAATCATGGGAGGTCCTGTACAGCGAAAAGTGCTAAATTTTGGGCATTACAAAAAAAAAAAAACAAGTTACCTACTTTTGGATCACGCACAAGTTTCAGCTCACGTATTGCTGAGCTAACTCGAGGCATTACGCCTAGCTAGCCAGATTCGAGGTAGGGTAGACGAAACGATCCAATTTGAGAATTTTTTTTATAAAAAGAGATCATGATAGGCCCCATAAGGCAGAAAAGAATGAAATTTTGGGAGTTCAAAAAAAAATGTTACCTGGTTTTGGATAGCGCATAGGGCTCGGGTGACGTAGCATCGAGGTGCCCTAGGTGACATGATTCGAGCAAAAAGTTGACGGTGGCATGAGTCATGCAAAAACATTGGAGGCCATTAAGGCTCGAGGCACTTTGAGTCGAGGTTGCTGAGGCGGGTCAGGTTGAAAACTTTGGGCGTTAACCAAAAATAAAAAGTTAACCGCTTTTGGATCACGTACATGGCTCGAGGAACTTAGAATCAAGTCAAGCACGGTGACATGAGTCGTGCGGAAAATTTTGAGATGACTCGAGTCGGGGCATCCAACTCTATCTGAGTTCAAAACTTTGGGACTTGACAAAAAAAGAAAAAAGAAAAAGTTACCCGATTTTGGATCACGTAAGTGACTCGGGCCACTCAGAATCAAGGTGAGTGTGGTTACATGAGTCGAGCGAAAAAAAAAGGAGGTGGTTAAGGCTCGAGGCAATTCGAGTCAGGGTAGCTGAGTCAATTCGAAAACTTTGGCCATTAGCCAAAAAAAGAGTTAATCGCTTTTGGATCATGTACATGACTTGGGGCGCATAGAATCAAGTCAACCACGGTGACATGAGTGGTTTGAGTTGAAAACTTTGGGCATTAACCCAAAAAAAAAAAGAGTTGACCTCTTTTGGACCACGTACATGACTCGAGGCACTTAGAATCAAGTCGAGCACGGTGACATGGGTTGTGCGAAAAATTCGAAGGTGATTCAAGTCGGGGTAGCCAACTCGATTTGAGTTCAAAACTTTGGGCGTTAACCAAAAAAATAAGTTGACCGATTTTGGATCACGTACATGAGTCGTCTGCCCTCGTGAAAATTACAAAACTTGGGGACTTGCCTGGAATTTGCAGTCGAAAGATTTTTTTTCCCTCAAGAAAATTTACAAACCCCACCCGCTCGAAATTTGGACTTGGAAGATTTTTTCGCCCTCGCAGAATTTACAAACCCCACCTGCTCGAAATTTGGCACTTGGAAATTCACGAAACCCCACCCACCCGAAATTTGGACTTGGAAGATTTTTCCGCCCTCACAGAAATTGCAAACCCGACCCACATGGAAATTGCACTTGGAAGACTTTTTCACACTCGTGAAAATCACAAAATCCCACCCACGGGGAATTTGACACTTGGGAGATTTTTTCACCCTTTTGAAAATCGCAAACCCCACCAGCTCAAAATTTGGGACTCGGGAGATTTTTTTCACCCCTGTGGAAATTTTACGAAACCCCACTCGCCCAAAATTTGGCACTCGGGAGATTTTTCTGCCCTGGCAGAAATTTCTACAAAACCCCTCCCTCCCGCCCGGAATTTGGCACTCGGGAGATTTTTCTACCATGGCAAAAATTAAAAACCCCACCCGCCAGGAATTTGGCACCTGGGAGATTTTTACGCCCTTGCAAAAATTGCAAACCCCACCCGTCGAGAATTTGGCACTTGGGAGATTTTTACGCCCTCACGAAAATTGCAAACCCCACCCGTCGGGAATTCAACACTTGGGAGATTTCTTTGCCCTCGCAGAAATTTTCACAAAACCCCACCCGCTCAAAATTTGGCACCTGGGAGAGTTTTCCTGCCCTCGCAAAAAATTGCAAACCCCACCTACCCGAAATTTGGCACTTGGAAGATTTTCCCGCACTCGCACAAATTGCAAACCCCACCCGCTGGGAATTTGGCACCTGAGAGATTGTTACAAGCTCGCAAGAAAAAACCTTGCAAACCCCACCCCCACCCAGAATTTGGCACTTGGGAGATTTTCTCGCCCTCGTGCAAATTACAAACCCCACCCGCCTCAGAGTCAAAAAAGGTTTTACGAATCGAGGCGACAGAGCGCTGAATTTCAGTGGATCGTGGCAGCAAAGCCACTCTGCCACTTACAATACCCCATCGCTTATTTAAGGCTTCTGCAAAAGATTCTTCTCGCTGACCGCTTGAAATTAATATCCAAGGTTGCTCCAACAGGCTAGTGCGCTGATCGGAGATGGCCAATGACACGAGCCCCTGGGAGTGTAAGAGCACCCCTACTGCGGGTCGCGATGCAGTTGGAGAGAGATATGTGCCGCATCTAGTGTGGATTCTGACTTAGAGGCATTCAGTCATAATCTGACACACGGTAGCTTCGCGCCACTGGCTTTTCAACCAAGCGCGATGACCAAATGTGTGAATCAACGGTTCCTCTCGTACTAAGTTGAATTACTATCATGGTGCAGATCATCAGTTGGGTAAAACTAACCTGTCTCACGATGGTCTAAACCCAGCTCACGTTCCCTATTGGTGGGTGAACAATCCAACACTTGGTGAATTCTGCTTCACAATGATAGGAAGAGCTAGCATCAAAGGATCAAAAAGCAACATCGCTATGAACGCTTGGCTGCCACAAGCCAATTATCCCTGTGGTAACTTTTCTGACACCTCTAGCTTCAAATTTCGAAAGTCTAAATGATCGATAGGCCACGCTTTCATGGTTTGTATTCATACTGAAAATCAAAATCAAATGAGCTTTTACCCTTTTATTCCACATGAGATTTCTATTCTCGTTGAGCTCATCTTAGGACACCTGCGTTATCTTTTAACCGATGTGCCGCCCCAGCCAAACTCCCCACCTGACAATGTCTTCTTCCCGGATTGGCGTGCCTAGATGAACCTTAAGGCCAAAAATAGGGGCATTGCCCCATCTCTGCCTCACGAAATAAGTAAAATAACGTTAAAAGTAGTGGTATTTCACTTGCGCCCGAAAGTTCGTTGCGAGGAATCGTTCGATCAGCGTAAACCAACGCCGGCCTTTGTGAGCCACCGCTCGTCGCGACGGATCGATGGACCTCGTGCTTATTTCAGCTGACTGCACGCCACTTGCAGACGTGGATGACCATCTTGACTCCTTGCTGGGGAGGGAAAAATTTTGTAGTGCGATGCCCAAGCAGACGTGCCCTTGGCCGAGGCCTCGGGCGCAACTTGTGTTCAAAGACTTGATGATTCACGGGATTCTGCAATTCACTCTAAGTATCGCATTTCGCTACATTCTTCATCATGGCGAGAGCCAAGATATCATGGTAAGGTGCTGGCTCGCGCTTCATTCTTTGGATTTCTAAGGTGCATAATGCACCTATGTGTTGGGTGTTGACACATCCCGAACCCCGAGAACCCAATGGGTGTGATGAAGAACGTTGTGGTGTGTCCCCGCCCGATCACCTCACAAAGGTGGGAGGCGACGCATGGGAGAGCTGTGTTAGTGGACAGGGCCAAGGCTCGGACCCCCTCTAAACTGCAACTGAGTAGAGACCTCTCACTCTGACGTGGACGTTGTTCAAAGGCACGAATCCTAATCCACATTGCATCCGAGTCTCTTCTTCGCCCCGCGGGGAATCCATGCTTTTGATCATGGGCATTCAATGTGACCCTCGACCTCGATGGTGCTGGACCCGTAGCTTGGTCGTCCAGCACATCGCTACAGGGCTGAGTTTTTGCACATCACCGAGATTTTGGGGTCGGGGAGGAGGCCAGCTCCATCCCCTACATGATTTAGGGTCTCGACCCGACAATGATCCTACCGCAGGTTCACCTACGGTAACCTTGTTACGACTTCTCCTTCCTCTAAATGATAAGGTTCAGTGAACTTCTCGTGATGTCACCAACATGAACCACTGTGGTCGTAGCGATCCAAACACTTCAATGGATCATTCAATCAGTAGGAGCGATGGGCGGTGTGTACAAAGGGCAGGGACGTAGTCAACGCGAGCTGATGTCTCACACTTACTAGGAATTCCTCATTGAAGATCAATAATTGCAATGGTCTATCCCCATCATGATGCAATTTGGCAAGATTTCCCAAACCTTTTGGGCTAGGGAGAGAAACTCGTTGGTTGCATCAGTGTAGCGCGCGTGCAGCCCAAAACATCTAAGGGCATCATAGACCTGTTATTGCCTCAAACTCTATCCCCATCACGATGCAATTTGGAAAGATTTCCCAAACCTTTTGGGCCAGGGAGAGAAACTCATTGGTTGCATCAGTTTAGTGCGCGTGCAGCCCATAACATCTAAGGGCATCATAGACCTGTTATTGCCTCAAACTTCTATGGCCTAGGAGGCCATAGTCCCTCTAAGAAGCTGGCCGCGAAGGGGAACCTCCGTGTAGCTAGTTAGCAGGCTCAGGTCTCGTTTGTTAATGGAATTAACCAGACAAATCGCTCCACCAACTAAGAATGGCCATGCACCACCACCCATAGAATGAAGAAAGAGCTCTCAATCAGTCAATCCTTACTATGTCTGGACCTGGTAAGTTTCCCCGTGTTGAGTCAAATTAAGCCACAGGCTCCACTCCTGGTGGTGCCCTTCTGTCAATTCCTTTAAGTTTCAGCCTTGTGACCATACTCCCCTCGGAACCCAAACACTCTGATTTCTCAGAAGGTGCTGGCAGAGTCCTTAGAGCAACATCTGCCGATCCCTGGTTAGCATCGTTTATGGTTGAGACTAGGACGATATCTGATCGTCTTCGAGCCCCCAACTTTCATTCTTGATTAATGAAAACATCCTTGGCAAATTCTTTCATAGTGGTTTGTCTTCCATAAATCCAAGAATTTCACCTCTGACAATGAAATACGAATGCCCCCGACAGTCCCTATTAATCATTACTCTGGTCCTGAAGGCCAACGAAACAGGACCAAACTCCTATTGCGCTATTCCATGCTAATGTATTCAGAGCGTAGGCTTGCTTTGAGCAATCTAATTTTTTCAAAGTAACGGCGCCAGAACTGCGACCTAGCCAATTAAGGCTAGGAACACGCCGCCGGAAGAAGGGACATGAGGGCCAATGCACACCCAAAAGGCGGACCGACTGTGATGACCCAAGGTCCAACTACGAGCTTTTTAACTACAACAACTTAAATATACGCTATTGGAGCTGGAATTACCATGGCTGCTGGCACCAGACTTGCCCTCCAATGGATCCTCATTAAGGGATTTAGATTGTACTCATTCCAATTACCAGACTCGATGAGCCCAATATTGTTATTTATTGTCACTACCTCCCCGTGTCAAGATTGGGTAATTTGCGTGCCTGTTGCCTTCCTTATATGTGGTAGCCGTTTCTCAGGCTCCCTCTCTAGAATCAAACCCTAATTCTCTGTCACCCGTCACCACCATGGTAGGCCTCTATCCTACCATCGAAAGTTGATAGGGCAGAAATTTTAATGAAGCGTCGCCAGCACAAAGGTCGTGCGATCCATGGAGTTATCATGAATCACCAAAATAGTGAGCGAGCCCGCACTGGCCTTTTATCTAATAAATGCATCCCTTTGGAGAGTCAAGATTTGGTGCATGTATTAGCTCTAGAATTACTATGGTTATTCGAGTAGGAAAGTACCATCAAAGAAACTATAACTGATTTAATGAGCCATCCGCAGTTTCACAATCTGAAATAGTTCATACTTAGACATGCATAGCTTAATCTTTGAGACAAGCATATGACTACTGGCATGATCGACCAGGTAGCTTCTAACAATGAGGGGACCCCCAAGACCTGCTACAGCCAAGGGATGCCCACCGTGATGGGAAACTGAAATTTGCATTCGCTCCGTCATGCATCCAAACATAATTCGCCGCACAAGAAACAAGAATGACGTTCACAAAACATGCAGGACTTGTAACACTCAAAGATTTCACACAAGAGGAAAGTGTCCCATAATCGATCGGAGAGGGCCAAACAGGGAGCCTTGGTTCATAGGCACTTGGGAAGAACATCCTGTACGGAACCCTTTACCCTCGAAGTCACTGTCGCCACTACTCGAAAAGAAGCCTCGAGTCTGTACGAGATGCACCACGCACGTAGCCACCTCAATTGTAAGGCCACTCAGAGACATCCATTTCCCAGGAATATGCATCCTACATGCCTGTTAAGGTGCACCCGCATAGACAAAATCCTTCTCGATCGCAACAAACATTTTCCCATGATGAAGAGCTGGTCAATTATAAGGCTGCTCAAGGGCATCATGTATAACACCCCCTCCACACATTTATAGGTGATGAGAGCCCACCCGCATACACAAACATTTCTAACCTCTAGCAAATATCTCCTTTCCTAGCACAGCCTCACTAACTATTCCCCATGACACGTGATCTGCCAGCGTAGGTACAAAAAAGTTCCTATGGGTGAACAGTCACACTAGCGTTGTTGGACAAGCTTCAATCTCATGCACATGCACATACCGAAGAACTGCACCGCGAGGGAACCACCCGCAAGCACCCACATCTCAGCAAAAAGCATTCATGCGATTTGTTCCCCTAGACAGACATGTTGGGCCTGCACTTGTTGGAGCATTGCAAAGACAAGCGCTCTGGTTCGCAGGAGCCTGAGAAGAACATCTCGTACAAAACCCGTTCCCCCAAAATGCTCGAATCACAAATGCTCGCAGCAGAGTCGTCATGCAAAGATGTACACCATGCACACGACCGAGTAAGGACACTCAGAGACATCCATTTCCCAGGCATATGCCCCCTACATGCTTTTTGGTGCACCCCATACAAATGGCGATACTTCGATAAGCCCTCCTAGAATTTTGCATCCGAAGAGAGATGAAACGCCTTGGGCTTTTTTTCCACACAATGCAAACACCGAACGCTCTCTTTAGGGGGGAGTTGAAGAAGAGTATCTCCCGCAGAACCCATGAGCCGCAGCTGTTCGGATCACACAGGGCATGGAGAGTTTCTGCATCCAAACAAAAATTATCGATAATACTCTATGATTCTACTGGCCTAGAACACAAAGGTTGTCATGATAGTGTCATGCACTTCTGTAGGATGAAACAGTGAAGAGGTGAGCATGCACTGAGAACGCACTAGAGAATAAATTATGTGGCAACCAAACCTTTTGCCGGCCCCCCTCTCAATCCCAAGGCTCTACCAATCGGCAAAAACTTAGGGTGGAGAGTAGACCCTTGATGAAATTACGGACGTCGAGAAATGCACCCCTGCAACCATCTCTTTCCTTCTTGCCGTCTGGGCAGGATAAAAATGCAATGATAGAATGTGCCAATGAGATGGAGCCCTTGGCTAAAAGATACAACTCCATACACACTCAGCAACAAGCGCATCTTAGAATCAAACACCAAATGTGCAGTGTGTTGCAAGCTATGTAGACACCTACATATAGGGTATATCCAACAAAACAAAGTGACAAGTACTTCCCACCAGCTCTGCCATTGCGATTACCGAATGGGATATACTCACCACCACAGATTAATGACCATCATTACTATCTCAGAATAGATACAAGCACATCGAGCTTCATCCGATCAATTGGATGAATTTCACCTTGAAGGGGCCTAATCCAAAAGTTCTGGAGGTCATCTCCTGGAACTCTAAAGAACAAGGCCCATCTTACATGCAAACTTTGCTACTGCGCAAACATAGGTTGCAATTAAAGAGAAATTGCAAGGCCGTCAGAATGGCCCGAGGCCAATTCTCCGACTAAGTCAATTTTATCTTGTAATCACCATGCCGACATTCATAGAGAGATCTCCCCATTCACTTGTGATGTGACGCACAATCCAAGTGCTAGATGCGAGCTCGCCCTTGAAAGGCCACTTTCCAAGGCATCCCCCGATGACACATTGGAACGACAACCGCTGTCGAACCATTCCCAATGTTGTGTTGATCGAGTTAGCACAGAGGCGACCTTGGGGAGCTCCCGCGTAGCAATCGGGATGTGCTTTCGTACCCATCTCTCACAAAGACCAATGTTAGCTGTGAACAAATTTGGAATCCAAGGGCTTGCATCCATCAATATCGTTGGCACTGGGTCTATATACAAAGGCCATGAAGAGGTTTCGAGAAGAGAAGCCCCTAGTGCTTGCTCGTACAAACATCCCAAATTCTAGACACAAGCTCCCGCCCTTAGCATCGCTCTCCAGATCACTGCAATGACACATTGGAATGACAACCGCTATCGAACAACTCTCGAAATTGTGACAATGGAGTGAGAAAGAAGAGCAACTTTGGGGAGAGGCGCATAGCAAACGGGCTGCTCCTTCATTCTGCTCTTATATATTGATCCGATGTCGCTGATTTTGTTTGGAATCTGAGGCTGCATTCATCCTTTCCCACACGAGCAATGGCTCTTCTAATTGAATGGCCATGGGGAGCTTCCGATAACAAAGGCTCCCTTGTCACTCGTGATGCGCAGCCCAACTGCTAGACGACGGCTCGCCCTTCAGATCGCTGCCCAGGAAACCACCACAACGGCACCATTGGAACGAGAACCACTGCCGAACCATTGCAAAAATTTTGCGCCAAAGAAGTTTTTGCAAAGAGAACGACTCTTGGGAGAAAGCACTCGCATAGCAAAATTGGGATGGCTTCACGGCCCTTCCAATAGAAATGATGCTGGTGCCAATATTCGAAATCCAAATAACGTGTCTTTCTCAAACACCAGCATTGATTCTATTGGGGAGGGTCGCCGAGACCTTTTGTTATCAAAGCCTCCCATTGTAGCTGCGATAGCCACGCAAAAAATTTTGCTAGATCGCCAAGCACCCACCTCATGGCTAGAGACAAGGGCTCGCCATTAGATCAACTTCAAAATCACAGAAAAGACGAGGTGTAGAATGGCAACCACTGCCAAGTCTCTTCCATAATTGCGTCGGTCGAGTGATTGAAGAAGGTGATCTAAGAGAGGGTCCAAGCATAGGCATTCGTTGGGGGATTTGCATCGATGGCATAAATTTATGCAATACCTGAGCAACACCGAATGGAGGCGCTAGACGAGGGCTTGCATTTTAGATCAAGTTTTAAAATCACCAAGAAGATGCGGTGAGGGCTGGCAACCACTGCCAAACCTTTTTTCAAAATTGCGCCAACTGAGTGACAAGAAAAAATGATCTAAAGGAGAGTCCAGGAATAGCACCCTCAAGGGTGGGCTTCATGCCCCTCTAATTGATTCAACGTCGGCATCCACTGTTTCAAAATCCAACATATCCATCTACCCTAACAGCGGTGTTGAATCAATGAGGGGGGCACGGGACAGGCTCATGGCAACCACCTCTCCCATTTTAGCCATGATAGGTATGCAAAAAATTTTGCTATAGTGCCAAAGCACCCACCTCATGGCTATAGACAAGGGCTCGCCATTAGATCAACTTCAAAATCGCAGAACAGACGTGGTGTAGAATGGCAACCGCTGCCAAGTCTCTTTCATAATTGCGTCGGTCGAGTGATCGAAGAAGGTGATCTAAGAGAGGGGTCCAAGCGTAGGGATTTGTTGGGGGATTCGCACCGATGGCATAAATTTATGCAACACCTGAGCAACACCGGACGGAGGTGCTAGATGAGGGCTCCCGTTTTAGATCACGTTTTAAAATCACCAAGTAGACGCGGTGAGGGTTGGCAACCGCTGCCAAACCTTTTTTCGAAATTGCGCCAGCTGAGTGACAAGAAAACATGATCTAAAGGAGAGTCCAGGTATAGCACCCACGAGGGTGGGCTTCATGCCCCTCTAATTGATTCAACATCGGCGTCCACCGTTTCAAAATCTGACATATCCATCTGCCCTGATAGCGGCATTGAATCAATGAGGGGGGCACGGGAGAGGCTCACAACAACCACCTCTCCCATTGTAGCTGCGATGGGCATGCAAAAATTTTTGCTAGAGTGCCAAGCACCCACCTCATGGCTATAGACAAGGGCTCACCATTAGATCAACTTCGAAATCACAGAACATACACAGTGTAGAATGGCAACCGCTACCAAGTCTCTTCTGTAATTGCATCGGTCGAGTGATTGAAGAAGGTGATCTAAGAGAGGGTCCAAGAGTAGGCATTCATTGGGGGATTCGCACAAATAGAAAAAATTCATGCAATACCCAAGCAACACCGGATGAAGGTGCTAGACGAGGGCTCCAATCTAGATCAAGTTTTAAAATCACCAAGTAGATGCGGTGAGGGCTGGCAACTGCTGCCAAACCTTTTTCCAAAATTGCGCCAGCTGAGTCACAAGAAAAAATGATCTAAAGGAGAGTAGAGGAATAGCACCTCAAGGGTGGGCTTCATGCCCCTCCAATTGATTCAACGTCGGCGTCCACCGTTTCAAAATCTGACATTTCCATCCGCCTTGACACCAGCATTGAATCAATGAGAGGGGCATGGGAGAGGCTCGCGGCAAGAACCTCTCCTATATAAGCTATTAGTGCGAGGCTCGCTCTACTTTAGAAATTAGCGAACACACCAACATCCACCTTAAAAATCCAAATCATTGAAAATTCTGACCAAACAGCTATCCACGACCCAATTTTTTATGAGGTCGTCTAAGGAGCAAAAGATTGTCATCGGTTAGGAGATGTGAATTCATGGAGCCAAGGGACTAAAATGGTCATCGAGCTCATCCAATCAACTGGATGAATTTCACCTTGATGGGGCCCAATCCAAAAGTTTCGGAGGTCATCTCCTGGAACTCTCAAGAACAAGGCCCATCTTACTTGCAGACTCTGCTACTGCGCAAACATAGGTTGCAATTAAAGAGAAATTTCAAGGCCATCACAGTGGCCTGAGGCCAATGCTCTGACTAAGTCAATTTTCTCTTGCAATCACCATGTCGTCATTCACAAAGAGATCTCCCCATTCACTTGTGACGTGACGCACAATCCAAGTGATAATCGTGAGCTTTCCCTTGAAATGCCACTTTCCAAGACATCCCCTGATGACACATTGGAACGACAACCACTGTCGAATCATTCCCAATGTTGTGTCGATCGAGTTGGCACAGAGGCAACCTTAGGGAGCTCCCACGTAGCAATCGGGATGTGCTTTTGTACCCATCTCTCACAAAAACCAATGTTAGTTCTGATCAAATTTAGAATCCAAGGCTCATATCCATCGATATCGTTGGCACTTGGTCTATATATTCAAAGGCCACAGAGAGGTTCTGATAAGAGAAGCTCCCCTGCTCGCTCGCACAAACATCCCAAATGCTAAACACAAGCTCCCACCCTTAGAATCACTCTCAAGATCACCACAATCACACATTGGAACAAAAACTGTTGTCGAACAACTCCCAAATTTGTGCTGATGGAGTGAGAAAGACAAGCAACTTTGGGGAGCTGCACATAGCAAACGAGTTGTTGCTTCATTCCGCTCATATATAGATCCGATGTTGTTGATTTTGTTTGGAATCTAAGGCTGCATTTGTCCTTGCTCACACAAGAAATGGCTCTTCTCATCAAATGGTCACAGGGAGCTTCTGATTACAAAGGCTCCCTTGTCACCCGTGATGCGCAGCCCAACTGCTAGACAATGGCTCGCCCTTCAGATCGCTGCCCAGGCAACCACCACAATGGCACCATTGGAACGACAACCACTGCCAAACCATTTCAAAATTTTTTTTCCAAAGAAGTTGTTGCAAAGAGAATGACTCTGGGGAGAGCCCTCGCATAGCAAAATCAGGATGGCTTCGCGACCCTCCCAATAGAAAAAATGCTGGTGCCAATATTCCAAATCTGAATAACGTGTCTTTCTCGAACACCAGCACCAATTCTGTTGGGGAGGGTCATGGAGAGCTTTTGTTATCAAAGCTCCCATTGTAGCCGCGATAGGCACACAAAAAATTGCTAGAGCGCCAAGCACCCAACTCATGGCTAGACAAGGGCTCGCCATTAGATCAACTTCGAAATCGCTGAACAGAAGCGCTATAGAATGGTAACCGCTGCCAAGTCTCTTCTGTAGATGCGGTGAGGGCTGGCAACAGCTGCCAAACCCTTTTCTGAAATTGCGCCAGCTGAGTGACAAGAAAACATGATCTAAAGGAGAGTCAAGGAATAGCACCTCGAGGGTGGGCTTCATGCCCCTCTAATTGATTCAACGTTGGCGTCCACCATTTCAAAATCCAACATATCCATTCGCCTTGACACCAGCGTTGAATCAATGAGAGGGGCACGGGAGAGGCTCATGGCAACTACCTCTCCTATATAAGCTATTAGTGTGAGGCTCGCTCTGCATTAGAAATTAGTGAACACACTGACAACTGCCTTAAAAATCCAAATCATTGAAAAATGTGATGAAACCGCCATCCACGACCCCATTTTTTATGAGCTCGGTAGAGGAGAAAAAGATTGTTATTGGTTAGGAGATGGGAATTCATAGAGCCAAGGTAGTGAAATGGTGATATTTTGGAGATCGTGCGGAACAGCTCAGCTCGGGTGGAACAGCTTGGGTAGGACGACTCGACAATACCATTTGCCTTGATGCCTTTTTTGAGGTTTACTTGAAAGGAGCGGACACAATGTCGCCCTTGATCTTCTAGGAGTCCGAGTAGGATGGCATGGTAACAATGGCTCGGCATTTGGAGTGTCTATGGCAGCTGGATGGGATTTGAATTCATGGAGCCAAGGGAGTGAAATGGTCATCGAGCTCATCCGATCAACTGGATGAATTTCACCTTGAAGGGGCCCAATCCAAAAGTTCCAGAGGTCATCTCCTGGAACTGTCAAGAACAAAGGCCAATCTTACATGCAAACTCTGCTACTGTACAAACATAGGTTGCAATTATAGAGAAATTGCAAGGCCGTCACAATGGCCCAAGGCCAATGCTCTGACTACTAAGTCAATTTTCTCTTGCAATCACCATGCCGCCGTTCACAAAGAGATCTCCCCATTTACAGAGAGATCTCCCCGTTCACAGAGAGATCTCTCACAAAAACCAATGTTAGCTGAACAATTTTAGAATCCAAGGCTCATATCCATCGATATCGTCGGCACTGGGTCTATATTCAAAGGCCACGGAGAGGTTCCAATAAGAGAAGCTCCCTTGCTCACTTCCACAAACATCCCCAAATGCTAGATGCAAGCTCCCGCCCTTAGCATCAATCTCCAGATCATTGCAATGACACATTGGAACGACAACCACTGTCGAGTAACTCTCAAATTTGTGTCGATGGAGTGAGAAAGAAGAGCCGGATCGGGTCAACGAAAATGGCTAAGCCAGATCAGGTCGGCCAGCATGGCTCAGCCACCATTTTTTGCCCAAGAGCTTTCGATATTAAAGCTCCCATGTAGCCGCGATAAGTACACCATGACAAATTGCTAGTGCGTCGAGCACCCATAGAAAATTTCCATTATACCAACCAACGCCGGAGTGCTAGACAAGGGCTCACGTTTAGATCAAGTTTTAAAATCACCAAAAAGACACGCCATGGATCAGCAACCGCTGCCTCACCTTTTCCAAAATTGAGTCATCAAAAAACATGATCTAAAGGAGAGTCGAGGAAAAGCACTGAGATCGCTTCATGCCCCTTTCATTGATTCAACATCAGCATACACTATTTAAAAACCCAACAATCTGATCTGCCTAGACACCAATGTTGAATCAATGAAAGGGGCATGGGAGAGGCTCGCAGCAACAACCTCTCCTATATAAGCTATTAGTGCGAGGCTCACTCTGCATTAGAAATCTGCGATAGCACGGACAACTCCCTTAAAAATCCAATTCAATGAAAAATGTGACCAAACAGCCATCCACGACACCGTTTTTGGAGCTCACCCAGAACGGCTCAGCCAGCATGGCTCACCCAGAATGGGTCGGCCAACATGGTGACTTGGTGAACGAACTTAAAGAGTCAACTTGGTGAGAAAACTTGGTGGGCCAAGCTGGCGGGGTGAATTGATGAACGAACCTAAAGAGTTGACTTTGTGAGAGTACTTGGTGGGCCAACTTGGCGAGGTGACTTGATCACCGAACTTAAAGCGTCGACTTGGTGAGAGTACTTGGTGGGCCGACCTGGCGGAGTGACTTGATGAACGAACTTAGAGAGTCGACTTTGTGAGAGTACTTGGTTGGGTGACTTGATGAATAAGCCTAAAGTGTCGACTTGGTGGGCCAACTTGGCAGAGTGACTTCATGAACAAACTTAAAGAGTCCACTTGGTGGGCCGACCTGGCGGGGTGACTTGATGAAAAAACTTAAAGAGTCAACTTGGTGAGAGTAATTTGTGGGCTGACCTGGCAGGGTGACTTGATGAATGAACTTAAAGAGTCGACTTGGTGGGGTGACCTGATGAACCCACTTGAAGGGTCGACTTGGTGGGGTGACTCTATGAACGGACCTAAAGAGTTGACTTGGTGAGAGTACTTGGTGGGGCGACTTGATGAACAGACTTAAAGAGTCGACTTGGTGAGAGTACTTGGTGGGGTGACATGATGAGTGCACTTGAAGAATCGACTTGGTTAGAGTACTTGGTAGGGTGACTTGATGAACAAACTCAAAGATTCGACTTGTTGGGAGTACTTGGTGGCTCGACTTGATGAGCAGACTTAAAGAGTCCACTTGGTGAGAGTACTTGGAGGGGTGAACTGATGAACGGACTTAAAAAATTGACTTGGTGGGAGTACTTGGTTGGCCGAACTGGTGGGGTGACTTGATGAAGGGTCATAAAGAGTCGACTTGGTGAGAGTACTTGTACTTGTTCTGGTGACTTGATGAACGAACTTAAAGAGTCGACTTGGTGGGGTCACTTGATGAAAGGACTTAAAGAGTTGACTTGGTGAGAGTACTTGGTGGGGTGACTTGATGAAAGAACTTAAAGGGTCGACTTGGCGGGTTGACTTGGTGAATGGACCTAAAGAGTTGACTGGGTGAGAGCACTTAGTGGGGTGACTTGATGAACAGACTCAAAGAGTTGACTTGGTGAGAGTACTTGGTGGCTCAACTTGATGAGAAGACTCAAAGAGTCCACTTGGTGAGAGTACTTGGCGGGGTGAACTGATGAACAGACTTAAAGAGTCGACTTGGCGGGCCGGCCTGGTGGGGTGACTTGATGAAGGGACATAAAGAGTCAACTTGGTGAGAGTACTTGTTCTGGTGACTTGATGAATGAACTTAAATAGTCGACTTGGTGGGGTGACTTGATGAAAGGACTTAAAGAGTCGACTTGGTGAGAGTACTTGGTGGGGTGACTTGATGAACACACTTGAAGAATCAACTTGGTTAGAGTACTTGGTGGGGTGACTTGATGAACTGACTCAAAGTGTCGACTTGGTGAGAGTACTTGGTGGGCCGACCTGGTGGGGTGACTTGATGAACGGACTTAAACAGTCAACTTGGTTAGAGTACTTGTTCTGGTGACTTGATGAATGGACTTGAAGAGTCGACTTGGTGGGGTGACTTGATGAAAGGACTTAAAGAGTTGACTTGGTGAGAGTACTTGGTGGGGTGACTTGATCAACAGACTTAAAGGGTAGACTTGGCAGGGTGACTTGATCAACGCACTTGAAGGGTCAAGTTGGTGGGGTGACTTGATGAACGGACCTAAAGAGTTGACCTGGTGAGAGTACTTGGTGGGGTGACTTGATGAACAGAGTTAAAGAGTCAACTTGGTGAGAGTATTTGGTCAGGTGACTTGATGAACGCACTTGAAGAATCGACTTGGTTAGAGTACTTGGTGGGGTGACTTGATGAACGAACTTAAAGAGTCAACTTGGTGGGCCGACCTGGCGGGGTGACTTGATGAACGAACTTAGAGAGTCAACTTGGTGAGAGTACTTGGTGACTTGGTGGGCTGACCTGATCGGGGGGCTTGATGAACGAACTTAAAGAGTCCCCTTGGTCGGCCGACCTGGCGGGATGACTTGATGAATGAAACTAAAGAGTTGACTTAGTGAGAGTACTTGGTGGGCAGACATAGCGGGGTGATTTGATGAACAAACTTAAAGAGTTGACTTTGTGAGAGTACATGGTGGGGTTACTTGATGAACGAACCTAAAGTGTCGACTTGGTTGGCTGACCTGGCAAGGTGACTTGATGAACGAACTTAAAGAGTCGACTTGGTGGGCTGACCTGGCAGGGTGACTTGATGAACAAACTTAAAGAGTCAACTTGGTGAGAGTACTTGGTGGCCCGACCTGGCAAGGTGACTTGATGGACTAACTTAAAGAGTCGACTTGGTGAGAGTACTCGGTGGGCTGACCTGGTCACGTGACTTGATGAACGAACTTAAAGAGTCGACTTGGTGGGCTGACTTGGCCGGGTGACTTGATGAATGAATTTAAAGAGTTGACTTGGCGGGCCGACCTGGCGGGTTGACTTGGTGAGAGTAATTGGTGGGCTAACGTAGCAGTGTGACTCAATGAACGAACTTAGAGAGTCAACTTTTCCAGAGTACTTGGTGGGTTGAACTGGCAGGGTGACTTGATGAAAGAACTTAAAGAGTTGACTTGGTGAGAGAACTTGGTGGGCCGAGCTGGCGAGGTGAATTGATTAACGAACCTAAAGAGTCTACTTTGTGAGAGTACTTGGTGGGCCGACCTGTCTGGGTGACTTGATGACCAAACTTAAAGGGTCAACTTGGTGAGAGTACTTTGTGGACCGACCTGGCGGAGTGACTTGATGAACGAACTTAGAGAGTCAACATTGTGAGAGTACTTGGTGGGGTGACTTGATGAACAAACCTAAAGAGTCAACTTGGTGAGAGTACTTGGTGGGCCGACCTGGCGGGGTGACTTGATGAGAAAACTTGAAGAGTCAACTTGGTGAGAGTACTTGGTGGGCTAACCTGGTGGGGTGACTTAATGAACGAACTTAAAGAGTTGACCTCATGGGCCGACTTGGCAGGGTGACTTCATGAACAAACTTAAAGAGTCCACTTGGTGGGCCGACTTGGCGGGGTGACTTGATGAATGAACTTAAAGAGTCGACTTGGTGAGAGTAATTTGTGGGCTAACCTGGTGGGGTGACTTGATGAATTAACTTAAAGAGTCGACTTGGTGGGGTGACTTGATGAACAAACGTAAACAGACGACTTGGTGGGCCGACCTGGCAGGGTGACTTGATGCATGAACTTAAAGAGTCAACTTGGTGGGCCGACCTAGCAGGGTGAGTTGATGAACAAACTTAAAGAGTCAACTTGGTGAGAGTAGTTGGTGGGTCGACCTAGCGGGGTGACTTGATGAACAAACTTAAAGAGTCGACTTGGTGAGAGTACTCGGTGGGCTGACCTAGTCACGTGACTTTATGAACAAACTTAATGAGTCGACTTGGTGAGCTGACTTGGCTGAGTGACTTGATGAATGAACTTAAAGAGTCGACTTGGTGGGTCGAACTAGCAGGGTGACTTGGTAAGAGTACTTGGTGGGCTAACCCAGCAGGGTGACTTGATGAACGAACTTAGAGAGTCAACTTTGTGAGAGTACTTGGTGGGTCAAACTAGCGAGGTGACTTGATGAACCAACTTAAAGAGTTGACTTGGTGAGAGATCTTGGTGGGCCGAGCTAGCGGGGTGAATTGATGAATGAACCTAAAGAGTTGACTTTGTGAGAGTACTTGGTGGGCCGACCTGGCATGCTGACTTGATGACCGAACTTAAAGGGTCGACTTGGTGAGAGTACTTTGCAGGTCGACCTGGCAGAGGGACTTGATGAACAAACTTAAAGAGTCAACTTGGTGAGAGTACTTGGTTGGGTGACTTGATGAACAAACCTGAAGAGTCGACTTGGTGAGAGTACTCGGTGGGCCGACCTGGCGTGGTGACTTGGTGAGAAAACTTAAAGAGTCGACTTGGTGAGAGTACTTGGTGGGCTGACCTGGTTGGGTGAATTGATGAACGAACTTAAAGAGTCAACTTGGTGGGCCGACTTGGCAGAGTGACTTCATGAACAAACTTAAAGAGTCCACTTGGTGGGCTGACCCTGCGGGGTGACTTGATGAACGAACTTAAAGAGTTGACATGGTGAGATTAATTTGTGGGCTAGCCTGGCGGGGTGACTTGATGAATGAACTTAAAGAGTCAACTTGGCGGGGTGACTTGATGAACGCACTTGAAGGGTCTACTTGGTGGGGTGATTCTATGAACGGACCTAAAGAGTTGACTTGGTGAGAGTACTTGGTGGGGTGACTTGATGAACAGACTTAAAGAGTCGACTTGGTGAGAGTACTTGGTGGGGTGACTTGATGAGCGCACTTGAAGAATAGACTTGGTTAGAGAACTTGGTGGGGTGAATTGGTGAATGGACTCAAAGAGTTGACTTGCTTAGAGTACTTGGTGGCTTGACTTGATGAGAAAACATAAAGAGTCCACTTGGTGAGAGTACTTGGCGGGGTGAACTGATGAACGGACTTAAAGAATTGACTTGGTGGGAGTACTTTGTTGGCTGAACTGGTGGGGTGACTTGATGAATGGACATAAAGAGTCAACTTGGTGAGAGTACTTGTACTTGTCGTAGTGACTTGATGAATGGACTTAAAGAGTCAACTTGGTGGGGTCACTTGATGAAAGGACTTAAAGAGTTGACTTGGTGAGAGTACTTGGTGGGGTGACTTGATGAAAGAACTTAAAGGGTTGACTTGGTGAGGTGACTTGGTGAATGGACCTAAAGAGTTGACTCGGTGAGAGCACTTGGTGGGGTGACTTGATGAACGGACTCAAAGAGTCGACTTGGTGAGAGTACTTGGTGGCTTGACTTGATGAGCAAACTCAAAGAGTCCACTTGGTGAGAGTACTTGGCGGAGTGAACTGATGAACAGACTTAAAGAGTCGACTTGGTGGGAGTACCTGGTGGGGTGACTTGATGAAGGGACATAAAGAGTTGACTTGGTGAGAGTACTTGTTCTGGTGACTTGATGAACGAACTTAAATAGTCGACTTGGTGGGGTGACTTGATGAAAGGACTTAAAGAGTCGACTTTGTGAGAGTACTTGGTGGGGTGACTTGATGAACGCACTTGAAGAATCGACTTGGTTAGAGTACTTGGTGGGGTGACTTGATGAACGAACTTAAAGGGTCGACTTGGCCGGGTGACTTGATGAACGGACCTAAAGAGTTGAATTGGTAAGAGTACTTAGCGGGGTGAACTGATGAACAAACTTAAAGAGTCAACTTGGTGGGAGTACTTGGTGGGAGTACTTGTTCTGGTGACTTGATGAAAGGACTTAAAGAGTCGACTTGGTGGGGTGACTTGATGAAAGGACTTAAAGAGTCGACTTGGTGGGGTGACTTGATGAAAGGACTTAAAGAGTCGACTTGGTGAGAGTACTTGGTGGGGCGACTTGATGAACGGACTTAAAGGGTCGACTTGGTTAGAGTACTTGTTCTGGTGACTTGATGAATGAACTTGAAGAATCCACTTGGTGGGGTGACTTGATGAAAGGACTTAAAGAGTCAAGTTGGTGAGAGTACTTGGTGGGGCGACTTGATGAACGGACTTAAAGGGACGACTTGGTGGGGTGACTTGATGAACGGACCTAAAGAGTTGACTTGGTGAGAGTACTTGGCAGGGTGAACTAATGAACAAACTTAAAGAGCTAACTTGGTGGGCCGACCTGGTGGGGTGACTTGATGAATAGACTTATAGAGTCGACTTGGTGAGATTACTTGTTCTGGTGACTTGATGAACGGACTTAAAGAGTCAGCTTGGTGGGGTGACTTGATGAAAGGACTTAAAGAGTCAACTTGGTGGGGTGACATGATGAACAAACTTAAAGGGTTGACTTTGCGGGGTGACTTGATGAATGGACCTAAAGAGTTGACTTGGTGAGAGTACTCGGTGGGGTGACCTGATGAACAGACTTAGAGAGTCGACTTGGTGAGAGTACTTGGTGGACCGACCTGGTTGGGTGACTTCGTGAATGGGCTTAAAGACTCGACTTGGTGGGAGTACTTGGTGGGGTGACTTGACGAACAGACTTCAAGAGTCGAGTTGGCGAGGTGACTTGATGAACGATCCTAAATAGTTGACTTGGTGAGAGTACTTGGTGTGGTGACTTGATGAACAGACTTAAAGAGTCAAATTGGTGAGAGTACTTGGTGGGGTGACTTGATGAACGCACTTGAAGAGTCAACTTGGTGGGGTGACTTAATGAACGGACCTAAAGAGTTGACTTGGTGAGAGTACTTGGTGGGGTGACTTGATGAACATAGTTAAAGAGTTGACTTGGCTAGAGTACTTGGTCGGGTGACTTGATGAACGCATTTGAAGAATCGACTAGGTTAGAGTACTTGGTGGGGTAACTTGATGAACGAACTTAAAGATTCGACTTGGTGGGCCGACCTGGTAGGGTGACTTGATGAATGAACTTAGAGAGTAGACTTGGTGAGAGTACTTGGTGACTTGGTGGGCCAACCTGGCCGGGTGACTTGATGAACAAACTTAAAGAGTCGACTTGGTGAGAGTACTCGGTAGGTTGACCTGGTCACGTGACTTGATGAATGAACTCAAAGAGTCGACTTGGTGGGCCGACTTGACTGAGTGACTTGATGAACGAACTTAAAGAGTCGACTTGGTGGGTCAAACTAGTGGGGTGACTTGGTGAGAGTTCTTGGTGGGCTAACCTGCCAGGGTGACTTGATGAACAAACTTAGAGAGTCAACTTTGTGAGAGTACTTGGTGGGTCAAACTGGCGGGGTGACTTGATGAACGAACTTAAAGATTCGACCTGGTGAGAGAACTTGGTGGGCCGAGCTGGCGAGGTGAATTGATGAATGAACCTAAAGAGAATAATTTGTGAGAGTACTTGGTGGGCCGACCTGGCAGGGTGACTTGATGATCGAACTTAAAGGGTCGGCTTGGTGAGAGTACTTGGTGGGCTGACCTGGCGGAGTGACTTGATTAACGAACTTATAGAGTCAACTTGGTGAGAGTACTTGGTGGGGTGACCTGATGAACAAACCTAAAGAGTCAACCTAGTGAGAGTACTTGGTGGGCCAACCTGGCGGGGTTACTTGGTGAGCAAACTTAAAGAGTCAACTTGGTGAGAGTAGTTGGTGGGCTGACCTAGCAGGGTGACTTGATAAACGAACTTAAAGAGTCGACTTGGTGGGCTGACTTGGCAGAGTGACTTCATGAACAAACTTAAAGAGTCCACTTGGTGGGCCGACCTGGCAGGGTGACTTGATGAACGAACTTAAAGAGTCGACTTGGTGAGAGTAATTTGTGGGCTGACCTGGCGGGGTGACTTGATGAATGAACTTAAAGAGTCGACTTGGTGGGGTGACTTGATGAACCCACTTGAAGGGTCGACTTGTTGGGGTGACTCTATGAACGGACCTGAAGAGTTGACTTGGTGAGAGTACTTGGTAGGGTGACTTGATGAAAGGACTTAAAGAGTCAACTTGGTGACAGTACTTGGTGAGGCGACTTGATGAATGCACTTGAAGAATTGACGCGGTTAGAGTACTTGGTGGGGTGACTTGATGAACGGACTCAAAGAGTCTACTTGGTGAGAGTACTTGGTGGCTTGACTTGATGAGCAAACTTAAAGAGTCAACTTGGTGAGAGTACTTGGTGAGGTGAACTGATGAACAGACTTAAAGAGTCGACTTGGTGGGAGTACTTGGTGGGCCGACCTGGTGGGGTGACTTTATGGACGGACTTAAAGAGTCGACTTGGTTAGAGTACTTGTTCTGGTGACTTGATGAACGGACTTGAAGAGTCGACTTGGTGGGGTGACTTGATGAAAAGACTTAAAGTGTCAACGTGGTGAGAGTACGTGGTGGGGCAACTTGATGAACGGACTTAAAGGGTCGACTTGGCAGGGTGACTTGATGAACGGACCTAAAGAGTTGACTTGGTGAGAGTACTTGGTGGGGTGAACTGATGAACGGACTTAAAGAGTTGACTTGGTGGGAGTACTTGGTGGGATGACCTAGTGGGGTGACTTGATGAACGGACTTATAGAGTCGACTTGGTGAGAGTAGTTATTCTGGTGACTTGATGAACGGACTTAAAGAGTCAGCTTGGTGAGGTGACTTGATGAAAGGACTTAAAGAGTTGACTTGGTGGGGTGACATGATGAAAAAACTTAAAGGGTTGACCTTGCAGGGTGACTTGATGAATGGACCTAAAGAGTTGACTTGGCGAGAGTACTCGGTGGTGTGACCTGATAAACAGACTTAGAGAGTCGACTTGGTGAGAGTACTTGGTGGGCTGACCTAGTTGGGTGACTTCGTGAACTGACTTAAAGAGTCAACTTGGTGGGAGTACTTGGTGTGGTGACTTGATGAACAGACTTCAAGGGTTGACATGGTGAGGTGACTTGATGAACGGTCCTAAAGAGTTGACCTTGTGAGAGTACTTGGTGTGGTGACTTGATGAATAGACTTAAAGAGTCGAATTGGTGAGAGTACCTGGCAGGGTGACTTGATGAACATAGTTAAAGAGTTGACTTGGTGAGAGTAGTTGGTCGGGTGACTTGATGAACGCACTTGAAGAATCGACTTGGTTAGAATACTTGGTGGGGTGACTTGATGAACAAACTTAAAGATTCGACTTGGTGGGCCGACCTGGTGGGGTGACTTGATGAATGAACTTAGAGAGTCGACTTGGTGAGAGTACTTGGTGACTTGGTGGGCCGACCTGGCCGGGTGACTTGATGAACAAACTTAAAGAGTCAACTTGGTGAGAGTACTCGGTGGGCTGATCTGGTTACGTGACTTGATGAACAAACTTAAAAAGTCGACTTGGTGGGCCGACTTGGCCAGGTGACTTGATGAATGAACTTAAAGAGTCAACTTGGTGGGTTGAACTAGCAGGGTGACTTGGTGAGAGTACTTGGTGGGCTGACCTGGCAGGGTGACTTGATGAACGAACTTAGAGAGTCAACTTTGTGAGAGTACTTGGTGGGTCGAACTGGCGGGGTGACTTGATGAACGAACTTAAAGAGTCAACCTGGTGAGAGAACTTGGTGGGCCGAGCTAGCGGGGTGAATTGTTTAAGGAACCTAAAGAGTCGACTTTGTGAGAGTACTTGGTGGGCTGACCTGGCGGGGTGACTTGATGACCAAACTTAAAGGGTCGACTTGGTGAGAGTACTTGGCAGGCCGACCTGGCGGAGCGACTTGATGAACGAACTTAAAGAGTCGACTTGGTGAGAGTAGTTGGTGGGGTGACTTGATGAACAAACCTAAAGAGTCGACTTGGTGAGAGTACTTGGTGGGCCGACTTGGTGGGGTGACTTGGTGAGCAAACTTAAAGAGTCGACTTGGTGAGTGTAGTTGGTGGGCTGACCTGGCGAGGTGACTTGATGAACGAACTTAAAGAGTCAACTTGGTGGGCCGACTTGGCAGAGTGACTTCATGAAGGAACTTAAAGAGTCTACTTGTAGGGCCAACCTGGCGGGGTTACTTGATGAATGAACTTAAAGAGTCGACTTGGTGAGAGTAATTTGTGGGCTGACCTGGCGGTGTGACTTGATGAATGAACTTAAAGAGTCAAATTGGTGGGGTGACTTGATGAATGCACTTGAAGGGTCAACTTGGTGGGGTGACTCTATGAACAGACCTAAAGAGCTGACTTGGTGAGAGTACTTGGTGGGGTGACTTGATGAAATGACTTAAAGAGTCGACTTGGTGAGAGTACTTGGTGGGGCAACTTGATGAACGCACTTGAAGAATCAACTTGGTTAGAGTACTTGGTGGGGTGACTTGATGAACGGACTCAAAGAGTCGACTTGGTGAGAGTACTTGGTGGCTTGACTTGATGAGCAAACTTAAAGAGTCAACTTTGTGAGAGTGGGCCTAATGGGGTGAGGTGGTGAGTGGGCCTAATGGGGTGAGTTGGTGGGGCGACTTGGTGAGTGAAATTAGAGAGCCAACATGGTGAGGCGACTCGACGAGTTGGTTCGTTGAGATGACATGGTGAGCTGACTTGGCGAGTTGACCTGGCGAGCGAACTTAAAGAGTCGACTTGGCAACGTACTCGAGTTGACTTGGTGAGGCGACCTGGCGAGCAGGCTCAAAGAGTCAACATGGTGAGGTGACTCATTGGGTCCACATGCAGAGGCGACTCATGGTGAGGAGCTATCCTTGAGGAGACTTGGTGGGCCTACTTGATTAGTCGATTTGGTGAGCTAACCTGATGAGCTAACACGGTGAGCGGGCTTAAAGAGGCAACGACTTGGTGGGGTAACTCGGCAAGCCAACTTATTGAGGCGAGATGGTGAGTTGACTTGGTGATCTGACTTGGTGAGCGCACTTAAAGAGTCAACCTCATGAGGTGACTCGGTGAGTTAGCTCGCTGATGCGACTTGGGTGGGCCGACCTGGCGAGCGAACTTAAAGAGGCGACTTGGGCGGCCTGACCTGGTGAGCGAACTTAAAGATTTGACTTGGAAACATACTTGAACAACTGACTTGGTGAGCTGACATGGTGAGTGGGCTTAGAGAAGCAACTCGGTGGGGCAACTTGGCAAGCACACTTGCTGGGGCAAGGTGGTAAAATGACTAGGTGATTCGACTTGATGAGCTGACTTAGGGAGCTGACTTGGTGAGCGAACTTAAGGGGTCGACTTGGTGAGGCAACCTGAATAGTCAGCTCGGTGAGCTGACTTGGGGAGCCAACATGGTGAGCAGTCTTAAAGAAGAGGCGACCTGGTGGGGCAACCTGGTGAGGCGAGATGGTAAGTCATCTTGGTGAGCAAGCTTGACGAGCTGTGAGCAGACTTAAAGAGTCAATTCTAGATTTGGAAAAGACCACATGGTCAGATGACTTGGTGAGCCAACCTGGCTAGCAAAATCGGCAAGCAAACTTATAGAATTGACTTGCTATCCCCAGCTAGGATCGCACACCTGGGTCGACCCAACTTGGGTCACCCGACTCTGTCTCCGCAGCCTCGGGCGACCCGACTGGGTCGCCAGAGTGGGTCGACGAGGGGAAAAAAAAAATCATGGGAGGCTCTGTACAATGAAAAGTGCTAAATTTTGGGCATTACAAAAAAAAAAAAACAAGTTACCCGCTTTTGGATCATGCACAAGTTTCAGTTCACGTATTGCCAAGCTGACTCGAGGCGTTATGCCTAGCTAGCCAGTTTTGAGGTAGGGTAGCCGAAATGATCTGATTTGAGAATTTTCTTTATAAAAAGAGATCATGATAGGCCCCATAAGGCAAAAAAGAATGAAATTTTGGGAGTTCAAAAAAAAATGTTACCCAGTTTTGGATCGCACACAGGGCTCGGGTCACGTAGCATCGAGGTGCCCTGGGTGACATGATTCAAGCAAAAATTTGACAGTGGCATGAGTCATGCAAAAACATTGGAGGCCATTAAGGCTCGAGGTGCTTCAAGTCGAGGTTGCCGAGGTGGGTCGAGTTGAAAACTTTGGGCGTTAACCAAAAAGAAAAAGTTAACCACTTTTGGATCACGTACACGGCTTGGGGCACTTAGAATCAAGTCGAACACGGTGACATGAGTCGTGTGAAAAATTTGGAGATGACTCGAGTCGGGGCATCCAACTCTATCCGAGTTCAAAACTTTGGGACTTGACAAAAAAAAGAAAAAAGAAAAGTTACCTAGTTTTGGATCATGTAAGTGACTCGGGCCACTCAGAATCAAGGCGAGTGTGGTTACATGAGTTGAGCGAAAAAAAATGGAGGTGGTTAAGGCTCGAGGCAATTCGAGTCAGGGTAGCTAAGTCAATTCAAAAACTTTGGCCGTTAGCCAAAAAAAGAGTTAATCGCTTTTGGATGATGTACATGACTTGGGGTGCATAGAATCAAGTCAAGCATGGTGACATGAGTGGTTCGAAAAAATTGCAGGCGATTAAGGCTTGAGGCGATTTGAGTCGAGGTTGCTGACATGATTTGGGTTGAAATCTTTGGGTGATAACCAAAGAAGGAAGAAGTTAACTGCTTTTGGATCACGTACATGACTCGGGGTACCAAGTCGAGCATGGTGACATGAGTCCTGCAAAAAAACTGGGTTAAAAACTTTGGGCATTAACCCAAAAAAAGAGTTGACCACCTTTGGATCACGCACATGACTCGGCGCACTTAGAATCATGTCAAGCACGGTGACATGAGTCGTGCAAAAAAATTGGAGGCAGTTAAGGCTCAACACGATTTGAGTCAGGGTTTGGGTAGTTGGGGCGATTCGTGTCAAGGTTGCCGACATGGTTCGAGTTGAAAACTTTGGGCATTAACCCAAAAAGAAAAAAAGTTGACCTCTTTTGGACCACGTACATGGCTCGGGGCACTTAGAATCAAGTCGAGCATGGTGACATGGGTTGTGCAAAAAATTCGGAGGCAGTTTGAGTCGAGGTAGCCAACTTGATTTGAGTTCAAAACCTTGGGCGTTAACCAAAAAAATAAGTTGACTGATTTTGGATCATGTACATGAGTCGTCTGCCCTCGCGAAAATTACAAAGCCCAGGGACCCACTTGGAATTTGCAGTCGGAAGATTTTTCTGCCCTCACAAAAATTTACAAACCCCACCTGCTCGAAATTTGGACTTGGAAGATTTTTCTGCCCTCGCAGAATTTACAAACCCCACCCGCTCAAAATTTGGCACTTGGAAATTACGAAACCCCGCTCGCCTGAAATTTGGACTTGTAAGATTTTTCCACCCTCACAGAAATTGCAAACCTGACCCACATGGAAATTGCACTTGGAAGACTTTTTTGCACTCGCGGAAATCACAAGACCCCACCTGCGGGGAATTTGGCACTTGGGAGATTTTTTCACCCTTCCAAAAATCACAAACCCCACCAGCTCGAAATTTGGGACTCGGGAGATTTTTTTCCCCCTTGTGGAAATTTTACAAAACCCCACTCGCCCGAAATTTGGCACTCGAGAGATTTTTCTACCCTGGCAGAAATTTCTACAAAACCCCTCCCTCCTGCCTGGAATTTGGCACTCGAGAGATTTTTTTGCCCTGGCAGAAATTGCAAACCCCACCCGCCAGGAATTTGGCACCTAGGAGATTTTGACGCGCTCGTGAAAATTGCAAACCCCACCTACCAGGAATTTGGCACTTGGGAGATTTTTTCACATTCGCGGAAATTTTCACAAAACCCCACCCGCCCAGAATGTGGCACTTGGAAGATTTTTCCGCCTTGGCAGAAATTGCAAAACCCCACCCGCCGGGAATTCGGCACTTGGGAGATTTCTTCGCCCTCGCAGAAATTTTCACAAAACCCCACCTGCTCGAAATTTGGCACCTGGGAGAGTTTTCCCACCCTCGCAAAAAATTGCAAACCCCACCCACCCAAAATTTGGCACTTGGAAGATTTTCCCGCACTCGCACAAATTGCAAACCCCACCCGCCGGGAATTTGGCACCTAAGAGATTGTTACGAGCTTGCAAGAAAAAACCTTGCAAACCCCACCCCCACCCAAAATTTGGCACTTGGGAGATTTTCTTGCCCTCGCGCAAATTACAAACCCCACCCACCTCAGAGTCGAAAAAGGTTTTACGAATCGAGGTGACAGAGGGCTGAATCTCAGTGGATCGTGGCAGCAAGGCCACTCTGCCACTTACAATACCCCATCGCTTATTTAAGTTGTCTGCAAAAGATTCTTCTCGTCGATCACTTGAAATTAA
>CM053789.1:686016297-686223797 GCA_028749045.1 Cupressus sempervirens | reverse complement strand
TCAGGGTCGATCAGTGGTGCACCCGCCGAGAGGGGATCTCGCCAGTCAGCTTCCTTGCACCTCGCGGGTTTTCCCAACCCACCAACTCGCACACATGTTAGACTCCTTGGTCCATGTTTCAAGATAGGTCAAATGGAAATCCCGCTGGCCAGTGCCACAAGTGCACAGGTGCCCGAGAGCCCGCCGTAAAGGTGCGTGCTTCGCTCCTTGACCATCGTGATGGAAGTATTTGTGCGACCAAAAGGTCGCGCTTGTGTCGTTATGATAGCCCGCATTGGCACGTCCCTTGAACCAAGTGGCAGACCGGCTCAAACCATTTCGCATCTGACTAGGGCACATCGCCGACCTCCATCCGCTTCCCTCTCGACAATTTCAAGCACTCTTTAACTCTCTTTTCAAAGTCCTTTTCATGTTTCCCTCACGGTACTTGTTCACTATCGGTCTCTCATCCGTACTTAGCCTTGGACGGAATTTACCACCCAATTAGGGCTGCATTCCCAAACAACCCAACTCGCCGATAGTGCCTCATGGTGCGAGAGGGTTTGGGTGCGATGGGGCTCTCACCCTCTCCAACGCCCCTTCCAGGGGACTTGGGCCTGGTTCGTCACTGAGGACGCTTCTACAGACTACAATTCGACAGGCACAGCCGTCAATTTTCATGCTGGGCTCTTCTCGGTTTGCTTGCCGTTACTAGGGGAATCCTGGTAAGTTTCTTTTCCTCCGCTTATTGATATGCTTAAACTCAGTGGGTACTCACGCCTGACTTGGGGATGCGGTAGAGATGCAGCAATGCCCGCACTACGATGGGCCACTGAGCCCAGAATAAAGTTCATACCATCAAAGAAACTATAACTGATTTAATGAGCCATCCGCAGTTTCACAGTCTGAAATAGTTCATACTTAGACATGCATGGCTTAATCTTTGACACAAGCATATGACTATTGGTAGGATCGACCAGGTAGCTTCTAACAATGAGGGGACCCCCAAGAGCTACTGTAGCCAAGGGATGCCCACCACAATGGGAAACCAAAATTTGCATTCGCTCCGTCATGCATCCAAACATAATCCATCGCTAAAGCAACAAGAATGACGTTCATAGCACATGCAGGACTCGTAACGCTCAAAGTTTTCACACAAGAGGAAAGTGTCCCATCGTCGATCAGAGAGGGTCAAACAGGGAGCCTCGGTTCATAGGCACCTGGGAGGAACATCCCATAAGGAACCCTTTACCCTCGAACTCACTATCGCCACTACTCAGAAAGATGCCTCGAGTCTATACGAGATGCACCGCGCACATAGCCACCTCAATTGTAAGGCCACTCAGAGACATCCATTTCCCAAGCATATGCCTCCTACACGCCTGTTTAGGTGCACCCGCACAGACAAAATCCTTCTCGATTGCAACAAACATTTTCCCATGATGAAGAGCTGGTTGCCAAAGTGCCAACGGAGACCACCGTGCTGAAGGGTGAAGGGTCGTGCGAGTCAAAAACATGGCTGGTTATGCGATTGGTGGGGGCATCACTGTGCACGCGACCACCTCAATTATAAGGCCACTCAAGGGCATTGTGTATAAAACCCCCTCCCCACATTTATAGGTGATGAGAGCCCGCCCACATACACGGACATGTCTAACCTCTGGCAAATATCTCCTTTCCCAGCACAGCCTCGCTAACCGTTCCCCGTGACACGTGATCTGCCAGCGCAGGTATAGAAAAGTTCCTACGGGTGAACACTCACACTAGCATTGTCAGACAAGCTTCAATCTCATGCACATGCACATACCGAAGAACTGCACCACGAGGGAACCACCCGCGAGCACCCACATCTCGACAAAAAGCATTCATGCGATTTCTTCCCCGAGACAGACACATTGGGCCTGCACTTGTCGGAGCATTGCAAAGACGAGCGCTCTAGTTTGTAGGAGCTTGAGAAGAACATCTCGTACGAAACCTGTTCCCCCAAAATGCTTGAATCACAAATGCTCATAGCAAAGTCATAATGCAAAGATGTACACCACGCACACGACCGAGTAAGGACACTCAGAGACATCCATTTCCCAGGTATATGCCCCCTACACACTTTTTGGTGCACCTTGTACAAACGGCCATACTTCGACAAGCCCTCCCAAAATTTTGCATCTGAAGAGAGATGAAACGCCTTGGGCTTTTTTTCGACACAATGCAAACACGAAATGCTCTCTTTAGGGGGGAGCTGAAGAAGAGTATCTCCCGTAGAACCCATGAGCCGCAGCCGTTCGGATCGCACAAGGCAGGACAGGGCATGTAGATTTTTCGCATCCAAACAAAAATTATCGATAATACTCTACACTTCTACTGGCCTGGACCACAAAGGCTATCACGACAGTGCCATGCACTTCTGTAGGATGAGATAGTAAAGAGGTGAGCACGCACCGAGAATGCACTAGCAAATAAATTATGCGGCAACCAAACCTTTTGCCGGCCCCCCTCTCAATCCCAAGGCTCTACCAATTGGAAAAAACTTAGGGTGGAGAGTGGACCCTTGATGAAATTAGGGACATCGAGAAATGCACCGGTGCAACCATCTCTTTCCTTCTTGCCATCCGGGCAGGATAAAAATGCAATGATAGAACGTGCCAATGAGACGGGGCCCTTGGCTAAAAGATACAACTCCATACACACTCAGCAACAAGCACATCTTAGAATTGAACACCAAATGTGTAGTGTGTTGCAAGCCGTGCAGACACCTACATATAGGGTATATCCAACAAAACAAAGTGACAAGTACTTCCCACCAGCTCTGCCATTGTGATTACCGAATGGGATATACTCACCGCCACAGATTAATGACCATCATTACCATCTCAGAATAGATACAAGCACATCGAGCTTCATCCGATCAACTGGATGAATTTCACCTTGAAGGGGCCCAATCCAAAAGTTTCAGAGGTCATCTCTTAGAACTCTCAAGAACAAGGCCCATCTTACATGCAAACTCTGCTACTGCACAAACATAGGTTTCAATTAAAGAGAAATTACAAGGTTGTCACAATGGCCCGAGGCCAATGCTCTGACTAAGTTAATATTATCTTGCAATCACCATGCCGCCGTTCACAGAGAGATCTCCTTATTCACTTGTGACGTGACGCACAATCCAAGTGCTAGACGCAAGCTCGCCCTTGAAAGGCCACTTTCCAAGGCATCCCCTGATGAAACATTGGAACGACAACCACTGTCAAACCATTCCCAATGTTGTGCTGATCGAGTTTTCACAGAGGCGACCTTGGGGAGCTCCCGCGTAGCAATCGAGATGTGCTTTCATACCCATCTCTCACAAAGACCAATGTTAGTTGTGAACAAATTTGGAATCCAAGGGCTCGCATCCATCGATATCGTCGACACTGGGTCTATATACAACGGCCACGGAGAGGTTTCGAGAAGAGAAGCCCCCCATGCTCACTCGCACAAACATCCTAAATTCTAGACACAAGCTCCTACGCTTAGCATTGCTCTCTAGATCACCTCAATGACATATTGGAATGACAACCACTATCCAACAACTGCCAAAATTGTGGCAATGGAGTGAGAAAGAAGAGCAACTTTGGGGAGAGGCGCATAGCAAACGGGCTGCTCCTTCATTCCGCTCTTATATACAAATCCAATGTCACTGATTTCATTTGGAATCTAAGGCTGCATTTGTCCTTGCCCACACAAGCAATGGCTCTTCTGATCGAATGGCCACGGGGAGCTTCTGATAACAAAGGCTCCCTTGTCACTCGTGATCTGCAGCCCAACTGCTAGACGACGGCTCGCCCTTCAAATCGCTTCCTAGGAAACCACCACAATGGCACCATTGGAACGACAACCGCTGCTGAACCATTCCAAAAATTTTGCACCAAAGAAGTTGTTGCGAAGAGAATGACTCTGGAGAGAGAGCACTCGCATAGCAAAATCGAGATGGCTTCATGTCCCTTCCAATAGAAATGATGCTGGTGCCAATATTAGAAATCTGAATAACGTGTCTTTCTCGAACACCAGCACCGATTCTATTAGGGAGGGTCGCCGAGAGCTTTTGTTATCAAAGCCTCCCATTGTAGCCATGATAGGAATGCGAAAAATTTTGCTAGAGCACCAAGAACCCACCTCATGGCTAGAGACAAGGGCTCGCCATTAGATCAACTTCAAAAATGCAGAATAGATGCACTGTAGAATGGCAACTGCTGCCAAGTCTCTTCTATAATTGCATCAGTCGAGTGATCGAAGAAGGTGATCTAAGAGAGGGTCCAAGCATAGGCATTCGTTGGGGGATTCGGGCCAATGGCATAAATTTATGCAATACTCGAGCAACATTGGATAGAGGCGCTAGACGAGGGCTCCCATTTTAGATCGAGTTTTAAAATCACCAAGAAGATGCGGTTTGAGGGAGGAAGATTCTCCATTTTTGATTGCTTTGTTGATTCCCACAAATGTGTTTTGGGTTTGAATGTAAACCTTCTCATCGTGTGTTTACCATACAAGAATGGCCAAATGATAAATGAAGACTTATGAGAGAAATAGAAAATGAAAATGTGAGCTCTTAACCTTAGATGCTCAGTGGGTCAACTACCCAAATTTGAACAAGAGACCTTAGTTTAGCAAAAAAAATGATATTGAAAGATAGTAGTATCATTTTCTTACCAAAGATAGTCAAATATGATCTTGTAGGCAAGATAAGACACGAAATGGATCACTTACTATTTGGAGACTGACTTGTGGTCCCAAATAAGCAAGGTAAGGTATTGAGTGGACTACTTACTATTTGGAGATTGACTTGTTATCCCAAATAAGTAAGGCTTGAGTATCTTTCTCTTACCAAAGATAGTCAAATATGATCTTATAGGCAAGATAGGACACTAAATGGATTGCTTGCTATTTGGAGACTAACTTGTGGTCCCAAATAAGAGAATGTGATTAGGATAAAGCGTTTGCTTATGGATGTAAGGTCTAATGTCACAATAAAAAGATGTTTTTAAATTTTTAGCTCTCTTAGAAGAAAGTTTGAAGATGGAAGAAATGGAAATGAATAAGAAAGACAAATGTATGATGGCCACTTGTATGGTCGATTCAGTTTTCGTTTACAGGAAATAAGAACCTTGGGTTTACACCTGGGAAAGAAGACCAGTTTCAAAGTTTTCCGTTATAGGTGATCCTATTGTAGCAGTCTTGCCTAGCTTCTTCTTTTTGAATGTCCTTGATCACGTAGTTGAATTGTTTGTCACCATGGGTTAATCTCTTCCTTTCTTTGTAGACAGGGGGTTTGGACAATTTCACTTTCTTATGCTTGGTTTGGTTGACTTTTTTGGTGATGTCAAGAACAAAACAAGACTCAAACTTTTTGACATCAAAAATAGACTCAACCAAAACTCCAAACGTGAATCTAATGCAAAAACTTCCAAAAGATGACTGTGAGTCAAAGAGACCTCACCTAACCTATCTTACTGCAAAGGTTCCCTCACAATTTCACTCATTTTTTTGGCTTGCTTGAATTTTTTGTTTTGTGTTTATATATATATATATATTTTTTGATTTTTTGATTTATTTGAACAAACACACCAAACACAACAATAGTCCTAATAAGGCTGATACTAGGCAGTACAAGGCTTAGCTAAAGGGCATCCTCGATATACACTAGGTACGTGAGGCCCAATTTTGTAGATGAAAGGAAATACTACCACACAGCTGGGGGGAGACGGTAACCCAATCTCCTCCTTCACTTCCCAAAGGCATAAAGTTCTTTGGGGTTTAGCCAAGAGTGACAATATTTACACTTCCAAGAGAGGTGTCTTTCGATTCACCTCCTGATTTTTATACTTCGCCAGAATGCTGGAGTTGAGGTCATCCCAAGGGGTGATGAAATCCCTAAGCAGGCCTCCTAATAAAATGAAAAACAAATCCACTTATTTCTTGTGCACCCAAGGTCGCCCAAAGGCGCGAGGGGAGAGAATACGTAAGTGGACTTGGGGCTTAAAAGACACTTGTTCGTTATCCAAATTTTTTTTTAAGTTTGCTACTTCTAATTGAAGACACGCGTGTTTAGAGCATACAAGGTTCTTTCCAACTTTAAATAGCAGAAAATAAAATACTTAAAAGAAAATACTGAAAATGAAAATGCTGAAATGACAATGCTGAAATGAAGTTAATTTTCCTTAAGGCTTTTAATGTGAGTTCATTTTAAGGCCCAAATCCAAATGTGCTCTATACTAAATGTACCCATTTAAAATGCTCCAATTTCAACTATGACCTAGTCTTTTGCACTCTAGTTCGTCCTCTAACATAAATCTCCAACCTGCAAACTCACCAAATGCTCAAGAAAAATTGTTAACCATTAGTTTAAACCAAAAAAGTCACAGACGCTAATAATCGGAGATGCTAAAACACAGAGACGAAAAAGTGCAAAGCGCACATGCCAGAGTGCAGAGCGCAGATGCCAAAATACAGAGCACAGACACCAAAATAAAAAGTAGAGATGCCAAAATAAAAAGCAGAGATGCCAAAAAAAAAGCAGAGATGCCAAAATAAAAATCAGAGACGCCAATTTCGGATCGCAGATGACAGATCGCAGAGCAAAAATGACAAAAAAAAAAGCGTAGACAACAAAACCCTAACGCAAACGATAGAATAAATAATATGTAGATGCAAAAAGAAAAGAACCTAATTTTTTTGGCAGCAATGTAGACACTTTTTCTCGAAGATGCTGATTTGTGAAGACGCTGATATGCGTAGACGTGCAACGCAGACGACACTGTGACTGTTAGAGATTACAAAACGCTAATTTGAACTATAAAAAATTGTATTAGCAGACTTATGAAGCGAGATCAGGGATGTAGGTCCCATCGGGCATGCCAAAATGTGTGCTAGAAAAATGTACAATTTTCTGAAAGCCTAAGGAATCAAGATAATTTAAAAGAAATTCACAAAAGCGACCAACAAACCAAAATTCCAACCACCTCTAATACTCAACAAGGGCAACCATGTGTAGCCATTGTTGGTGTATCTTTGATGGAGGGTATGTTTGGTATGCTCCCACAAACACAACAATTAGTAAATACCTTATGTGGAAGTGCAAATGTGAGTGTGAGTGCAAAGTGAATGTGCAATATGATCCTAGACTATATGAAAAGATGAATACTTTCAAGATATGACTATGGAGGAAGTCACACTCAAAGGTATTTTAATGATGGAATAAACATGAAATTATGAAAACTATCTAGAGATGCAAGCTATAACTAAATGAAAACTAAAACTAGAATGTAAACTAAATATGCAAGATGCAAGCTATAACTAGAATGAAAGCCAAACTTGAATGTAAACTAAATATGCATGCACAACAAAAACTAAGATGCAATACAAAATGTAAATCTTACCAACTATCAAATCACTAATATGTAGCCTATGAAATCCATATGGAAATGTTCCTATAATGCAAGCTCTCAATGTGGTGATTCTAGACTCAAAGCGATGGCGTGTCAATGCAATCCAATAATCCTCTCTATATGCAATGCTTGAGACAAGGCTTCTACTTAAAGACTGTCAGGAAACATCTAGAGGGTGTCTAGAAGATAAGGATAAGGATAAGGATTAACAATTAAGCACCTTATCTCCTTATCTCATATCCTTGGTTAGGAGGATAAAATGATGAGGTGGCACATGTGTGTAGAAAGTTCTCAAGTTGTAGACACCGTGTGCTTAAAAAGAAATGCAAACTCTTATGATGACAACTCATAAGAGTACATGTACTCTTAGACTTGTAGATTAGGATAAAAATTAAATTAAATTTAATTTAATTTAATTTAGGTCTAGAAGAAATTAATAGGATATGGAGGATTTAAATAAATAAAATTTATTTTAAAAAAAGGGAATAAATGGAGAATTATGCGTTAAATTAAATTTAACATATTAAGGTTAGGAAGTATTTAAATTAAATTTAAATACTTAGGCAAAAATGAACCTATTTAATTAAAATAATTTTAATTAAATAAGTAGAAGAATGTGACTATTATTAATTAAATTAATAAAGTCATTCAGGACAATTTTTAGTGTATACACCTCCTCTTCTAGATCCATTTCTTTTGACTCTTCCTCTTTGATCTCTATTGTTCTTATCATATAAATGAGTAGAATTGTTTCTCCTCTAGTTCTAATTGCTACTTCTAGCCTCATCATTGTTCTTTTGATCATCATTATGACCACCATAAGATCATGCACCAGATCTACCACCATGACCTCTTACACTATTCTTATTATCAAACTTCTTGCTCAATTTCTCCTTTACTCTTAGGGAAAACTGGGATGCCTTCTCAATACTACTCATTTGAACTAGACTCAGTTCATCCTAAGTGCTGGTCCTTAACCTATTAAGATAATGGGCAACTTTCTCCTTATCAGCTTTTGCATGGCCAATTCTAATGAGAACTTTGTAGAACTCTTTGGTATACTCTTGAACATATTTTCATACTTGCTTCAACCCTTGCATCTTCTTCAATAGATCAAGCTCATAATCCATGGGAATAAATTGTTGCTTCAATTTATCTTTCATCCCATCCCATCTGGTGATTTTCTCCTTTCTCTTTCTATTTCACTCCAACTAAACCTTTGCATGTCCCTTTAGTTTTGCCTTCAAAATCTTGACCCTATTAGGATAATCAATATATTCATACTCAAAGTACTCCTCTAGTTCATTTATCCAATCAATCAACTCTTCTAGGTTAAGATTTCCCAAAAATGTGAGAACCTCAAACTTAGGCCTTTTTCCAATCTTGGAAATGGCCCTAAAAATCCTCTCTTCTTCTAGGTTTAAAACTTCCTCTTCTTCAAAATTTTCTTCTACATCATCCTCATCCTTGCTTTCATCTCTCACATGAAGATTTATTCCTCTTTGCATTTTTTCTTCCAATGCTTTCATTTTCCTTTGGAGGGCTCAAAAAACTTAGGTGTGGCACCTACAACTCATGCGCCATGGTTTCTTTGTTGAGGCATTTTCATGCTTCCACAGAAACACTAGTGCAAACTACCTCACAATCAAAAATTTGTCTACACACTTAGCCCAAACCATGGTCCTTATGCAAACTGCCTCACAATTGGTGATTTGTCCACTCAGGAACTCTAGCTCTGATACCACTTGATGTAGGGAGCTCTCTTTAAAACCATAAAGTCATAACAAAAAAGAAACAATAGCCAATGTGAGAAAAAAATATGAACTTCTTATTTGCATTGCAAATGTGGAATTACAAAATTTTGAACTACAATATGCTAACCTACTTGGGCACCTTCATTGTTATAATCTGCAAGACAAGTTACAAACTATCACCTAGAGCTATCCTAGACAATGTTCAGGCTTTTCTTAAATATGCAATTTTATGTCACTCAGGAAGGTTCTAGATGCTCAAACTTAATACCAAGGGCGGACAGACCTTGGTAATACACATAGAGTTGGCCAAATATAGTATTGACAAATTATTTTAGAAATTTTAGTAGCCCAACTTTCAAAGGCCATAACTCAAAAACCATTGTTTTAATTGGCTATTATAACCACTTTTTGGAAATGCCAACTCCTGATCTATATGCTCAAAATGGCACTAGTGCCCTTCTGTCAAGTTTTCATACCACATTCAGGCTCTAAGGCCTCCAACTATGAGCATAAATATTTTTCTACAAATTTTTCCACCAAAAATCTACAATAACTTCTTTGATAATAATGCTTGAGCAATGAGATTTTTATGGAAGGCTTACAACACTAAAATGATCCTTCTAGTAGAAAATGAGAACATTCTAGGCTCATATGAAAAAATTACTAAAAATAGTAAGTTTCCATAAATAGTAACCACCATGTGTACTAGTCCTTAATAAAATAGAAAAGACTGAAGATATTTTTTTTTTTAAGGTGATGCAAGACTACCCTTGTACCCAGGTTAATTTGAGAAGTGGTCCTGTCACATCTCAAGTGTTTAGAGGAAAACCAAGATGGTTAACCTCCTCCTTTACTAGCCATGATGAATCCTTAAGAAGTCTCCCTTTCCATTTAACTAGATATTCCTCATAAGCTTTATTTTTGGTACTTTTTCCAACACGACTATCTAGTAATTTCTCAATCTCCTTTGTAGTCAAACTAGCTACTGGAATGCTCCACTGTGCTTCTGTAACTTCATCTCCATCACCTCCATGATACTCTATCAAATCTAAAATATTAAATACTAGTGAATTATTCAATCAGCAGGAAAATCCACTTCATATGCATTGCCAGAATCATGTCTCTTCACTATCTTGCATGATCCAAACTTCTTCATGTTCAACTTATTATATGTACCTAGTGGAAAATTATCCTTTCTCAAATGAACCATGAATTCATCTCTAATTTGAAATTCCTTATATCTCCTTATCACATCTACCTTAGTCTTATACTATGTATTCATCTTTATGATGTGCTTTCTCACCTCCTCATGGATGTTCTTCAAATGTTTAGCAAAATCTCTTGCTTCAACACTACTTATCTCTCCTTTGTTCAACTACCTCAGTTTAAACAGATTTTTGGGACTACTCACATATACAATCTAGAATGGTGATTTAATAGTACTCCTATTGACAAAATTATTATATGTAATTTTTTCCTATGGTAAAATCATATCCCATCCTTTTGGTATATCTCCAACAAAGCATCTTAGCAAATTTCCGAAACTGCGATTCATAGCTTCTATCTATCCATGAGTCTATGGATGGTGTAACAAATTGAACTTCAAATTTGTCTTCAACTTCTTCCACAATGTATGCCAAAAATGCCCAACAAATTTGGTATCTCGATTTGAAACTGTACTCTTTTGACAGACCATGTAATCTCACCACTTCTTTGAAAAATAACTCTGCTACATGAACATCATCACTAGTCTTCTTGCAAGGAATAAAATGTGTCATCTTTAAAAACCTATCAACCACCACAAAAATAAAATCATGCCTACACTGTGTCCTCGATAATCCAAGAACAAAATCCATTCTGATATCCTACCATAGCTTCTATGGTATAGGTAATGGTTGATACAACACTATATTTTTCTTCGCTCCTTTCACCATCTAACATCTTTGCAACTTTCTACAAAATTCATCACATCTTTCTGCAACTCTAGCCAATAGTAATTTTCAGCAACCAAAGCTATGGTTTTATCTTTGCCAAAATGTTTAACCAATCCTCCACTATGCTTCTCCTTGATAAAATTCTCTCTCATGGAACTTCTGGGAATGTACAATTAGCTTCCTTTGAACAACATATTATCCTAGATCATGAAATCCAACCACTTTGTCCTATCAAGTGTAACAGGTTTTATACAAGCCTTCCACACTTCACCACAATCAAGATCATCTGGATACAATGTAGTGAGTTTCTTGAACCCAACAACCTCTATTTGCATTTCTTTCAACAAAATTTGTCTTCTAGTAAGAGCATCTACAACTTTGTTAGACTTCCCACTCTTGTGTTTCAAAATAAATGTATAACTTTGCAATAACTTAATCCACATTAAATGCCTTTGGTTCAATTTTCCTTGACTATTGAAATATTGCAAAGTTTGATGATTAGTATACAAAACAAAATCCTTAGGAAGAAGATAGTGTCTCCACATCTTCAATGCTTGAACTATAGCATCAAATTCATAATCATAAACAAAATATTTTCTTTTTGCATCATTCACCTTCTCACTAAAATAATCAATAGGTCCACCTTCCTAGCTCAAAACAACCTATTACAATACCACTAGCATCACAATCTACTTGAAACACCTTGTTAAAATTAGGAAGTGCTAAAATAGGTTTCTTAGTAACTTTCTATTTCAATAGATTAAAACTCTTATCTACTCCTATAGTCCACCTAAACTCTTTCCTATCCCCTCTTATTGTTTCAGTCAAGGGCCCACAAAAAATACTAAAACTTCTTTTGAACTTTCTGTAAAATGTAGCTAACCATGAAAAGATCTTACCTCTGTCAGACTCCTTAGAGTAGACCATTTTAGGATAGCCTTCACTTTCTCTAGGTCCATTTTTAGTACTTCTCCTCAGACTACAAATCCCAAATACACCAACTCTTTCTTTACAAAACTACACTTCTTAAGGTTTATCAACAACTTTTCTTCCCTCAACTTATCAAACACCTTGTGAATATGAATCAAATACTCCTCCAATATCTTACTAAAAATAAATATATCAATCTAGGTAAACAATGACAAACTTACCTAAAAAATCCTTTAGTACCTCATTCATGAGCCTCATGATGGTGCTCAGTGCATTGGTTAGCCTGAAACACATGACTATCTGCTCATACAGTCCTTGCCTTATCTTTAAATTAGTCTTACTCTCATAACCTTCTATGATATGAATATGATGATACCCACTCTTCATATCTATCTTTGTGAAATACTTGGCTCCACTCAAACAATCCATAATATCATCCATCCTTGGCAATGAAAATCTATACTTTATTGTGATCTTTTTGATAGCGTGAGAATCTCTGCACATCCTCCATTCTCCAGTCTTCTTTGGTTCTAATACTACTAGTACAACACATAGATTCAGACTCCCTCAAATTAACCCCTTTTTTAACAACTCATGAACTTGCCTATTCAACTCTTTACTTTCTTCTGGTGTCATTCTGTGTGGTACCTTGTTTGGAAAACTAGCTCCTAGAACCAAATTCATTTGGTGACTAATCTTCCTAATTGGGGGCAATCCATTAGGTACATTATCTAATACAATATTAGAAAAGTCTTCCAACATATTTTCAACTTCTACAAGTACCTCCTCTACTTCTTCTTTACTATCTTTAGGAATTATAGCAAAACACATATGCTCATGTTTCATACCTTTAAGAAACTCTTTTCCATCAACTAAACATATTCTAGCAGCACTACATATCTTTTCTTCTTTATCCTTCAATGAATTCAACTTATGTTTCACTCCATCCTTAGTTAGAGTGTAGGTTTTTTCTCACACATCATGTACAACATGCCTATCAAACTACCATGGCCTACCCAACAACATATGACATATGTCCATAGGTATGATATCACATAGTACCTCATCCTAGTAGCTTCCAATCTTGAACTTCATTGCACACTTCTCATTGACCATGACCTTGTGGTCATCTTGCACCTAGGCAATATGGTATGGATATAGGTGTTTTTGACTCTTCAGCTTCAACTTGGTGACCATCATTTCTGACACTAGATTATTAGTACTTCCACCATCAATGATCACATCACAACACTTATCTTCACATCTGCACTTTATGTGAAACAAGCTCCTTCTTTACTTAGGTTCATTCTCACCACTCAGTAGGACACTTTGGTTGACTAGAACTTCTCTTTCAACATATTTAGAATGTGAGGATCTAGCATCTTCATCAACATGTGCAACTCTAGCTTGGCCTTCTATTCTTCAATCTATCCTTCCTTGGCATTGGGTAAATTCAAATGCTCTATGCCCTTCTTCTCCATAGTCAAAATTTTTTCTATGAAAGCCTCCTCTTCTTGATCCTTGTCCTCTGCCTCTTCCTCTTTGATCTTTATTATTTTGATCCTAGAAATGAGTAGAATTGTTTTCCTTCTAGTTTTGATTGCTACTTCCAACCTCATCCTTTTTCTTTTGATCATCATTACAACCACGATAAGATCATTCAACAGATCTTCCACCGCAACCTCTTACACTATTCTTATTGTCAAATTTCTTGCTCAATTTTTCATTGACACATAGTGTAAATTGGTATTCCTTCTCAATATTTCTCATTCAAACTAGAGTCAACTTATCTTTAATGATGGACCTTAACCCATTAAGATAACATATGACTTTCTATTTATCAGCTTCTGCATGGCCGGTTCTAATGAGAAATTAGTAGAACTCTTTGGTATACTCTTGAACAAATGTTTTTTCTTGCTTCAACCCTTGCATGTTCTTTAATAGATCAAGCTCATAATCCATGGGAATGAATTGTCACTTCAATTTATCTTTCACCTGATCCCATCTAGTGATTTTTTCATTTCCCTTTCTATTTCACTTCAACTCAACCTCTTGCCACTAGATCTTTGCATGTCCCTTCAATTTTTCTTCACAAACTTGACCCTATTATGATCATCAATATCTTCATACTAAAGTATTCCTCTAGTTCATTGATCCAATTGATTAGCTCTTCTAGTTTAAGGTTTCTTATAAATGTGGGAACCTCAAACTTAGGTCTTTTCCCAATCTTGGAGATGGCCTTGAAAAACCTCTCTTCCTCTAGGTTTAGAACTACCTCTATTTTGGTATTTTCTTCTACTTTATCCTCGTTCTTGCTTTCATCTCTCACAAGAAGATTTATTCCTCATTGCATTTGTTCTTCCAATGCTTGCATTTTCCTTTGGAGGGATTGGAAATCCTCAAGTGTAACACCTATAGCTCTTCTGCCACACTCTCTTCAGCAAGACATTTTTGCACCTCCATTAAAACCCTTATGCAAATTGCCTCACAATTAGTGATCTATCTACACACTTAGCCCAAACCATGATCCTAGTATGAATTACCTCACAATTGGTGATTTGTCCACACACTCAGGAACTCTAGCTCTGATACCACTTGATGTATGAAGCTCCTCTTAAAACTATAAACTCATAACAATGAAGAAACAATAGAAAATGCGAGAACAAAATATGGACTTCTTATTTGTGTTGCAAATATGGAATTACAAAATTCTCAAGTACAATATGCTAACACAAATTGGTGCTTTCATTACAATAATCTACAAGACAAGCTGTGAACTATCACCCAAAGCTATCCTAGACAATGTTTGAGCCTTTCTTAAATGTGTAGTTTTATGCTACCTAGGAAGGTTCTAGATGCTCTAACTTAATACCTAGGGCTGATAGACTCTAGCAATACACATGGAGCTAGCCAAATACATTTTGGACACATTATTTTAGAAATTTTGGTAGCCCAAATTTTGAAGGCCATAACTCATGAACCATTGCTCTTATTGGCTATTATAACTAGTTTTTAGAAATGCTAGCTCTTGATCTATAGGCTTGGAACTACACTATTATCCTTCTATCAAGTTTTCAGACCTCATCTGGAGACTCTAAGACCTCTAACAGTGAGCCTAAAGATTTTTTTGCAAATTTTTCCACTCAAAATCTACAATTACTTTTCTAATGCCAATGCTTGAGCAATGATATTTTTATAGTAGGCTTACAACTCTAAAATCAACCTTCGTATAAAAAATGAGAACATTATAAGCTCGTATGACAAACTTACTAAAAATATTAAGTTCTCATAAATAGTAATCACCCTTTCTACTAGTCCTTATTAAAATAGAAAAGACTAAAGATAAATTTTTTTTGGCTGATGCAAGATTGCCCTTGCACCTGAGATGCTCCCACATCAATAACTCAATCCCCCATAAAGTCATGAGCCCAAAATCAACGAGTAAATGTTGTTGTAAATAAGAGTAGTGAATCAACATTCTAAAGAAACCATGACAAAAGTTTTATGAGAGTTGCATAGTATTGGAAGGTTGGTAGGAATTCATGGGATGTTAAGAAACATTTTTTAAAAGTATGGAATAGCTGAGATATTGAAGTCTGGATTCAACAATTGCACTCAAGAATGAAACCCTCACCAAGGACAGGTTTGAAAGTTTAATCATCTACTTAAAGACAAGGAGCTTGCAAATCAATAGTTTGAATATTCTTAATAAGGTAATGATAACTTAAAGTTCATTGATGATGTTATTTGAGAGTTCTAAGAGTTTGTAACATGAGTATGAGTTTTAGGCCTCTTAACTAGAATAGGGCCTTCGGGTTATATATCCTATTTGATAGTTGGGAATCTATAATTTTGAAATTAAATTAATTTTAGTAATGGGTATCTCAATATACCTTTAGTTTTGGTAGAGTTGGATTTATTACCCTAATCCCAAGGTAGAGTCCACATAGGAAGAGTTTTTGAGAATTGATGTTTTGAAGCCCACTAAGGTGTATAAAACTTTATGCATGTTTGGAATCTCATTATTGGTGATGAATTTAAGCCTTTGGAAGTAGTTTGCATTTTAGTGAAGGTATAGATAGAGGAATTTGGAATAGGTGAGGTGGTATAAGGAATCGGCTAATCACCTAGTCTCTAATCTTGGAGAATCCCAAGGGATAGAATATGATATGCTTAGGTAAGGTTGGAAGAAGCCTAGCCTAGTAGCTTGAGAGGTTGGTAATAAGAAACAAGATCATCACCTCCTCCTTGCATCACAACTTTAGTACTATTTAACAACATATTAATGTTGTCATATTAGACAACCTACCACAATATTTAGAGTATATTATTATTTTTATAATAGTTTGCATATTATCAATTCTATATCAGACATAGAAAGCAATACTTGATACCTATATCACTCTCAATTGTCTATTAATAGGCACATATTTTCTGATTTGATGATATACCTAATCCTTTGGAATTCCTTACTTTAAATATTTTGCATAAGGTCATCTACATACTATCATTTTGAATGTAAGAAAAAGAAGTAAAAAACAATTGGTTTTTCTATTTGGCAGGTTAGCGTAGAAATGACAGTGAGAAGGTACTTTAATCAAACGATTTCACAAACTATGCTCAAATAAATTTTTCCTCCTTTTTCAATCTAAAGTTCATAGAGAATTTTCTTGTTGGTGCCATGAATAACTAATATTACTCCAAATTAGTGTAGCTTCAAGAATGAACTACCATGGGACTAATAACATTTCAAAAATGAGTATCATTTGGTATAAGGCTCTACATTATGTCACATGTCTCATAGAGCCCTTGAGTTGATTAGGCAATTCAACTTCTATAAGAAACATGAAATACAAATGAAACATGTGGACATGCTTTGAATGGCTTGTTGATGATCTAGTCAAAATCTGAATTAGTTTTCTATTTGAGTGCTCACCTGATGATTGTATTAAAAAAATTCCACTAGGACAAGCCAAAATAATTGTAAAACAACTAGAAATTTCAAAATTTCATACAATCTCAATATTTTTTTTGATACAATATAGTTTGTAGGCCTAGGATTCTTTTGCATCATATGAGGAGCTCTAGGATTATAAATGGAACATTATACAATATACTTTAAAGTTGGAAGTTGAAGCTAACCCATTATACAAACTTAGGTTGGAAAATCTATGATATAACCCTTCATGCAAAAAAAGCTCTCTAAATGTATTATAAAAGTTGATATCATAGTCCCAATCAAACATTCTCTATGTAGCTAACCTAGATCTAGTTAGGAAGAAGAATTGTGACCAACCATCATTGGTTTCTAGGACCTTAGCAAAGAATAATTGAAAGATCATTACCCATTCTTTCAAATGGACAAAAGACTTCAAATAATAATTAGACTCAAAGATGGTTTCCATGCCTTGTGGATAATTTGTATTAAATTAGACTTGGGTAAGAGAGGACGATCAATATAAGATAGTATGCACAACAAAATAGAGTATACATGCTCATTAGAGAATATCATTTTTTCTACCTAATGCTAGTGCTACCTTCTGAGGGCCATGGACACTATTTCAAAGGCTAATAAATGAGAAATTCATTGTGAGTTTGGCTAATATAATTTAAGTTTCATAAATGCAAGATGACCACATTGTACATCCATGTTTTCTAATAGATGTAGAGTTAGATGTAAGATAATCTTGGCTTCTCTAAATTCTAAGAGATCTAATTTTTTGTTATTTATGTGAAATTGCTTGAACACATTTCTGAAGATAGTTTTTCTAGAGATGTTTAATGACTTGATGCTACTCGATACTTGACTTTATTAAGTTGTATGGCTTTTCTATTATTCTTTAAAAATGCTTTGTACTATTTATTTCCAACAACAATAGCTTGATTTTGACATGACTAGTCCTTTGGAAGATGGTAAAAACCTATACAGTCTCTATGCTACTAAGAAAATAAGATTAATGTTGTAGATAGTTTAATACTATTCATCAATGGTTTCCTCTTACAATTTTTTTTTGATGGAGTTCTACTAAGACTTATTGAGCCATACAGATCCATTGACCTACTTGGAGATTCCAAGTGAGGATTGGAAACTCCATTTTAGTTACACCTATAATTAATTTTCATATCAAAAGACCCAAAGATGGGAAAAATGAGACAACGTTGATACCAACAAGAACAAGTAGAAGCTAGAATTCATATAGGGAGAGTGAACAATGTGGAAAGATCAAAATTTTGGTAAGTCATTTAGAGCTACCTACCTATGATTGTTCTAAAGTATGTATACTAGATATAAATGCTTTGTTCATTGATATAAGAAATCCATATATATACTTTGAAGATTCAAGTGATAACATAATCAAGACACAAAAAATTACACAGGTACATTTAAAGATAAACACTTAATGAAATCATTTCTTCATGTATAAATGATATCTAATATTTTAGTGTATACACTAGTATAAATATGCCCCAAGGTATGAATCCCTAGCCTTTCACTTAGAAGTATGTACTTACCATACTTAGTCATGGGACTATCATCATTCAAAAAAAAGTGTCATATCACTATTAGGACAATCACATTCAAAACTTACATTAAAGATACAAAGTAACCTTACCTTAGGTATTAAATACATCTTTTGGTTTCTATTAAAATACACTTGAAATTTGATTTTAAAAGTTTAGAAATATTGCCTCAAACTGTGATAGGTAATGACTTACTAGTTAGGATGTGGATCTGATTGTTGGAGTACTTTGTAAAGGTTTTATGATCTTAATAGTGTTTATAGAAAAGTCTTAAGATTGTTCCAAAGGATGGAAGGAAAATGATTTACCAAATTATAGATGTTATGGTGACTAGTCAAAATTAGTTGTAGTAACTGTCATAGTTGGACAAAATGGAGGGATCACACTAAGAAAATGAAAATGAGAGCATTCATGTGAAAAAACACCAGATGTCCAATTTATCATTCCATCAGTATAAGAAATAAGATATATCCAAAGCCCATATCACTTGCATGGAAAAAAATTATTCTTTTTAAAAAATATTTATTAAATCAAGTTTTAAGTTTACATCACATTCAGAGCCCAGCTTCCCATATTGAAAATTTGGGGAGAAAATTTAATGTTTCAGCATCTCTATATGCAAGTATAATGTAGCACCATTCTAGGTAAAATTTCTTTGGAAACACAAACCATCATTTACACAAACAAATTGCAATGGATGGGAACTTGAGAACATAATTTACCATACATGCATCATGAGGTAAATTTGGACTCGTGCGATGTCTTTAGTTGTTGAATGAAATCCATAATCATCAAACAAGCACATTAAATCACCAAACTATCCATGTAGATCCCCAAATATTTTGACTAGAGTCCTTAATTGCAAAACTGTCTACTCCTGCATAAAAAATTGTTCTATAATATAACAAAGCTCACCCACTTCATAGGATCACTTGTTTACAGGAGGCCTCTAGTTACAAGGTTTAAGAAATGAAGCAATTATTTGAACCATAAGAGAGTCTCCAATAAGATCATTCTATGACAGTCTGATGTTAAGCAGGAATCAACATGATTTATAGTCTACAATTACCTTTATATGCAAGCCAACATGAGATTTATGTCTATTAAGCAGTCTTTTAGCACCCTATTCTTGGTCCATATTCTAGGAGCTCATTCTCCTACCTTCCTTCTCAAAGTGATCTAAAGATAATTGTTCCAAAAGATTACCAAGGTTTCCTACTGGATCTCTCGCAACCACAACCTAGATCCACATGGTATTCAGTCAATCATATTCATGTTAAAAGATAATCAATATGTTAGCTAATTGATAGCATAATAGATGAAGCTGCGAAAAAATTCATGCTACTCTTCCTAGCTACTTCTAATTGGGACTTTTTTGTACAAGAAAAGCTATTGGACTGACTATACTACAAGAAAATGGAAAAGAAAAACATGTATATAAAGCTATGTCCATAACATTTATATGAAATGTACAAGAAAGTGGGGAATATGACCTACATAGGTCAGAAGTGGCAATCATGTAAAGCATTACAAAAAAAATTGTCATTTGAAACTTCTTAAGCTAAGGATAACATAAAAGTTAGACAACGAATAATGTATAATAAACTTTAACCAACATAAGATGGATGTGAAAAGTAATCAACAACTTGAAAACCTTCCAAATTTTGGTCAATTATACATCAAGCTTGAAAACAACAATAATTTTTTTTATGGAATTAAGAGGTGAGGCAAGAAGTAGACAATATTAAATAGTTTATAATTAATGTATTGATGCATATGAATGAATATATTAGACAAATAGAATACAGCCAAAAATTTGGACAATTTCTATATATTAAAAAAAAATTATCCAAATGCATTCCCTCTTTTATTACTCTTTTCCCACCCACCAATCAAGTATTCACTCAGCTCCTAAAAATTATTCAGACTGAAAGTTCAGTTTCATTAGTATATTGCCAAAGAAAAAAACTTGACCAATTTCTATATATTAGAAAATACTTTCCATAGTTATTCACTCTAATGTAAATAAAGCTTCCCTTCTTTACATTTTGCCCACCTTTAAGCTCAATTTAGGAAAAAAGAATATTGTCCCAAGTTCAAGCAATTTCTGTAGTGCCTACCCCTAGTTCACATTTTTCTTATCATTGCCAAACTCTTTTAGGCTAGTTTTATGCTTATGATTAGTAGCATTACTTTCAGATTATCAAATATTGTTTCAGATTCAGTTGATATATGATGAGATTACTTAGTGCTCTATACTTCATGTATGTATGATGATTAGTACAATATTTTCATTTATTGATGATATTAGTTAGATGGATTAGCATATGTGTTTTCTTATGGATACTTACCCCATACTACATGTGTATGGTGTGCATGTTTTTTTTCTTTATGTATGGCATTTCTGATGTGGTTAAGGAAGGGAGCCATAGTCACCTAGTAGTCAGGATCTACATGATGCACCACTTTCTATCATTTCCTGTTTAGCTTAGACTATTGTGTCTACACATGTGTGAATTTTATGCAGGTTGTAGGTATTGGGTATTGACTTCCCTAAATTTCCAAGATGAGCGTACCCTATCGCATTATCTCAATGGTAAGAGAGGAGAGATAGATTCTCAAGTCCAAATCCTAAACCCTTAAGCCATTTGTTCTAATTGATAGTTAGGACAAGCATCTGAGTCAAATACCCTCCAAATGCATTGAATGACATTAATTCATGATTATAACCCTTTAGTTTGATTTTGTATGTGTTTTTCTATAATGGGTTTTTGTATGTTGTTTTATGAGTCCTTGGTGAATTTTCTATTAATTAAGTCTAATTAAAAGATTAAATTTAATAAAAAATATTATGATATTTTAATATTTAATTATAGTTAATTAATTGGGAAATTAATTAAATAAAAAAAATTAAATTTGAGGATAAAAGTTATAAGGATAATTTTAGAATGTAACAATATTTATTTAATTTAATAATAGTATATTTAGAGATCATTTTTAAATAAATGCTAAATATTATTATTATTTAAGTTAATAAATATTTTATCAATTAAGTTTCTAAAATAAATTAAAAAGTAAAAGATATTAAATTATGAAAAAAGTTTTATGTTTGCATTATGCATGCATGAGACTAAAATATAAGAAATTAATTAAAAGATAAAATAAGTGAATATAATAATGTTATTTTAATTTCATAAAGTGTGCATGAGATTAAAGTTAATAAATTAATTGAAAGCAAAGTCAAGTGGAAATTAAATAAAGTAATTTAATAATTCATTTCACGTGCATGGAAAAGATTTAGAAAAGATAAAAGAAAGATTAATAAAGTTAATATTGAGTTAAGGGTTGTGAGCATGGAGTTCTCCTAGGTGAATGCACAATCATGCTCCAATTTAAGGAGAGAACTCTTTATCACAATTATAGGGTTCATTATTGAGGGACAAGAATTTTGGAGACGAATTTGGATGCGAATTTTGGAAGAAAAGTTGGAAGTAAATTATTAAAGGGAATTTTTTGGAAAATTGTTAGAGAGAAGTTCTTGGATAGGAGCGAATTCTCTCACAAATCTTGTGGGCATTGTGATTTTAGCATCAGAACTAGGTAGGTTCTTGATTTTTGATCACCCAGATAGATTTATGTTATTTAGATAATCCTGTCTTCTTCGTGATTGTTAAAAAAGGATTTTTGGGTATTTTTGAATGAATCTTTCACTCTCTTGTTATGAACCTTATGATATTATGTCGTATTTCATCTGTCTATTAGAACTAGAAGAATAAATCAATTTAAAACCCTCGTTCTAGATGAAAGAATTTAGAAATTAAATTAGGAAGAGCTTTTGAAAGAAAAGAAAATTCTAGGTTGGAAATTTTCTTGGTTAATGATATTTTCTCTATCAGGTTATATTTATAATCGTAGTGTACCTATGATTTGGGGGGGTAGTTTTAAACTGCCACGACTTTTTTATAATAAGTTGCTAGTTTAATAAAACTTATTAAGTTTATTTTAATAAAAAAAATAAAATTAGCAATTGATAATTTGTTAATAGTTTTTTATATAATATTAATTTTTAATTATTATTCTAATTAATAATATTTATTAAAAAGTTTCAATATTATTATTACTAAGATTTTAATAATTCTTATTTATTATTTAAATAATAATTATTAATAAATTTTTGTTATTATTTATTGATGTAAATAGTCATGGATTTAATATAGTTAATTTTTAATTAATAAAATTATTGATATTTTTATTAATTATTTATAACAAAAAAATTGTTGAGATATTAATATAAGTATTTAGTTTTTGATAATCATAAATTAATTTAATTAAAAATTAGTTTAATTAAATTGAATTAATGATGTATATAGTTAAATAAAAATTGTAAATTTATTCTAATATTATTTTTAATAATATTGTTTAGATCAGGATTATTTATTTATTTTAATAAGTTAAATGAATAACTTGCCTCTAGATTATTTTAGAAAATTATTTTAAATCAAGTGGGGTAATTGGACTTTTATTTAAATATGGGAAATGGGATTAAACTATATGGATTGAGATATACCCCTTTAAATTTGAAAACTCGTACTAAAATGAAAATTGAAAGTTTACTATGAACTGTGAGACTTTGATGTTTTCTATGTACTGTCTATGCTTTGGGGATTTTGGGGTTGATTTAGATGTTGACCAGTTTAGGACATTTACCAGAGGCTTGGGAGGTATGTGAACATTACATTATGATGTTTTGGTCCCAATCTTTTTTAAAACCCAACCATGGTAATGTGATGGCATGCTCTATGATGTGTGCGGATTATTGATTGTTATTGCTTTCCAATCTTTCTATATGAAACTGAGGTGTATGTATATGAGATACTCGACTTAACCATTTTTGAATCATCATTATATTTGATTTTCTTACCAATCTCTTTGAGAGGACTAAGGTGTTTTGAATGATTTGTTCTTGATGATGTCATGTTGTGGCATGTTTTGACTTGACCATTTTGGAGTCTTTGATCAGTATTATTATTGGGATACTTTCCGGTTGCTCATTGAGAACTGATGAATATGTGATTTATCATTTGATGCTTTCAGTTACTCACTAAGAACTGTTGTGATTATTATGATTATCTTTTGGTGTTTTCTAGTTGCTCGTGGAGATTTGATGAGAATATTGTGGATTATCTTTGGATGTTTATCAGTCACTTGTATAGGGCTGAGGTGATTTTTATATGATTATTGATTTGTGCTTCTATTGAGCCTAGGGTAGGTAATCTATATGTAGTGTTGGGAATTGGCTTGCAATGGGGGATGGGGCCCTAAGTGGCTGCTAGGGGAACTCATTGTAAGTTGTTTTAATAAGTGAAAATATTACACTAAATGGGGATTAAAATGAACCTAATAAGATTATTGTATGTTCTCGTCCATTTCTTGAGTGCTAGTACAGACTAGGATGGGAGTAGGGAGAATGCTTGGTTACAACCTTGCATTCTGTAGTATGTCTCGTCAGTACAAGAGGATACCAATGGCCACATAGGGATCACTAGGGACCCTAAAGTCCTAAGCTAACTACCAAGGTAACTCCTACATGATTTTTGCGATGACACTTTCTCACTTATATAATTGGTTTCCTACGTGTCTTGTGTGCCTCTGGGTCTATATGTTGATCTTTGTTGGAACCTTTGAGTTAGTATACTTGTAGGATTTCCTAGACTTAGAGAGTACTTGTGTCATGCAATATCCTATTTGGGACTTGAGACTATCTCCTCAACATGGTGCGAGTTGACCATTTAGGTTCCATGCGATTGAGTGGTAGTGCTTTATACTCTTACCATTGAGATTTGTCTGTAGTCACCATGGCTGGAGCTTCTTGGGATGCTATTTATTATGTTTAGGTGATGTTATTTACTAATGCATTTCTTTATATTGATGATTAGCATGTTATATTTCTTTATGCTTATGTTGTAGCATGTTTTAGTAGTGACGTCCCTATTACTATAGTATCAATGATCTTATCAGTGGCTTGGGATGTTATGCATGGGGGATGGCTAGGGCCCATGATGGTCTTATGATGCTATTAATGGTTGGGAGGAACCACACACTTAGTTAGTTTTGTTTTATGATGGTTAGTTGTGTTTTATGATGGATAGTTGTATTTCATGATATATGTTTATATCTTTTATGATGGATGGATGTATCATGTATGGTGGATGGTTTCATTTATTTTACTATACTTTGTATCATGGATTCAAAGAGGGTGATGTAACTTTATTTTTACATATGTATATTCTTTTAGCCTTTCATACCTTGTGACATGTATAGTGGATGATTGGGCATTTCGAATTAATTTGCCAAAAAGGCATTCATAAAAAATGTATATTATGGACATTGGAATTTCTAATTATTCCTTAATGTGGATGTGGTAGATGTTAGACTTAGAATTAATTAAATTTAAATTTTACTCAACATTTGGGATCCTTAAGGAATGTAACCTATTATGCATGCTTAGTTGATTGTATGTTATTGCTTCCACTATTGTGTGTTTGATGTGTATGATTATCTTTCTTGTTTTATAAAAAAAATGTTTAGCAAACTTAGTTAAACTTCTGGTTAATTCTTTTAGATCCCTTGGCAGGGTGTTACAATTTCTAAATATTTGTAAATGACTACAAGCATCCTATGTTGTGAAGTCAAATGTTTTACCTACTGAACCCAAGTATGAAATGTTCCAAATTGGATCTGAATTTGGACCATCCACACATATTATGACCTTTTTCTCTCTTCCAAACATGTAAAAGGTGAATAAACCCCAAAAATGTGATGTGATCTTCATTTTCAATCATTTTATAAACATATTGAATGGAAAATGCAACAAAGAATCATTTTTTGGACTAGAATTTTAGTGGATTGATAATATAACGTCACCTCTCTTAGAAGGATGTTGAAGAATTATTAGTGGTGGAGCCCTATTTTTTGTGAAAAATTATGACCTCCATTTAAAAGATGATGTTGAAGATTTGATGAATTATTATGGCTTGATAAATACATTTACTATTCTCATTAGATTTTTTTGATTCATCCCACTTCAATAGCTTAATTCTTTACCAATATTCTACTAATATAGTTGCTCATCTCAGCCCATGTTGACCCATGAACTACATCATATCTTTGTTATATGTTTGCTTCATAAGAAAAGGGTCCAAAATGCTCTCTAAATCACCTTGTACAAGACTTGGCCTAGCCTGCAAACACAAGCAAGAAAGAAAAATATAATTGAATTTCAATGGTAGTAGGAAAAGAAAAGTTATTTTTAGTCCACAAGAAGATAATGATGTGTATGGAATGAACATATAACTCACCTAGTCAATGATGTTATAGTGAGGTTTCCTTTTGGTAAGATCAATGGTTGGTCTTGCAGCAAGCAATTGCAAGAGAATGACACCAAGACCATATAGATCACTGAATGGTGTAAGATGCTAACTTGAATAGTAGTTAGGATCCATGTAACCAGGTGTCCCTTTAACAAGGTTGCTCACATGTGATTCACTACCTAATGGACCTACTCTCACAAACCCAAAATCAAATACTTTTTCTTCCATTTCATTGTCCACCAAGATATTGCTAGGGTTAATGTCTCTATGGATGATGGCAAGCTTGCACTCTTCATGCAGGTGATTAATCCTTGCACTTAACCAAATGCTAGAAAATATTCATTCTTTTCTAATGGTGAGATTTGCAATAATAGTTCCTATTAGAACTACACAAATTTAAGCCAATTTGTTTAACTAATTCATATGAAATCATAATAATTTCTCTAATAAAACTTATTCATTAGTATAATTTTACATAATCAGCTAAACAAATCAAAATCTAAAATGTGTCGTATAAATCTAGTTTTAAGAACAACATTAGTAAACATTTTGTCACTCAATTATGGGTTAATATGCTCATTGTTAAAATTAAAAGTAATTGAAAATGTTATCAAATGAAGGCTACCTTTAAACATCCCATACTCACACAATGTTTTCTTTACCACCAGCTTTGAATAGCAATACCAATTCTAAGCACTAAAAAAGAAAGAGGGGATTTTGGTTTAATAAAGTTGGAATATGGATATAAGTTTACAATTCTTTCCATGGTATACAAATAAAAAGTAAATGGGTTACCTTGGTTTGGATGCAATAATGAAGGTTTCTCTAGCAGTCCTCATTGAAGATGGTTTGCAAATTTCTATTGGGGTCGAGGTAAATGACACTGATGGAGGACATGAGGTGTTCAAAGAAACTATCAAATGGCTATTAGAAACTTGAACACTAAGAAGGGCTATAATTACCTAATTAGAAAACAACTAAGACCAAAGACAAACATCTAATTATTACTGTATTGGGATAAAAAGTTCTTACCTTAGGCATGATTTTTCTCATGGCTAGCACTACAAAATAATTTTTTTATAGCTAATACATTTAGAGAAAAAGGATATACAGGTCCAAGAACGTGCATATTATGAACCTACAAATACTCTCACCAATGTTGGAGCTAGTTACATAACAAACTTGGATGGAACTCAGCAATACCAAGGTCAATCCTAAGCATGTTTTAAGCTTGGCATATTTGAAATAAGAACTGTTTGTATGGTGGCTTGTGGATTGCAACACCATCCGTTGTCATATGGGAGTTATGGTAGGAGAGAAATAGACACATTTTTAAAAATAAAAGGATACGATAGGCACAATTTACTAAAAAGAAGAAGATTGTCATTATCAAGATTGTGAATAATAGAATATTGAGTATGTAAAAAGTGGAAAAAAGATGACTTAATGGGATGAGAAGATGCAAGGTAGATGGATTGGGTTTAAGATTCCTTGGTATGTTAGTTTGAGCTTTACTTGGTTTCGAGAATATTTTAATATTCTCGACTTAACAAGGATAACCATGTGAAGGTGGAAGCTCATCTGGCCTCACCCCCCGCCCCCTAACATCAATATAAATTACCCATTATCATCTAATTGCATACTTCATTCATTCATTCATCCATTTATGAACTATAACATTCAATCAATACAATCACATAACATTCATTAATATGATATAAAATTTATTAATACACAATACTAATAAGGAATTCATTAACACATAATAATATTCATTAACATGAAATAAAAATCAATATTAATATGCAACATTCATAGATAATTACTTAAAACAAAATTCTTTCATAATCCATCAAAGTTTATCAAACAAGGTTTAGCAAAGAACATTTAAAAAAAATCATTTCTTCTTTTTGTTTTTCTTAGCTCTATTAAGAAAAAGGCTCATAGGAGCATCAATATCTTCCTCTTTCTCCTCCTCTTGTGGTACATGTAATGTCAAATTATGATGCCTCCTCCTATTTGGAAGAGCAGGAGGCTGCTACACTAAAGGGGGCTCTATTACAAGAACAAGTAAATGGGTTAAATTGGCATACTCTTTTTCTTTTTTTAACTGTTACAAGTATTTAATTAAGTAGTACAACATAACATGCATTTTTATAACTTGACAATGCCACATCATGTACATTAACATTTTTATTTGCCACTATGTCAACATTCTAAATGCTTGGAACATGCTCCACTCCTTCACCATGATGTTCAACATGCTCTAAAATATTCAAAAAAAGGTTACACATCAAATTGCAATTGAAGATGTTAAATTGTATTCATAATTGCATGATTAATTTCCAATAGAAAATTAATGCCTCCACCACTATAATGCATATGATGGCCTTCATCATGAGTAGGTTCTATAATAGGATATGAAGGTTGTAGAAAAATGTTATGTACATTGTTATGTAGTCAATTTATGTTCAAAACTAACACCAAAAAAAAAAATCCTCACCTATTCAATTTGATTTACTTTTCATCTGACCAATTTACATGTGTCTCATTTGGTGCACTAGATTGTTGGGTATGGCTTTTAGATTCTTGGTGTAGCCATGTAACCACGACTTTATAGCCTTCCTTCAAAGAAATTTTTTTATCTTCATCCATGAACTCCACATTGAATTCTGTGGCCTATATTTTTTGCTTATTATCATCATTTTTGCATGTATGATTTGATTAAACAAAATTGCTTGCAACATTATCTAAAATAATAATATGAAATTTCATTGTTGCTACTGACAAGTTGATACTAAAGATTCATATGGCCACTAGAGCCAAGTTTGTGTTGGCCAACCTTTTCTAGTCTTGCTTTTGTAGCCATTGATGTGTCCTGTAGTCTATGAATAGTTTGAAACATGTTAGATTATATATTTACAAAGATCACTAATTAGTTCATGATTAAATTCTACTTAATACTATCATGACATACCTTCTTTTGCCTTGTGTTGGTTCATTTCCTTTATTATCATGTAGCCTTTTCTCCTTTGCATCTTCTATTATTTCATTCCACTCCATCAATAAAATCATAGGAGGATGATTATACTTTGGGTTCTCCTTTAGACCCTTTCTATATTGATCCCTCATAGTCTTTATATGTCTTGATGCTATTTTTTAAAGTAGGGTGGTGTCAAAATTATTTTTTCCAATTCCAAATAGGTCCTCAAAAGATGTAATTAGTGATTTTTTAATTTAGAACCCTATTCATTCCACCTTTTAAAAAAATAAAATAATTAGATCAATAACTTTAATATAGTACAATAAATGGAAGAAAAGAAACATATTGTAGCAATGATATGAAACCACATACTTTTTATGTATGATGGATCCAAATAGCCTCAATGTCATATCAAAAAGATGATCAAAGAAAATATTATTTCCTACAAAAACATAAAGGGATTTTCAATCCAAAAATGAGTTATATATAAGGAAACAAAAATTATACTTTAAATAATAATAATTTTAAACCACCTGGAAGCTTTCGTAAAGTTAGCATAAACATAGTTTTCTTGTTTAGCAACAATGTCCTTGCAAATGAACTAGTACTAGTCACACAAACTACTCTAGGAAATGGATTAGCTTTAGTAGTACTGGTCTCTATTGCTCTATCAAGTGAAGGTCTATCTATTAGTGCACAAAATAGGTACATGAGTATAAAATCCAGCCAACAAAGAAAGCAATGGATGATTAGCACATACAGAATATAGCAAAATAAGGCTTTACTAGTTGAAGTGGGCATAGATGAGGATGTTTTCATGCTCCTTGTTTCTAACAATGCACTCGGAAATATCAAATTATCAAGTGAAGGAGGCATCTGTAGTTCATCATGAGATGAAGAATACAATATTGTTAGCAAAGACATTTACAATGGATAAAGATCAGATGGGATACTAGTTAGAAACATCCAAAAATAAAAGTTAAGTGTTATAATGTTCATGAAAATAAACAATGTTGCACTAGTTTCACTTTCAACATTAGATGTCCTATTTTAGCACCTAGTAATTGCCTTAAAAAACTCAATAGTATAATAATACTGTAATAATAAGTAATGTTGTAAAAAGAAAGTGTTACTTACATGAAGGTTGTGTGCTATAACCCTCACCATATTCACCATGCAATGTTATAGCTATTACATATTTCTATAGAAGAACACATAATATTTTAGATCATGATCCATACGATACTATAAAATATAAACATCTATTGAACTTCTATTATTGCTTTAGATTAATTACTGCTTACCTTTAAAGAATCGACCTTATGATGCAATTCTTTTTTCATTGCCTCTTTCTTCTCGCTTGCATCACACTTGATAATAATATTAACAATTACATCATTGTATCTTTGTTTGAGTTGTTGGGCCATGAATATAGGGTCAACACTAAGGTTGATGTCATGTAGAAATGACACCTATATTTCAGATCATATTTGATCTGCTATCATTTTAGCCTTTCCCTATCATTTGTGATATCAATATTAGTAGAGTTCCATCAAAATAACTCTAAAGCCATAAAGAAAAGAACATAATAATATGACATTTATTTCTATATAATTTGAACAATTACTATAATTAATGTTTACCTCTACTAAAGAAGGTGTGGGAGATGGTGCATCTTCACCTGTGCATGGTGGTCTATCTATGTCACTCTATGAAAAAGATTAGTAATTCTTAGCAATCAATAGCGATTTAAAAGTATTTGACATATTGTACTTAATGTTTATATATGCACATATGGTTTTCAAAGAAAAAAATTGGTATAACTAATGTCTATATTTGTAAAATTCAATATCAGTAAAATTCCATCAAAATAACTCCAAATTCATAAAGAAAAGAACATAATAATATGAAATTTGTTTCTATATAATTTGAACAATTACAATAATTAAGGTTTACCTTCATTGAAGGTGTGTGAGATGGTCCATCCCCACCTGTGCGTGATGGTCTACCCATGTCACCTTGTAAAAAAGAATACTAATTCTTAGCAATCATCAGCAAAATGAAAGTATTTGACATGTACTTAATGCTTCTATCTACACATATGATTTTCAAAGAAAAAATTGGTGTAACTAATGTGTATATCTACAGAATTCAATATCAATAAAATTCCATCAAAATAACTCCAAAGCCATAAAGAAAATAATATAATAATATGACATTTGTTTCTATATAATTTAAAAAATTATAATAATCAAGCTTTACCTTCACTAAAGGTGTGTGAGATGGTGCATCCCAACTTGTTCATGGTGGTCTTTCTATGTTGCCCTATGAGAAAATTTAGTAATTCTTAGCAATTAGTAGCAAAATGAAAGTAATAGACTTACCAAGAAAACTTATTAATAATAAAGTGGATTGTATATTAGAGTGACTATTAATTGGAGGCCATAGGTTTAAATGTTATTCTTACTAGTCCCATGATAGGAAATTTTTTGTATCTACATGATTCAATTTTTAATCTATTAGAAGCTCTTCCCCTGAACTTATTAATTTTATCATACATACAACAATATGATTTCTTTCGTGTGCCTCAAATATACAATTCCTCGACTTATTAGTTGACACAGGTTGAAAACTATTTATAAATCCTACAATATTCCCTATTTCTTTGGGTCTTCCATCAATATACATAGAAAATTTTTTACTTTGATCATTTTCTTTGCATTATATATAATTTGGTGGCAATGCATACCTACGCATACTTTTTTTATATTGCACAATCTGCATCCAATTGTTTTAATTGTAACAAGGTCCTATATACTCAATCAATTCAACAACTTTAGTGTAATATACCTTTATGCCACACATGGAAAATAGGCCCAAACCATGTAATAAAGATGGAGCTATGCAATATATCCTTTCATTAATAGAAAAATTAGTGTTAACTGGAGGTAGTTCCTTAGGTACCCATTCTTTCTAAAGATGTGTGTACCTTAAGGGAACCTCCCTATTTCCTTTGCTCTCATTATCATAAGAACATGACCTGACCCCCCCACCCCCAAAGTAAGAAAAAAATGCATTTTTTTTGTTGAATTTTCTTCTAGTCTTTTGACCTCTAGTTGATCTCCCTATTTTAGACCTACTAGATGTCTCACTTTTGTCTTCTATTACCACATTTTCCTTAGTCAAGGGAGACAGATCAAATGAATACCTATTTGGTGATACCCACAATCCATAAAATAAGAGACACTCTAGGACAAAATTTGATGTTGATAGTAAAGAGAAGATATGCAAATAAAAAATTGCATCTATAGATCTATTGACATATACCTATTGATCCATGTGACTATGTAAGATCCTAGTTAAAGGCATTGAATAGCCTGCATATGTATGTCTTTTATCTAAAGTTAGCCAAAAATTTGGTCTAATTAATGAGTATATCTAAAGAAATATTGGATATGTTGTAATTAATGTTTATATCTACACATATGGTTTTGAAAGAAAATGTTGGTCACCTCGCTTATCAAATTCATCCATATTGTAATGAATGAAAATTTGTAGGCTTACAATGCTCTATAAACTACAAATTATGTAGAAGACAAAAATTTCCATGATGCATTCATTAAAATCAAACAAATTTCTATAAATAAAATCATGATCCCATCATATTTGACATTGATTGTACCTCAACAGACATTTCATTGATCATCATCTTCATCCATGTCATTATCATCACCATCATTATGTTTGTCACTTTGATCATCATTGTCACCACTAACATCTTCATTGCCATCATCATCATCTTCATCACCATTATCATGACCATGATCACCATGTTCATTAACATGATTATAATTGTCATCATCATCATCATTATCACCATTATCATCAACATGACCATAATCATCATTACCTTCCTCTTCTCCATCATTGGGTAATAGTCAATTGTGATCTTAATTTACTTTGTCTTGCGATTCTTCAATATCTTCTTCTTCCATCATATTATACTTTACCAAAATTCTTCTTTGATCATGTCTAAAAATAAATGATGAACCTAGTTTGTGTGGAACACCAAAGAAAAAAACTTGCTTGCATTGGCTTGGAAGAACATAGGGCTCATCTCAAACTGGCTCAAATAACCTTGTATTAATCATTGTAAATCCACTATCATGTTTAATAATAGTACTATTAAGATCATTTTGATTTAGACATAGATAATGCCATTTGACAAAAAATAGAACTAATTTGAATGAACTAAATGCCACAATGTTGATTTTTAGATTGTTGAGGATGTATGTAAATTCCAGACAAAATATTGGTGATCGTGAAGACTACACTTATCCCAAAATCACAAGTTTTCTTTGTTTCATCTGAATTTTTAATGAAAAACTTACGAACATGTTAGTACATAGCTTTGTGGTGTTTGAATTGTAATTATTCAAAAATTTCAAGATTATTTGTATCAATATATGAGTTGATATTAAATGTATGGCCCATGATTAGTAATCTTCTAGATACCTTTGTATCTCTTAAGCCATATGCTAGATCAAGTACCATTGGTGTAACATTGGGATCTCCATTATGATGAGATTCTTTAACCAATGATGCAAAACCATCCCATGCTAATGAGCAACCATTTTCTTGAGACTGTTCAATCCATACCATCATCCAATCAAGATTGTTTGCAATATACAAATGTAGTGCACCCCACACATGACCAATTATAAAGAAAATAATTAGAGCAATTAGAAATAACTTATATTGATGATGGATAAGAATTAATTAACTAAAAAAAATTATAATTACCTCTCACTCTCCTCAATCTAACTTTCCCTGTTAGGTACTCTCCTTTGAATTTGTCAATAGAGGTGGGAACCCAAATGCGATCTACATGGATATTCACTGCATACTTTGGAAGATATTCACTAATGCACACCTTGGTCTAGTATACCATATATCCCTCTACCATAGAACCCTTAGGACATGCTCTTGTTGAACCAAGCCCTTCATAAATTTCAAGGGCCTTTCAACCATCCACATTGACCTAGTTTGTACAGGTTTACACAATTCAATCTCCTCAACTTGATGTATCAAGTAGTGTGCTCGAGCATTGAAAAGGTTGAAGGTAGACACTTTTTCATTTCACACATAAGTTGTGTAATTTTTCTCTTTGAATATTTTATATCTTTTTTTTTATCAATTTCTTTAGATGATAACCACCTAAAAGAGGTTGAACACACAAGAACATATAAATGAGATTTCAAATAAAATTATACAATAGATTTCAGATAAAATTATAAAAATCTAAGAAAAAACACTTCCAACCTCATGTATTTTTCAAGATCATATATAACTTGTTTAATATTGTTGAAAAACTAGTGTGGGAAGGATAAAGGTAGGATGTACTACAAGTATTAAAAAATGATCATTTCAGTATATTATTAAATAGTGCAACAGGTGGTACATTCAATTTTACAAATGTATTATAAATAGAGAACATGACTTACCATGATGAAGGTATGCCAATCATGTGTTTTCAAACCTAGCCCAAAACCACCTTTCTTTGATACCAAAGTTCTTATATTTGCAACAAACTCTGTAGATTTTTTTTTTTTAAAGACTTCTTTTAATGCATCACTTTATTGCTCCATTAATAACCAAGGAAGGGCACTCATATTTATGTAGTCTCAATTTCTATTTGATTCAATGAAATATTTCAGCACATGATTGGATTCATGAATGTCAATACAAATTTTGGCAATTTTTTTTCTCTATCACACCTTCCATCCAATACTTTTCATAGTGTCTCTATTACATTCTTTTCAATATGCATAGCATCAAACAAATGCATGATACGGGGATCCTTCTAGTACGGTAACTGAGTAGGATAAATTTTCATTCCTTTAGGAAGTTGGTCATTGATTCCTTGATGACCTTCACAAGCATCAATTACATCATTACTAAATATAAGACAATTATCAAAATATAAATTTTAAACTTCGGACCACAAATTGGACATTACCTTGAGGATTTAGTAAATCATATTCCAACTTCCATAGATGAGGTGTCATTATTTATGGCCTTGATGTTGTCCCTTCTTTCCTATTAAAAATATATTTTTAGTAATTAGATACTTATGATTATTGTAGAAAAAGTACCTAAACCCATTGAACACCTACTTTCCTAAACTTCTTGAATGATGAGATTTCATACATGGACCACAAACTGGACATGTAATTTTTTTCTTTGTTTAAAGACCTAAAAGATCATGTAAAATTAGATCATATATCTAATTATCATGGGCAACTTAAGAATACAACAATAATGTGTAAGCACTATAACATACCAAAAATACGTGACCTTAACAATATAACATACCACAAAAATGAGTTAGCCCAGGGGCATTGTGTATTGTCCATACAAGTATTTCATGGAATTGAAATTTTCATTGTCCTATTGGTCTAGAGATGTCATACATAGTGATTACATTTTAGGGGCTTAATATACACATTCATATCTTTAACTCGGTACTTACCTAGTAATTGAATGAATAGAAACATCACATAATTATTATGACGATTTTCATGCACTGTTTATAAATTAATTTAGATAACTATTAAATGAAAAAATACCTAGCAAAATAATTTACAATATTATGTGCTCCCTCTTTATGGACATCCAAGGAGGAATGTTATTGTTAATAACAAAAATAGGCCACATTGAGTAAACAGATCTCATATCTCCAAATGGATCGATACTGTCTGCTGCCAGTGAAAGCTTCATATTATGAGGTTCTTTAAATTGTGACCATGTTTCTTCTATCTCTTTAAATGTAGAACCATCTATAGCCATTCACATAATGTCATCTTGACTTCTATTGTGTGCATGGTAATCCATAAATTGTGCCAAGCTAGTGCACATGAATAATCCTTGAAAACATGAAATAATGAGAATGTATCAAAGAACCTTGTAAGGAACCTTTTTTGTTATTTGATCTCACTGATATCTACTAATATGACATTCAGGGTATTCTATTGAAAATTCATATTGTTTATGATATAGAATTTGATCATTGGAACATGCAAGTATTGTCTAATACTTCATTCCAATTTGATTCATAATGGTAGATAATTCTTGGTACGAATGAGGTAGAATGTTTGATGGTGGTTAAAAAAACTCACCTATCAACCTTCAACAAAAAATATGCATTGTTAATATAATAAATAGTAATTATATGCTAACATTGAAGATGATAAAAATGGCATACCTTAGCATACATGACATTTCTAAATTGGATAAAGCATTCGTAGCCTTCAAGTTCACCAACAACACTATAGCAAAGAGAAGAGTTGTTTGGGAGCCTTTGTATAGGGGCTCATGTGCCTTGTCAAGTAAAGGTATATCAAGACCATCTTCATCATCATTATCAAATGCGCTAGTACCATGATTGTGAGCATCTTCATCACCTACGCCAATACCATCTTCTTCAATCATGTCCTCTAGCACATTATCATCTTCTTCCATGGGAGTTTTATCCTTATCTTGGATATTCACATCTCCATGTTCCTCTAGTAGGAAATCCACATTTAGTAATGGATGAAAATAGTGGCCCCCTTCAACATGACCATGTTGCATACAATGAATCTGGGCTATTATGAATAATTTTTTTTGATTCTTTAAGCCCTTACACTTTTTGAAAGGAAAATTACATTTATCAACTTTTCTTTGGAACTAAGACTACAATGTAGCCATCATCTTGTTATTTTGTTTTGGGTTCATATTGTCAAGCATGGTCTTTCTTCACAAGAAAATATATTTGGAAAAATATTGGACATGTTGTATCTAATCTTTATAGTTGCACATATGGTTTTGAAAGAAAAATTTGATGTAACTAATGTGTATATCAAAAAAAATATTGGACATGTTATACTTAATGTTTATATTTGCACATATGGTTTTGAAAGAAAAATCGGTGTAACTAATGTGTATATTTGCAAAAAATTTGGACATGCTTTACTTAATGTTTATATCTGCACATATGGTTTTGAAAGAAAAATTTGGTGTAACTTATGTGTATATTCACAAAAAAGTTGGACATCTTGTACTTAATGTTTATATCTACACATATAGTTTTGAAAGAAATATTTAGTGTAACTAATGTGTATATCTATAAAAAAATTGGACATGTTTCACTTAATGTTTATATCTACACATATGGTTTTGAAGAAAAAATTTGGTGTCATCAAGAGTTTAATTGTTCTATGAGAGTCCTAGTTTATTCATACTTGTCCAAAAATTGTAAAATTTCTATTATATGTTTTGATGGATTGGTGCTCACATTAAAATTCAACCTTTCCCCTCTACATGATTTAGTTTGTAACATAGATCTTTTGGAGTGAAGTTTATTCTTGGCAGTTGTTGAATCCATGTCTTTAGCCTTTTGGATGGTTGTCTCTAGGGAGTTAGGACTAAGAGATTTTATCCATCCATAAATAGCACCATCAACCTCCTCTATGTTATATAAGTGGCCAATATTGATAACTCTAAAAATCAGCAATGTAAGTGTCCACTAAACAACATTGTTCAAACTAAGCCAACTTCTTAAAATGATGTTTAGGGTCAAATTTGTTAGTAGGTCTCTTAGTGAACTCTTCATAAGAGGTACTTTGATCATGTCCCATTATGATGATTTTGTGGTGCCACCAATCATGAGAAATAACAACCAAGTGAATAGTAGCATATTTAAATGGCCTCATCTTCTAGCATGGGGATAAACCAGAAATAGGTATATATTTTTAGAGCTCATGTTCTTCTCATTGTCTTGCTAAGCACATGCGAGGTTTACTATTAGTTATTCTAGTGTGAACATTTGCAATGTTGTTATTTAGTGAATTGGTCCCCTTGACCATTATTTCCAACACTATTATTGTTTATATCTACATTGATTTGTCTATATTGTCCCCTAACCAACATATTTACAATATTCATTGTAGGATCCTCTCTTGTGTCTGTCACCCATATTCACTTCTCTCTATTCTGTGACTACTAAATGATTAAAATTACTTGTTGCAATCCTTGAAAATGGACACTTATGCAAACCACATGCACTGTAAATTATTTTCCCTTCTTTGCTCTTAAGAAACATAAGAAAGCATGATAGCGAACTCTTATACCATTGAAGTAACACTAATAGCTTATGCCAAAAATTCAACCCTTTCCCTCTACATGTCTATATATATTTTCAATATGTGTATGTATGAATGAGCTCATTCTTATACCAAAGGGGAAAAAATTATTGAACCTATGTACCAAAATTGGAACACAAATTGGCAACTTAGATGAAAATTTAAGCATAATTTAAATACTCTATTTGAGTTGCAAAAGAAACATGGAGGCTTCAAAATCCAAAATTAATCACCATGATGTAACTAAAGTAAAAGGATGATGATAAGTGCCAACTCACAAACTTACTAAAAATTAACATGCTCTCCAAGGCATGGACTCAAGTTGTACCACAAGTCTTGTTATAACATGAAATCAACTTGCCTATATGCATAATAAGAACGCCTAAACTATCGTGTATCATCTTGGACACTTATTGATGTTTGATATTGATGACGGGCCACACCACCTGTACCAACTCACAACCAAAAATGCAATAATATGGAGACAAGAGAGATGACAAAATGCTTCATAAAGCATCCATTAATACTTGAAATTCATTAGAATATTCTCCAAATGTAAAAACTCCAAATTCTTACAATATAAGAGAGATTGCTCACCAAGATCTTCTTCGGATGTAGGAGCATCATGCATCAGCAAAAAAATAAAATGTGAAAGATTTGTATGTTGGTTTTCTTGTCCCTATTGAGGTGGAAGCTTGTGGTGAAGATGAAAATGGTTCTATATCTTTCTTTTGACATCAAAGTGTGGGACACACTTTTCTATCTACCAGGGGAGTCTGATGCAGGAGCATCTTGCATGGAAAAATTAAATTATTAGAAAAAAAAAAAAAGAGGAAAAAAAAAAAAGAGGAAAAAAAAAAAAAATTTGTGGAGGAGAGAGAAAGAGACGAAAATTAGAGGAGAAATAATAAAAAAATAAAAAGGAGAAAAGAAAGGAAAAGGAGATTTCTATTTTCGAGGCGCATAGGTGGCGTAAAAAGAAAAATAATAAAAATAGTTGTCATTCCATTAATCAAGGTGTATAGGTGGCAATTTAGAAGTTTGTGTAAAGTTCCTTGAATCATGTATTTAATATTTGTTGGGTGCTTAGTTGTATTTGGGTTGGGAATTTAATATTTATTTAAAGGTAGTTGTATTTACCTTTTATCCCACATTGGTTGTGTTTGTAATGTCTTGGGTTAGAAGTGCCTATTTAAGCAAGGCTTATTATCATTTGTAATCAAGTTCAAGAAATGGAAGCTCTTCTAATGGAAGTTGGAGAAATAGAAGCTCTTCAAGACATGCTCTTCAAGTAGAAGCTCTTCGGATGTAATTTCTTGTAGAAGCTTTTGATTATTGCATTTTTGATTGTGAGTTGGTACGGGTGGTGTGGCCCGTCATCAGTGGTATCAGAGCGGGAGTTCTTGAGCATGCGGACAGATCACCAAACGTGATGCAGTTTGCACCAGGACCTTGAGTTGGATGAAGTTTGTCAAGAAGTTCTTGATTGTGTAGACAGAGCGCCGACTGTGAGGTAGTTTGCACAAGGTTCTTGTGTTGCATGAGATTTGTCTTCTAAAGACTTGATTATGGAGAAGAGAAAGAAGAAGATGACTTTTGTGATTGGATGGATTCTAAGGATTCCTCGACTTGAGAAATTTAGAGCAAGAAATCAACAATCATTGCTAGTTGATTTGAAGAAGCAAGTGAATGAATTAGAAGCTGAGTTGCGGAAACAAAAAGCATGTCACCAGAAAAGAGATGTTGATAATTCCTTGGATGTGGAAAAGAAAGATGATCCAGTGGAGGAGCAAGCGGATGAAGAGGAAATCATTTGCGAACCTAAAGTTGAAGAAGATGAATGAGAAGAGGAAGAACATAAAGATGACAAGACTTACGAACCTGAAGTAGATCAAGATGATTTGAAGATTGCAGCAATGGAGGAGAAGTATAGTGCCTTAGTTGGAGATCAAACAAGTGAAGTAGTTACATGCATGAAAGAGGCAAGCAAAGATGAATATGTCAAAGAGGTAAATTCTTATGAATTATATGATGCTGAATTTGATATGAGTTTACAAGATATTGATGATGGTTTGCATGAGGATCTTGTTAGTCATGTGTGGTATGCAAAGGAAGATTGGTATGATATTGTTGGGTTTATTACAGGTGTGGTTAATTCAACAAGATTGGATGAGGATGAGAGTTATACTGGGATAGAGTTCACTGCGAAGGAGTATTTTCAGCAGCAAACAGTTGTTCCGACTAGGTGTTGGAAAAGAAGAAAGAAGGAAATATTTCAACATCGGATACTTGTTCCAGCTATGTGTTGGAGGAAGAGGAAAAAAATTATGTCAACAATGGCTATTTCATTTTGTGACTCCATACTCACAAAATTTTTCCTACCATGGGAGTCGGATGCAGGAGCATCATGTATCAGCAAAAAAATAAAATGTGAAAGATTTGTATGTTGGTTTTCTTGTCCCTATTGAGGTGGAAGTTTGTGGTGAAGATGAAAATGGTTCTATATCTTTCTTTTGACATCAAAGTGTGGGACACACTTTTCTATCTACCAGGGGAGTCTGATGCAGGAGCATCTTGCATGGAAAAATTAAATTATTAGAAAAAAAAAAAAAAGAGGAAAAAAAAAAAAGGAAAAAAAAAAAAAAAATTTGTGGAGGAGAGAGAAAGTGACGAAAATTAGAGGAGAAATAATAAAAAAATAAAAAGGAGAAAAGAAAGGAAAAGGAGATTTCTATTTTTGAGGCGCATAGGTGGCGTAAAAAGAAAAATAATAAAAATAGTTGTCATTCCATTAATCAAGGTGTATAGGTGGTAATTTAGAAGTTTGTGGAAAGTTCCTTGAATCATGTATTTAATATTTTTTGGGTGCTTAGTTGTATTTGGGGTGGGAATTTAATATTTATTTAAAGGTAGTTGTATTTACCTTTTATCCCACATTGGTTGTGTTTGTAATGTCTTGGGTTAGAAGTGCCTATTTAAGCAAGGCTTATTATCATTTGTAATCAAGTTCAAGAAATGGAAGCTCTTCTAATGGAAGTTGGAGAAATGGAAGCTCTTCAAGACAAGCTCTTCAAGTAGAAGCTCTTCGGATGTAATTTCTTGTAGAAGCTTTTGATTATTGCATTTTTTATTGTGAGTTGGTACGGGTGGTGTGGCCCGTCATCAGTGTCTAACCACCTTATTCAAGACCTAGGTCCCTTACACTACTTAGTAGAGATCAAAGGTTTGTTGTTCCTAAAGATACATGGATTACCATCATTGTTTCAATGGTGGACACAAGTAGGACAACACTACCCTTTGATCATGGGTCACACTTATGTGTCTATGCTAATATAAAATGGATAATTTAGGGTAATAACTCAAACTCTTAAAAAAATCTATCAACACCTCCATCACCTTACAGCCTCTGGGATCTTTATCAATGCCATATCCCCATTGTAGACACCTAAAAATCTTTAGAAAATAAAGTATTTTTATTTTCTGAAAAAGTCCTGATGACATCATCATTTATTTATTAATTAATTAATTAATTAATTAATTAATTTTTATGCCATTAAATCCCTTTATCTTAATTAAAAATATTTAATTAAGGAATCCCTCCCAAAAATGTTTAAATCTTATTTAAACATTATTTTCTTATTTATTAATTATTTAATTAATAAATTGACCAAAAATCCCAAAATAAATAAATTATTTATTTTTTGCCCAAAACTTGGCCAATTTCTTTATGACCAATAACTTCTTCCAAAATCTTCTAATCCTTCTTTAATTTTGATTAAAGGCTAATCCCATCATTTCCTACCCCTAATCCCAACTCAAAATATTTAATTAAGATTAAATATTAATCCTCATGTTTATTAAAAAAGTTTTAATAAATATCTCCTCAACCCAAACCCTTGAAATAAATAAAACTTTATTTATTTCTTAAAAATCTAATTTATCCTCATCCTAAGAAGTTCTAGACTCTTCTAGAAAGTCTTCATCCTCATCCTAGGAAATTCTAGACTATTCTAGAAAGTCTTTATCCTCATCCAAAGCTTAGACTCTTCTAGAAGATGTCTTTAAACCTAATCCTAATCCCCTCCTGACCATGTCACATTCCCTAAACATGGGTTAAGACTTACTAACCGAAGCCAAAGTTAACAAATATCTCCTCCTTCACCCACCCTCATTAAATGCCATCCACTTGCCTATCCCTAAGCTAATCCTAAACCATCCTAATCCATCCTCTAATCATTTGCACAAGCCTAAACAAGCTTAAAACCTTCCTAATCAATTCCAAGTCGAAATTGCTCTCATCACCCTCAAAATATCTCAACCATAAAACTTTATGAAGTCCACTAGGTCATAAATGACTCTTACAAGCCCTTTTATTGCTCTTACAAGTCATTATGAGGGTCTTTATGAAGATTTTATCCCTTGAGCCTCCTTTGTTGACTCATCCTTCCCCTTTCCTCCATCCTCTCACCATGTGACATGTGTCACTCCTTGATTGGCTATAAGGAAGCACAATCCATGTGCTCTCTTCTCATGCAATCTGAGCCCTCCATGAGCTTTTTCCCATCCTTGCATCTTAGCCCTCAATCCCTCAAGCCTCTTGCCTATAAATTGGATCCTTCCCCTTTGCAAAGTAACACAATCCATGAAGTAAAGTTATAATGCTATTTTGAGAGCCAAATCCATACTAAAGCCATCTATTGAAATGTCCCTTTTCTGATTTGATATGGTATTTCACACCTCTAATCAGATTTTCAAAAATCAAACAACTGCTATCACAAAGATCCACTGAATTTCTCAAGAAACCCCAAATTGGGTATGTTGAAAATAGTGCTAAAAGCTTCACAACTTCACAAATTATTAATGAATCTGAAAATGGAAATTTTTACAGAACTTTCAGCAGCATAACAGCCTACAAATTGAAATTTCCAGATCCGTATAGCCTTTACACAATAGCTTGAAAATGTAGGACCAAAACTATGCTCATCGGGCTCCCGAAATAGCACAAAATATGCCCGAAAACACCACAAGAACACTAATAATCTATCTCAGAAGTTTAATCACATCCCAATATATATATATTTAGATCTATTTTAACAGCTTAAAGTATAAAATACAGCAGCAACCAAAACTGATATGAAATACTCAACCGGAAACACCAAACTCTTACAAAAATACACCCAGAAACTCACAAATTTGCACTGTTCAGCACAAAGGCAAACTCTGTATGAGCATGCACATGGAATGGCTTCAAACTCCCGTCCTTAGCCTTCCTAAAAACCTGCAAACTCCCGTTCTTGGGTCTCCTTGGAAACCTGCAAACTCCCGTTCTTGGGTCTCCTTCTCCACAGGTTTGGCAGCCTCTGAAGAATAACAAAGAATGAGTGAAAATCAAGTCTGGAATCCCCCAAATTGCCTCCAAACCTCTTTAAAAAGGGCATAACTATAACTCATGTCCAAGAGAGGTTAATGAAACATATTTTAATAATAATTATCATTTATTAGTCCAACAGTTTCCAAAGATTAACTCCCTTTTTCCGAAACTTCACTTTCTTGGGCCTGCCTGTCTTAGCAAAGATTATTATTTTTTTAATTATTTGAAAAGGGGACATGACAAGTCCTCCCCTCCCAAAAATTGCTTGTCCTCAAGCAATGGCTGAACAATAAACCAATCAATCCTCCTGGATCCCAAATGTAGTCATGAACTATACTACTACCAATTAACACAGACTCTTGCAAGATCCTCTGCAATATGACCAAGAGGAATCCATAATCAAACTGGCAATTATAGCTCAACCAAACTCCAAAATCACCATTACCGCAGTCAAAAAGCCATGAGACACAAACTCTTAGAATATCAAAACCCAAGTAAAGTGGACTACCAACATAGTAAATACCATCAATGCATTCCACTGGCCTATATGGAATGTACAATCCAACTCTGCAACAATGGTGAATGCTCTCAAATGAAACTATACCAAGTATGGAGAATCCACACACTGTACAACTCCTGCAGTCAACACAACTCTGTAGATCATTGGCCACTGTCTCATAAACATAACTCCCATGCACCCCTGATGGTGAAAAGCCATCACAAGATAAACAACAAGAAATGGAACCCAAACCAAATTTTCCTGCCATCAACTCCTCAGCATAAGGATCAATTGTTAACTGATGTACATACCCTGCAATATAATGTTGATTAAAAAAACCAACCTCAGTCAACAGCTCACCATGAACAAGTGATACAACCCACTGTGATTGATCACTAGCTAAGTCAGGAGATGTCATAGCCAAAGGAGTAGAATCAATAACAACACTTGTTGAAGCATCACTCCAAAACTCCTGCTCTAAGTCATGTATTATCAAGCTATCAACTACAGAACCTGTTGCCATGTCGTGCCCATCACAACTCTCATCTCGAGGCATCAAACTATTCCATAACTGATGATAAGCACTAGGAACCAAAGTACATCTCTGTATCATAATCTCATCAACATGGTCATCAAAGGTAAATTGATGAGCGTACCTCACAGTGTAATGCCGAGAGAATGCGCCAATCTCAGTCAGTGGCTCAGACTGTAATCCAGATGAAACTAACTGCAATTGATCATCAACCATGTTGGAACTGACTACTTCCTCCAAAGATATCACCAAGGGAGTAGTATTACTAGCAGGAACCATGCCAACTGTCGACTCACCAACATCACACATGACCTTTGATACATCTCTAGTCTCTGTGCCTTCAGTACTAGAGGTCACCACCATGTCACGCACACCACAAAAATATGCTACAGCACCCAACTCAATTGAACCTGACTCTAGTGGGAAAGAACCTGATATGCCAATGTTAGTATCAAGGATGGATGCATCCCCATCTCCACTGTCTCTAACAATCTCGGCCATGGACATCCTTGAATCACCAAACACCACAGCTTGTGATTGTATAGAATCAGGTAAAGACTGTAGTCGCTCTAACTCCATGGTCACCTTAGCCAAATGAAATTGTGACTCCTTGAGAGCCAACTGTGTACTCTCAAGAATCTCAGAAGTCACCTCAAGCTGCTCAGTAAGCTCACTCACCTCATCTTCCTTGGCCAACAATGCATCATATGCTGTACTACCCCACTCCATAAGATAATCTCTGTCAGCTACCAACTGCATATAATTTTGTCTCAAAATCTGAATAGCCTCCCATAAAGAGTGGATCTCTGTCAAGGAAAGATAACTTCCTCCCTGCTCATCACTAGTAGGAGAACCCCATCCATAAACTACTAACAACTGACGAGCAGCATCGAAATGTTGGCAAGTGATAGCAATGTCTTGGTCACTAACTCTCAACTGATTAGACACATGATGGCACTGGCTTGACTGTCTCCTACAAACCTCCTCTGATGCACTGTCTGAAGGAGTGTCCTCAAAGTTACTAGTCTCTAGAGTATTACCATCCATATCCTGTGAATCAAATCTAAAGCTCATATCAACATATGGAGTATCAAAAACATTAGCATTGCTATCCAACTCCTCTATACCCAAGGAAACTAAGTCTTCAAAACTGCCCACTGCATCTTTCTGGATGTCATCAATGCCAATATGATCCTGGGACTCATCTATACACACTGCCAAATATGAAATATCATCAACACATTCCAGCAAGTATGGCCGACTGGATATATGAACAAAGCCCAACATTGGTGTATAAAAACTAATACCAACATCAGACAAAATACTGGCACAAGAAAAGAAAACACCATGTAATCTGCTAATCAAATCCATGATAGCACCCAAACAAACACTTCTACCAAAAAGTGTTAAAGATCTCCAGTCAACTGAATCCCAAATGCCAATATAACAATCTCGAGTCCATATCCATAAACTAGAATCAACTGGTAACTCAAGCAAACTCCTCACCTGAGTAATATGACCAATACCAACTAACTCCACATACCTGTCATGATGAGATAATGAAGTCACACTACTATCTTTGTTCACCTTCAACTGGCTGGAAAAATCATGTGAAGTACTACCAGCCTCAACCTCACGTGATGAAGCATCTAACTGTGTCTGGTACTCTTTCTCAGCAAAGTCATGAATGCTCAATGTCTGCTCATCTCTACTAGGTATCTCACCATCATGCACAACAACATCCTCATAATCATCATCTGAACCCACTACACTATAGTCACTGCCTGTTGTAACTATACCATCTTGAATACCTGTGGCATCACCCTTTGACGACCTGTAAACAATTGTCTCAATTTGAGTATCAAGTTGACTATTACTATCAATCTGTGTGATATCCTTTCCCACCACCTCTTGTGGTAGAGTAGAATCTGAGACCTCTACCTGGCTATCAGCTAGTTTCTCAAACTCCTCATGCAAGTTCTTGGGAATTGTGTCATCTGTCCTGTGAGAAAATCTGCCAAATAGAAATCCAGTCAACTTATCCACCTTAGCTGGGTCAGATAACATGTCATTTATACGGTGGTGCTCAACCAACTGTTTAGACATGTCATGGCTTATTTTCATAAGTTTATCTTGAATGTCTAAATAACCATCCTTTCTACTATTTTGACTCTGGCTATCAATTGTCCAAGATCGTTCCCTCTGAGACTCTGTACTATACCTGTCCATTCTGGATAAAGTAGAGTGTAACCCCAATAGGATATAACTTCTTCAAACACCAAGAACTAACATGAAAATGATTAGAAGTAGCATGCAACCATAGATTTGGACATGCAACTGATTAGAAGCAACATGCAACCACCAAATTATGACATGCAAGATCTGGGTAGTTGTCAAAACTGACATGCAAGATCTGGGTAGTTGTCAAAACTGACATGCAAACTTCTACAACCACCAAATTCACCAAGAACTAACATGAAAATGATTAGAAGTAGAATGTAACCATAAATTTTAACATGCATCTGATTAGAAGAAACATGCAACCATAAATTATGACATGCAAGATCTGGGTAGTTGTCAAAACTAACATGCAAGATCTGGGTAGTTGTCAAAACTGACCTGCAACTTCTACAAACCCTCAGGCTGGCAAGATCATGGCTCTGATACCACTAAAATGTCCCTTTTCTGATTTGATATGGTATTTCACACCTCTAATCAGATTTTCAAAAATCAAACAACTGCTATCACAAAGATCCACTGAATTTCTCAAGAAACCCCAAATCGGGTATGTTGAAAATAGTGCTAAAAGCTTCACAACTTCACAAATTATTAATGAATCTGAAAATGGAAATTTTTACAGAACTTTCAGCAGCATAACAGCCTACAAATTGAAATTTCCAGATCCGTATAGCCTTTACACAATAGCTTGAAAATGTAGGACCAAAACTATGCTCATCGGGCTCCCGAAATAGCACAAAATATGCCCGAAAACACCACAAGAACACTAATAATCTATCTCAGAAGTTTAATCACGTCCCAATATATATATATTTAGATCTATTTTAACAGCTTAAAGTATAAAATACAGCAGCAACCAAAACTGATATGAAATACTCAACCGGAAACACCAAACTCTTACAAAAATACACCCGGAAACTCACAAATCTGCACTGTTCAGCACAAAGGCAAACTCTGTATGAGCATGCACATGGAATGGCTTCAAACTCCCGTCCTTAGCCTTCCTGGAAACCTGCAAACTCCCGTTCTTGGGTCTCCCTGGAAACCTGCAAACTCCCGTTCTTGGGTCTCCTTCTCCACAGGTTTGGCAGCCTCTGAAGAATAACAAAGAATGAGTGAAAATCAAGTCTGGAATCCCCCAAATTGCCTCCAAACCTCTTTAAAAAGGGCATAACTATAACTCACGTCCAAGAGAGGTTAATGAAACATATTTTAATAATAATTATCATTTATTAGTCCAACGGTTTCCAAAGATTAACTCCCTTTTTTTGAAACTTCACTTTCTTGGGCCTGCCTGTCTTAGCAAAGATTATTATTTTTTTAATTATTTGAAAAGGGGACATGACATCTATCCACACCAAAAATCCACAATCATCCATTGAAGCCTTTGGAAGCATATTGAGCATACATGCTATCCATTTAGATAAAGCTACTCAACAAGAGAGCTTCTTATTGAGAGAGTCCATTAATGGCTCATATTCTCAATTAAGAGCTCATCTTAGTCTATCTTGAAGTTTATGAATTTTTTTTAGTTTGTAGAAGCTTTATTTAAATTTGGTTTCTATTAGCATACTAACATTGCTCATATACACCCATAAGCTTCCAAAAAGATTAACTCTTAGCCAATTAAGTGATTTCAACCATTAATAGGTTCTACATACTATGGTAGGCTTCAAAACTCCAATACAAACTCTTACTACAAGACTCTCCCTTATAACCTACCTTGGAATGTAGGGTAAGAACTCAAACTCTTAAAACATCTATCAATACTAAAAATAGAGTTAGATATCCATTATTGAATTCTTTCAAATTCCAAAAGCTTAGGTTCTAACTAGTTCCTCAAGGCATATCACTCAAAGACCCTAGTCTATGCTATTTGGCATACAACCCTCACTCAATATACAACTCTCAATAATCCCAAATAACTCTACCAAATGAACTTGAATACTTCATTATTTTATTAAAATCTTTCAAACTATTGGTGTTTGGGTTCCCAATGATTAAGGAGATATTTAAACTATCAAACCCTTGTATTGGGGAGATTTTCCTTGCTAACCACCATGAATTGTTCCTCCACGCAAATAGACTACCTTTCCTTCTCTCCCAAATGGTTCTTTAGTATCTTTAGATTGAAAGAAAACCTTAAAATTTCATGCAGCTCCTTTGCTTACCTCTGCCACATCCATAAATTCTAATTCACTGTGTTATTTTTTGTAATAGCAAGAATTGCTGATTCATGGAATCTCCATTACAAGACACTAAGATATTGTTTTGAAACTCACAAGAAGGAAAATCAATCAACCAAAAAGAACCTTTCAATCTTACCAATGTTCTACAATGATAATATGCAATTATCTATTCCAAAAATACATGTGACTTGCTACAATCTGTGAATATAGATTACTTTTCCATAATAGTGATGTTAGTTATATATAAATGTTGCCACACCTTCAATAAATTTCATAAAGAAGTTTAAATAATCATCAAAACCATGAGATAGTAAGGAAGACCATACTACTATAATCAAATACCTGAGTATGCAGATTTTACTATCTAAGAAATGAATACAACAAAGTTTTCTCATAACTTGTTCTATTAGGCAAACATGCAACAATGATAAAGATACTCACATCAATGTCATATGTAAGGGAACTTCAAAAAACATTACAACCACAAATCCAAATATAAGATGTGAAGGCAACATTCAAGAATCAATTGTACTCTAATAGATTGTAATGATTGTAGGATATTCACAAATGGATTTTCTTAAAAATCCTTACAAGATTTTATACAAACATCCTCAGTTGTTGCCAATATTCTCCCAACTTGTGCTCAAATTAGTTCTTTGGAATTGGTCATGGTTGTCCATAAAAAAATAAATAAGAGTGAAATTTGTTTAGATATTCTAGTTGTAAGTGCACTAATAAACATGTTTACAAAATGGGGAAGCATGTGCAAGGCATGTGAAATATTTGAAAAATGCCTCAATGATATGTAGTCTCATCAATTGAGATGATTGCAGGATATGCACAGAATGAATTTGTTCAAAAAGCCTTAGAAACTTCTAAGCATATGTAGTTGGTAGGGTGTAAAGAAAGACTCCATAACCTTTTCTAGCCTCCTCACAACTTGTGACAAAATGGGGCCTTTAGAACACACATGAATTGCTATTAAAATTTTTGAAAGAAGCTTTTGGTCAAATGTCATAGTTACCAACATTCTTATAGACATGTATGTAAAATGTGGAAAGATACAAAGGTCATCTAATTTGTTTGAGAAAATGCTTGAAAGGCATGTGGTCTCATGGAATTTAATGACTGTCAGATATGCACAATATGAGTTTATTAAAAAGGGAATGAAAAATTAGAAACCTTTAATCAAATGTTGTTGGCATATTTAATGTCATATTTCACAACTTCTCTAGCATCCTAATAGTTTATGAAAAAATGAATGCCTTAGGATTGGACATGGATTTCCATCAAAGTATAACCAAATGTGGATATTTCTTAGATTTTATAACTATAAAATCCCTGATTGACTTGTATGGAAATTGTGGAAACATGATCAAAGCATGAAGTGTTTGATAGATTGTCAGAAATAATGCCATCTCATAGAACACCATGGTTACAGGATATGGATGAAATGGATCTCTTGAAAAGACATTGTATACTTTTAAACAAATGCTATTGGAAAATGTAAAGTGTGACTCTACAACCTTTGGTAGCATCCTACTAGTATTGTGGAAATTGTTAGATTTTATAACTATAAAATTCCTAATTGACTTGTATGGAAATTGTGGAAACATGCTCAAATCATGAAGTGTTTGATAGAATGCCAAATAAAGGTGCCATCTCATAGAATATTAGGGTTACAAGATACACACAAAATGGATCTCTTGAAAAGGCATTATATATCTTTAAGAAAATGCTTTTGGAAAATGTAAAGTCTGACTCTGTAACCTTTTCTAGCATCCTACTAGCCTGTGCAAAATCAAAAGCTTTATAATAGAGTATATAAATACATCAATCTATAAAAAGTGGATTTTCCTATGATTTTTTTTTTACCAATGCCTTGCTAGACATGTGTGAAAAATGTAGATACATACATAGGGCATTTGAATTGCTTGATAAAATGATTCCAAAATATATCAGCAGATGGAATGCCATTGTTACAAGATATGCACAACATGTTTTTTCATATGATGCTTTCAAACTATATGAAAAAATGAAACATTAAGGAACATACTCTTACCATGCAAGCTTCACATGGGTTTTGTTTACATGTAGTCACATAGGTTTAGTGGATGAAAGCTTTAATTACTTCAATAGCATGAATGACTCTTATTGAATTATGTCTAAAACCAAGCACTATGTATGCATGCTTGACCTCCTTAGCCAAGATGGCTATCTTGAGGAAACTCTAAACTTTATCTTTAAAATGCCAATGGACATGTTGGGATTATTTATAGAAAGTCTTCTTTTTGAGATGGATTTGAGAATTCCATAACTTATGTTCTTTTGTCAAATTTGAATGTAGAAATAGGTAGGTTGAAAGAAGCTCATATAGAGAGGAGATTGATGAATGATATAGAAATTAAAAGATACCTACAACTTGAAGAATGTAAGGTGTTTGAGTGAACAAGGAAAGGTTAGAATCATCCCACCAAGTTTATTATAAGGAAAATCAAATTAGTAAATATAATAGAAATTTCCTAATAGGGAGGAATGGTAGTAGCTAATGTTTTTGCATGCTAAGTGATGTGAGAAAAAAAATTTGGCACTGGCTTTTAGATATACCATTGTAATAATCTAAGAAATCATATGCATTAATAGAGACCATGGGATTGGCATGATTGTTGTAGTATATGCAAAACCACCTGTGCAATGATTTGTTCCATTTAATATTTTACTCATTAAGATGGACTCATTGAAGGTAACTTTGAAGTGAAGTAGAGCATGTGATGCATGGGAAGGACATCTATTATAGGATAATTTATTAGATACAAGATGAGGGAAGAAGGGAATAAGAACTGATGATGAGCATAAATGAGATGGAGATGGCCATGGGGAAGTATGCAGTTTCATATTTTTTTTTGGGTGAAAAATACTCTTCTTAATGTTCATGCCTTTTTTTAAGATACACACAATGTAGGTTTTTTGAAAATGCTATACAAGGTTCTAATCAAATGCAACTAGTTGGAGGAAAGCCAAACTACTCAACCTATGCAAGCATTCTCCCAGCCTGTGTTTAAATTAGATCTTTAGAAAATGATGTAGTCATCCATTAGAACATAATTAAATGTAGAATATATTCAAATATCATAGTGGCATGTGAGCTTAAAATGTAAAATCATGCATAAAGCATGTGTATTATTTGATGAAATTCTTCAATAAAATGTACTCTCCTGGACTTTGACGAATGCAAAATATGCACAAATTACATTTTCTAAAAATGCATTGGAAAGTTTTAAGCAAATTCCAACCTACTCCCAACTATGTTGGATTGGAAGATCTAGAAAAAGGAATAAACCTCCATCATGACATGTTTATAAGAAGATTTCGTAAGATATTACATTTTGCAGCACCCTAAATAGACATGTATGAAAAATGTGGAATGATACACAAGTCATGTGAAATATTTGAAAAACATTTCCAGAGGGATGTGGTTTCATGAAATTCAATGATTATAGGATATGTATAGAATGGATTCATTGAAAAGGATATAGAAACCCTTCATTCAATGCTATTGGTGAATGTAATCCTATACTTTACAACCTTTGTGAGCATCATAATAGCCTATACAAAATGGAAGCTTTAAAACTAGATATGAACCTCCATCAAAGCACAATCAAAAGTGTATTTCTATCAGATGTTGTAACTATAAATTTCCTGATAGACATGTATGAAAAAAGTGGATGAAAACTCAAAGCACATGAAACATTTAATAGAATTCCTTAAAGAGATGCCATCAAACTCAAAGAAAGTGAAATGTTTAACAGACTTCCTTAAAGAGATGCCATCTCATGGAATGCCATTATTGCAGGATATGCACAAAATGGATCTTAGAAAATATTGTTTATAGATGTTAATGCAAGATTCAAAACCTTCACCAACATTTTACTAGCTAGCTAAAACTAGGATCTTTCAAGCATGGATGCAAATTGATTCATTAAAAAAATGGATTTATTTAAAAATGTTGTAGTTACTAATGCCTTCATAAGTGTGTCTACATAATGTGGAAACATACACAGGGCATGTGAACTGTTTGACTAAAATTATCTTAAAAAGATGTCATATCACAGAATGTCATTGTTAAAAGAAATGGACAAAATAGGTTTTGTAAAAATGCTCCCAAACTCTTTGAAAAATGAAGCACTCTAGAACATATCCTAACCATGTCAGCTTCATACCTATTTTATTTGCATGCAGCCATCCAAGTCTAGTGGATGAGGGCTATATATACTTTAATATCATTAGTAACTCCTATTACATTGTTCTAAAACCCAATCACTATGTGTTCTTGGTCAACATTCTCGTTGGAGCTCATAAAAGTACCAATTAAACTTGTAGCCATTATATAGGCATAATTCCTTAGTATTTTTAGATTACATATGAAAAAAAGAGTAGTAGGAAATAAAATGACATTTAGAGAGCCTCTAGTATGGCTAAAGAAGCTAGAGTTTGTAAGCATAGATGAGTTGGTTTGAGTTGTTGGTTTTTCTTTCCATAGATTTTGAATTTGATCATCTTCCAGAGGGACTGCTTATGAGTTACACCTTTCTAAACCCCAACTTACCAATATGTAAGATCAAAATAAAATAGGTTGAATCACTAGACTAAACCACATATGCTCTACATATAGAAAAAGGAAAAAAAAACCCACCACCATTGAGAAACAAACTTAGGATGAAAATTTAACTCAAACCTACACCATAATTCACATTTGTAGTATCCTCCAGTGATAAATGTTTGAAACAAATATTCTCTTCTCATAACTCAAAGGTAGGTGCTCTATAAGGATTAAATATTAATTCTTGGTTTTATCAAAACCACAATCTCTACAATATATTTGTTGGTTATATGTAGAAGGTTTTATCATAATTAATTACATTAATGAAAACCATATATTGTGTATAAAGGATTGAATTTGAATGATTTTTTTCCTCTGACTTTAGAGTAATGGAAAGCAAGGTGCCATCCAAGAAGTGGTTGCTTCAAAAGTGCTATTTTTACAAGGTAGAAAAGTCAAAAACATATGTTTCTCTCTTACAACTCTTTTCTAATAAAATAGAACCGATCAGAGAAAATTTTGTAACTTTATCACCCACTCTTCCTACTATGACTATAGTAATGCCACAATTTCTATTTATTTTCCAATTACTGATTAAATGTACAATGACTATTATTAACAAATTATTAGTTAGAACATGCATTACATAAATATTTCAATTTTTTTAGTATTATCATATATTAAAATTACATCAAATCTCAGCAAAATGCTTTTAAGTGTAACTTGCACCATTTTTATGCTCCTAGTAGAGGATTGTTGTGTTACACCATAATGAAGAAAAACAATATGAAAACAACAAGCATCATCTTCAAATGGGATACAAACTTTATCTAAAGTGTGCATTAAAGATCTTTGTTTAAACTAATAATATTATTAATTCTAGTTAATATTAAACACCCCTTACCATAAACACATTAATATAGTTAACTTTACACTGCTATAGATTTGAAAGAGATGTACAAATTAAAAACCAATTGGACAAAATCCACTAGAAATATTTCTTTGTATTTTTGTTAGTAGGAATGGCTTAAGTGAATACTTAGGCATCTTGCTCTTCTACTAGAGCTTTACCAACTAGAAGTTTTTGTGTCAACTCAGGTACCAATTTTAGAGTATAGAATAAATGTATGACCATTAATGGTATCTAGGCATTACTATGTTTAGGATTTGGTCTTTGGAAGATCTATTAAATTTTTTGGCTCAAACAATACACTAGTTTATGACTTGTTTAGACCCCTTCTGAAATTCTACTAAAGATTTTAACTTGGATAGAACACTCTAAGTTTTTTTTTTCTTTCTTTAGATCTCCATTATCATACAAGCTCTCATTCTTGTTCCTCTTTGTCCAAAACCCTATTAAATATTTAAACTTAGCTAGCACAACTTAAGCTTCAACTGAGCTCTCTTTTATGACACTTGTTCACATTCATTCTCCTCTTTGTTAAAAATAGATTTTGAGTAATAAAAAAAAAAGGAAGCATTTAGACACCCAAACAAATCTATGGAGTCCATTTTTTCCATCTTAATATTGCTCCCCTCCCTAATAAAACAATCACAAAAATATAGTAAAATACAATGGGAAAAGTTATAGAGGCTGTAGTTTTTAGAATGAGGGGTCATTACAGAAGTCATCATTTTCCATTTCTGGCAATGCCAAAGGAAATATCTTGTAGTAAAAGAATTTAGTATGTTTCATAAATTATTCTTAATCATTTTCTTGGATATTTATAAATGGAGTGGCCCATCCTTAACTAACTAAACTAGGAAGGATGGTAGGGCATTACATAAAAAATGGAATGGTAGCAATAGTCAATGCTCAAGAACAACTTCTTATACCTTTACATTGCAACAAAAGAAGGATGAGCCAACTAGAAAGGAAGCATAAAATGCTACAACCTTGGGTGGGTAGTGATTAATAAATTAATGTTTCCTTCAACCATCTAAATCATGAGTATATATTGATGAATGTGCAAGCCATTACAATTTAGAAAGTTAGGGGAAGTGATTAGTGCATTAACTAAACCTTTCATTTATACCTATCCCCAAATAGAATATGGGCAACAAGATGGACCAAAATCTTCAGTTTACACTTCCCTATTGAATCAAATTCCCTTGGTCCTTCCTACATACAGGTTCATTCCATAACTCCCAACTCCTTGCTATTGCAGATTGAGGAGGCAGCCAAAGTATAGGAGAGATTAATTGATGGAGGAGGATTCTCCACTATTCTACTGACCCTTTTCATAGCCTTCTAGAATTCCTATTCTATATAATCTATATCTTATATTGCATGACTATGTACTTCATTTCTTCAAATTATTCTATAAAAGCTGGGGAAAATAGTATCCAAGTTGATTCTACATTAGGCCCTAGAAGTTCATCTCTACTTAAAGAGCCCCTATTAAAAATAATTGCAATCCAAATCTAAAATAAGAGATAAAACAAAAGAGAATTCATTACAGGATAAGAGGCAACATGGTTTTCCTTGCAATTTGAGACTTATCTTGAGAGCTTCCACATAAAATTACAACTTCCACATCAAATGTGATTGTCACTTGTTTTTTCTTTTTTTCTATTGAACCTAATTTGGTCAAAATTTCAACCAAATTAGGCAAAAAGGAAAAAAGAATTCATAGGCCAATATGGCCTTTGGTCTCTTGGCTAATGAAGTCAATTTTAACTCCATGAAGTCAATTTTTTAATAATTTCATGGAGTTAAAATTGACTTCATTGGCCAAGAGACCCAATATCCTTCCCAAATCTTGGCATGGGCCTTTGGGTTAAATTTGGGTCTTATTCTCCTAGTAGAATCAACAATTATGACATGTCTCTAGAAGAATAGACCTAGATTTGATTTGGGCACCAAGGAGATATATTAAGAGTGGGAATTTTAATGACAACTCATTTCAAGGTCATAGTAGATTACAAAGGCTAAAAATAAGTGGGTAGGTTCTAGATGAGGCAATGGACTAATTGGATGGAAAATAAGAAACCATGCCTAGAAGTAAAAGTGACATAATTAGGTTTAAAAAAAATTAGAAGGAATGAATGACCCATATTTGAATCTATAAAATCAAAATATATCTATTCTCACAAACTCAAACAATAAATTGTTAGTTTCATCAATAAATTTGCAACCTTAGCATGGTTCTAAAAAATAGTCCAATTAATCCAAATTAATAAGTTATCCTTAGAAAATCTTTCAATAACTTGTTAGTTCCATCACTAAATTTGCAACCTTAGCATGGTTCTATTCCAACTTAATCCAAATTTTATGCAACCCCAACCCATGGCTAGCAACAATTTTTGATGGCAGAACTTAATATTGTAGGTGTATATGCATAAAGTTTGATGTCAAGGATCCAATTGGATGAATCAAATGGGGAAAAAAAAAATATAATTCACATTAAACCATGTAAGAAAATAGAGAGCAGCGAAAATTTTAGAAGAAATATTTGTCTATGATTTTACCTTCCTTGTAAAACCAATGTTAAGGTGCAGATCATCAGTTATAGATAACATAAATTGCATTTGAATTGGTGTAGGTGTGTGAGTTATTGCCAAAGTACCAGTTGCTTAGGGTTTTTTTTAATTTTTTATGATTCAAACCACAATAGACTTATTCTTCTTATATAGCTTTGTACACAATTCTTTTAATTTGATATAAATTTTAAATTAAAGTATATATTTTAGTTCTCTCCAATATTATACTTAACTGTATGGTGGACTTTAACTAGAGGATGTAAATTAGAACAACTGTCAATAGTTATCAAAGTTGACTAGATTGCATAAAGGCTACTAGTGTTTGTATTTTATAACAACAAAAAAACATGTTTCAAATTTGTGTAAGTTGTGGACGAAACAAATTCTCTAGATTGTCATGCAACATTGTGGTCTATGTTGAATTTTAATCCTCACTTCTATTACAATTGATAAAATAAAGAAGGTATGATGAACTAAGGTTTCTTCAAATGATTATAAGCTACATGAATATTTTATTTTTAAAGCAAAAGAAATACATATCCAACACACTATGATATGCCTTGCTCTAATGGCATTGTTATTAATAATTACTAAGAAAAGTGAGTGAGAGATTGAAAGAATCACAAGGCATAACCTATAAGTTGCTCAATTCTAAAGGCATTTCAAACTATTACAAAGGGGGCTAGATATATTATCTCCAATATTGTATGGTGAGCTCTATCCATGCAATGCAAAATAACACTGCTGATAGTAATCAGAAGCATTAGAAAAAGTTTTAGAATGTTTTAAAATAAAAAATTTATATTTATTATTTATCCATCTAGTCCAAATGTGATTTATATTGAGTTCCAATGTTTTGTTTTTAAAGTATTGAATATGATAGATGAGTCCATGGAAAAGGAGAAGTGATAGAATAAAGATGCATAAGATGACAAGCCAATCCTCTGTTCGAAAGAAACACAGATGATAGCTAGACTGAGGCTTATTCAATTGGTTGCAACTTGAATGTAATTTTTTTTTTGAAGCAAGGGTTTCTTATAGACTTCAAAGAGGTGACTAGATTCTAGGTATTGTGTCATGTGTGGTGAGATCTATAAATACAAGTCAATTTAGAAGAAGTAACATAATCAATCTATTCAATTGAGAAAAGAAGAAGAATTGCCTACAATATTTTAACAAATTCAAATGTGGAAAAATGAAGTTCCAAAGTTAAAGATTTAGAAAGTAAATTTGAACAAGAAATGTGGATGGATTATTTTGCACTAACCTTCAATGGTTCCCGCACTACTACAGATTGGTGCCAAAAACATGTGCAATACTCAAATAACAAAATAACCAAAACACACAACACCCAAATCACACACACACACACATATATATATATATATATTATGGGCCAAATTTGGTCCAAATTTTGACCAACTTGGCCAATTTTTTTTTTTTAAGTATTGAAGAAGCCCATTTAGGGCTTGGTCAAAAATCTTGGTTGAAATTTGAGTGCAAATAGATACTAGTGAATGTGTGATGGCTAAGGTGTAGCTATAATGAGATTATTTTTTTTTTCAATTTTTTCCCTTTTCTTGAATTATAGGAAGTGTTGATTTCTTTTGTAAAGTGCTCATTTCAATCAAGAAGGAGATTATGGAAATTGAGAATTAAAAAAAAAAACATAAACAACAATGTTCTAAAACTAAGGTCAAATAAAACACCAAAATTCAAAGCATATTGCTATGTGAATTTTGTTACTTCATTGATGTAGAAAGGAACATATTCTATTTTAAGCTGTACATCTTCCATTTTTTTGAATTCATTGTGATTCATTAATTAAAAATAAATAATACTTTTTATAAAGCTTTTGCACCTTAAAAATCACATTGTCTTTGAACACTTGGTACTTTTAGAGCACAATTTATGATGTATTTTAGAAATATATGATAGATATGTATAAATTTAGAAGACACCCAATTCATTTTCACATAAAAACATCTTGGTATGAAACTCTTTAAGAGGTTAATAGTAACATGGAAAGAAAAAATGTATAATCAAATGATAAAAGCTCTTGTGCATAGCATGGACACATAATTTGATGAAAATCAACAAAGATATTTCTAGAAAATTTGGATCATTATTGTGCTAGATTAGGGAGAATCTCATCCTACATCAATAGTGATGAAAGAGGAATGACAAATTCAAGAGTATAAAATTAGATAGTCATTAAGTTCCTAATACATTTTTAGTACCACATGAAGGAAGAATGGATATAATCTTACAATTCAATTGTATAGTATCCATAGATAAATAGATAGACAAGTGAACTCATCTAGTCATCAGAAGATCAGATGAAGAGAATGAAAACTAATAGTAATCCACATTACTTTGGGACTTAGTTCCAAAGCCATTTCAAATTTAGTAAACTTGTTTGATGAAGAAAGGATAGAGGATTAAGACAAAAGATTATCCAAAAAAGACAGAGTTCATGGGAAGGTTTCAATACAAATCAAATAAAGTAATTAAAAATGTAGTAAAGATATTGATTGTTCCACAAAAATGGAAACCATTAAATATGTCACACTTTTGAAATAAAATTTGGAACAAAGCTCTGAAAGGCCTTTGTGAAGGCTTGGATGCATTGCACATTAGTTTGAGCTACCATAACATCTCTAGTTTTCAATGTTATAGAATTATATGGATATACAAATGAGATGTATAAAGACTAAATAACTATATGAGTATGGAATAGGGAGTCTCTAAGAGTGTACACGAAGAACTAAAATTGAAAGTATAATATAATAATTTTTTTAAGCCTGTTAAATTTCTCTTCACATACCTACACAACCCCATGAGCTATTCGAGGATGATGTAACAAAAATTTCTCTTTACATTAATTACAATGTAAGGAGGATGTAATAAACATTTATAATTATATGTCTTTAGAAGATAAATAAAGGAATAAAATTAGGTTCCAAGGTAAACATCATCTTCACATTTCCTTGAAACTTTGTAAAAGACATAATTAGCAAAAATGAACTAGATTACAAAAAACTAGCAAAGCTCCAATAGATTAGAAACTAGCGAAAATTGATTCTAAGATTCATGCCACCAATTTGTTGAAGGTGCATATTAGGCATGAAACTACCTTCGATTCAAAAGGATTTATAAAGGCTTACACAAATATTCAGACAAACACTTGTTAAAATACACAAATTCTTTAAAAAATACATAATGTCACTCACACACAAAGCTAGGATATAATATATAGTTTGTCTCATTCATGGAATTAGGAATGAATATCTACCATCTAATTTTGAGTAAACTCATGTAGACACTAATCTAAGTGTTAAATGGAACCATTGTCAAACCAAATCAAAATAGGTTAGATTCAAAAAAAAAAATCTAGTTAAAATAGATTATATTTTTTGTATTAAAATAGGCTACACTTGATTATGCAAGAACTTAATTAAGAGTATATTATATTTGACATATTAAAATATGTTGGATTACAAAATTTAAATCTATCACACTATAATAGTAATAGTAGCTAATTTTGGTCATGAAATTCTTTCAAATTTACAACACCATACTTCATCTATAAAAACTTGAGCTCATGCATCTAAGGAAGGGTGTAATTTCCTACCTCATAATCTGTAATGTATTTGATCAAGGGGCAAAAGGAAGGGCCACTATTCAAAAAGAGATCTAATTAACATGAAAACTACTTATAATAGTGTTAATAGTTATATATTAGCTCCTCTAAATAAATAATGCATCAAATTAGCTTGACACATAAAGGCTTCTCAATACTATATTCCAAATGCAATAACTAGAAAAATGGGTCTTAGTATCATTGAGTACACATAGCTAGTGTAATCCCCTAATGTTTTGTTTCTTATTTTACTCGGAGGCTCTATGTAGCTCATGTTGTGACATATTTTTAATAACTTTTCAGTAAATAGATTATTATTGCTGGTGCATACAATGATGATATGTCTACTAGAACTACCTCACAACTTGTCTTAAATGTGTGATCATTATTATAACCTTGCATTGACATTTGCAGTTAAAAGTTGTCCTTGGCTACTGTGATGTCTTCTTAGGATATATATGTGTGTGTGTGTGTGTGTGTGTGTAGATATGTATGTATATACACATATATGTATCTATATATATACATAGATACATATATATATATATACATACATACATACATATATATATATATATATGTATACACATATGTATATATACATACATATATATACACATGCATACATACATACATACATACATACATACATATATATATATATATATATATATACATGCATACATACATACATATATACATATATGTATGCATATATATGTATATATACATACATACATATATATACATATATATACATATATATACATATACATACATATATATACATACATACATATACATACATATACATACATATACATTCATATAAATACATACATACATACATATACATATACATACATACATACATATGTATGTATGTTGATTTAGGAATCATCCATATGAGGTGTTTTAGAGGTGAATTATGTTTGGTGCCTTGGTCTATTTTTAAATTATGATTACAAAGAAAGAGGATATGATTTTATGATGCATTGTGATATTAGTAATTTTGTGTGATCTCATTTTATGTCAACATGATTTGTGTGAGACATGATATAATTATGAATGAGTTGTGATATTATTAGTTTCATTATTTTTATTCAAAGAATGTGATATTTATTACTTTTACTGATGATTTATTCATTTTAAATTGATGACGATTATAAGTATTATTAATCATAAAATTTATGTATCACTTTGATCATACATTTAAGTGGATTATTGTTGGTGTAAATAAGTATTTACTATTTACACTTTACTTAAGTTTACTTAGGTTAATGCATTATTTTATTATTTCTTGGGTGAGACACTTAGGAGTTTCCGTACTCTTATAAGTTGTCATGTTGACAACACTAGAGTAAACAAATCTAATTCAACAATGGTGTCTACAACACTAGAGTTTGCATAATTAACGAAGTTGTCATGTAGACAACACAATTATTCACACTCCTAATTGAGCACATGATGTCTACAACATTATTTTGCATGCTACACCTTTGTAGGCTTATCCTCTCATCATCACACTTACTCCTATGCTTAATGGAGGATAACCCATATCTAGTGGACATGTGCCTGGTTGTATGATTATCATGTTGCTGACTACTATGCATTCTAGAAGCATTGTAGAGGTCTTTATATACAGGCACTCCTAGTGTAATTACATACACATTGAATGAATATTATATCATTATTCTTATCATACTTTTTTGGTCTATTGTTGTGCTTGTGCTTGAGTTCCTTGGTCTTGGGTGAATTTTTCCCTAAGGCAAATTCTTACATGGTATCAGAGCTCAGGGAGATTCTCTTCACATAGCCCTTCAAGACCATTGTTGCTTCAGTACCTTGACTTGAATTTAGAGAATTTGTAAAAATTGGGAGCATCTAGTGCCAAAATGGACCTCACCATTACATTCAAAATGCCAATTCAATAAAAATTAGCTATAAATTCTCCTATGCTGGGCCAAAGTCAATTTTGAGGCAAATTTTTTTTTCAAACCAGCATCCAAAGTCTCCGATTTGCAAATCTGATATGATCTATTAGATCTACACATTTTAATTATTTAAGATCTACAATTTTATTTATTCTCTACTTTATTTTTGAATTGGGTATTTTTTTAAAAAAAATTGGCCCTACAGGCCCCTGTAGAGAATTTTTTTTGCAAGAACCAGGCAGTGACACCCCAACTCCTATAGAGAATATTCCCTGTGCATTTAAAATATTCTTTATTTTATTTGGTAGGCACATCAATATTTCTAGCTAAACAAATCATGCCAGCCACACACATTTCCTAGCACCAAATTCTGATGTCACCCCCACAATCAATGGCAAGCAAGAGCTGGTGGGCTTGCAAGTGGTTTGAACTCCATTGACCTTCCTTTTTAAAAAGTACTAAAAGTGCCTTTCCCACCAATGTGGGATTAATAATAAAAACCAGCCACTATGTTGAGACCATAGATAGATGTCAAAGGATTCGCAGTCTGACACTATTCTTATACTTTCTGGACCATGCACAGTTATTTGGGTAGATCTCTAGCCATGTACCAAACATTGAAGCACTACACAATAGCTCAAACCCTCTCCATGTGGCCAATGAGCCACCCCACAAACACGTGCCAAAATAGCCACCACATGGCTTTCCAACATTTGCTAGTGCATATAACATAGTCAACACTTGATATCAATGTGACATCATCGCCCAATCAACCTCCAATTCACTGTATGACAAAAAACAAGCATCCACATGGATACTATACAGTACACACATCAAAATCATACATTTGGTAAGCATATGCCAAGATGACATCTTTTCCATACAATCTATACCCATCCGTATAGTGATGATGTAATCATTACATCAACATGATGTCATTAGAGGGGCCCGAGTATGCTGATGTTAGCAATCACCTGTCCTAAAATTGATAGCCATTTGACTATCATCCAGGGGCAAATTTGAACTACTGCAATGGTTGTATGATTGTCATATTTAGCCCCATCTTTTATTAATCCAACCCCTCTCCAGATTTTTTTTTGATTTTATAGTTTCACTTTGGGAGGCCATATCTCAATCATCTAGACTTCAAATTAGGTGCAATTTTTTATATTTTTGCTACAATTTCCTAAACTTTTTAGTAGTACAATTCTTTTCTAGTTTTGGGACATAGATTTGTCAAAAATTGCATCTTTTGGTGATTGTACCTATTTAATCCTACATTTTACAACTTCAAATGCTCCATATAGGCTCATCTAGACATGAAAACATGTTCCATTTTTTTTGAAAGTGCATTATTTTTTGTCTACTTTCTATATCTACAATCAAATCATAGGGTTGTATGGAAAAAGTGTCACTTTCAAAATTAGGTCCTTTTTTGCATTGTAATGCTTTGATATATCTTCAAAATTGTTGTATATCTAAGCTACATTGTAATGTTCTAGTTTTTAAGTTCATAAGGAAGTTGTAAAAAGACAAAATCAGAAGTCCAATAAGGCCAAAATTGGAAAGTGGCCATTGTAAATGCACTACATATAAAATGTCAAAATCATCTTTTTGGGGGGGTTTCTTGATTGAGTGAAGGGGGGGGGGGGGGCGGTGGGTGTTCTTTGATCTGATTTAGGATCTACAAGTTTTATGTGTTAATTCAAACAATCAGATTTACTTTCTCGATCCAAGCAGTAAATGTATGGCTATGTATTTAAAACCATTGAAATTACAAGAAGATTAAAGCATAAACACTTACTTTAACAATTCGTTTAATTACATAGAATAAATAAATTGAAAGAATTGAGAAAATAAGAAAGAGAATAAAGAGACACAAAAAATTTGATACAAAGTTCATCTAGGTAGGACTACGTCTTAGGGTATGCTTCTCAATTGGGGGACCGCTCTATTAAATCTGCCAAGCAAAATTGCTTTCTGTCATGCCCAAAATCTAGGGTAAAACATACACACAAATTTTTTTGACTAAGGTTTAATAAGGTAAAATGGTTGACATAGATCTAGATGTTTATTCTATGATGGAACTAATTGTTCAAGTAGTTTAAAGTTCAGATAACCATAGGTACTCTGAGACTAGATGTAACCTCACCATTGATGATAAAAAGGTTACAACTCATTTTGAACATTTTGTAAAAAAGATTATTTGAGTGAACTAGAAGTTTTTAGTAAATCAATTAATTAAATTAAATGACTAATCCATTTAACTAAAGTCCTAATCCATCAATTGTTTTAATGATTCATTAATATATTACCTCTTAATGATGACAATATATTAAAACAACATCTTATTCAATATGTCAAAATGACCTACTAACTAAAATAACATCTATCCCTTAATTACATAAATTGCTTAGCATTAACTTAATAATAATCAAGATACCACTAACTTTATAATGAACAAATTAACTAGTCCATTCAATTAACTCAATATCTTGATCGACATTACGTTTTTTATCATTTAACATTAAGGAAATTTGGAACTCTAGAAGATCAATTAAATTTAACTATTCTACCATGCTAACTATGCTTATCACATTAATCAAAAACTAACTAGCCTTTAATATACATACCGTAGAGATAACATTATTATCGATTATACTATCTACATTTTAATTTCAAATTATCTCCAATGTTATTATAACAATCTAATTAATTAATTGATCATTTGTAATTAAGGATCAAGACTAGATTTATTTCTATTCAATTGTTACGTGAATCTCTAACTTCATTCTAAATTGTTATAAAATTTAAGTTCAACCATTAAAATGCCAATATTAAAACAATCTAACAAAGCTCACAATTAAATAAAACTATTTAATAAAACATTAAAATTATTTCAAGTTAAGAGTTTTTTAAATTAAGAGTAATTTAATATTCTAACATCTAAACACTATTTAATATTAACATCTTTAATAATCATAAAAAAAAGAAAAAGATTTCTTCCTAATGTTATCAAAGACTACTAATCCAACCAAAGATTCAATGCCATACTTAATTAAAAATATTATCAATCTAAACTAACTAAACATCTCTACTAACCTAGATTACATTCTATTAAACTATACCTATGCAACAAAATTAATACTAAGCAAACTACACTACATAAATAAATATAAATATAATATTAACCATAAGTCAAAACTAACTAAACAATCACTAGCAAAAGAAACCACAAAAAAATAGTTTAAGAAGAAACTATGCTACTAACCCTAGAACCCCCCCCGCCCCCTAAAGCCACGTGGCTTGCACCCATACATGGCCCACACTCTCCAAAGGACAGAGCACTGAAGACGTATCCCCTCCCTTGCCTTGCGTGAGTGATGAGCGCATATGGGAGAAGATATGGGGAAGGTAAAGTTTCAAAGATTTGGGTTTAAATGGTTTGCTCATAAGTGGCATGGGTACTCCTACTAGAAGGTGGTTGGGATGTCCATGCCTAGCCATGAGGAGGTAAAAAAAAATTAAGAGGTGAGGGGAGAAATTAAGAATATAAGTGGGTGGGGTTTAATTTTTTTGTTTCTTTAAAATTAAATGAATAGACATGATGACAAGGGAAAGTACCTTGCCTCCTCTACCACAAGGAGTTTAAGGCTAGGACATTTAACCTGCACCCAATTTAGTAGAGGTGATTTGGAGCAATATTTAGCAATGAAATTTGTTGAAATTCAAGAAGAATATCTCAGGGAATATTCTTTGTGAATTGGGAGAATTAATGTTTTTTCCCATACATTTTCCAGAGAGGTTTTTAACTCCTAGAGGTGCACTTTTTTTTTAAAGGCAATTTGTCTAAGTGTTGACATGTTTTATCAATCATCATACAACAAGGTGTATGTTCCTTTTATTCAGAGTTCAAGTGATGCATAAATTCTTAATCAAATTTGATTGTGTCAATTATGAAACTTAACAAGGAGAGAGTTAACTTTGTGATCACAATGTAGTTTATTTTATTTCCTCTTAATACTTAAACATTGAATTGGAAACTTCAACATATCAAATTGCTTTTCCTTAACATAACTGAAAGCTTGAGAATTCATAATTCAATAACATAATCCATTTATCTATTTTCTCACATACATATGAAGAGTTTGAAATCACATAAAAGCAATGCAAGGAGATTTTCATAATCTTTTTCTTTCTCTATTGTTCACCCTGGTTCAAGGCTCCATCGGGAAAGAACTAGTAAGAAAGCTCGATGTCTTTGCCAATACATCAAAATTCAAATAGATTTTACATAATATTACCATTCAAATGAAATCTCTTCTAAATACTTCACAAGTGCTTTCTTCCAATATCTTCAATTTTTCAAGGAAAAACAAGGAGAAGACAAAAGCTGACCTAGGGTGAAACATCACAACATCAAGAACAATTCAAGTATCCACCCCAACCTAATTTTACACAATAGGTCCAAGCATAGAACCTGACTACTGGGAAGGTGAATTTTCTGAATGGGAGACGTCAATCACCATACCATAACATAGCCCTTTCGAGGCTAAAACTTCAAGAACTTCCATTCTTCTACAAGGCCCTTTTGAGGCTATTGCCATAAGGATTTTCATTCCTTTTCATATAAAGAATTCACAATATTAGAAAAGGTATGTGATGACAAGTAGGGGCCCATACACTCTACCCTCTTTCCCTCCTCTCACCATGAGAGGAGACTCTACATCATTGAGGTCAAACTAAGGCCCTTCCCTTGTACATGGCCACTTCTTCCCTATCCAAGGGTGAGTAATGCCAAAACAATTCCCATGAAATCCCCTCAAAACAAAGTATCAAGACAAGCATAAGAACAACATCAAGAAACAAACTAAGATCCTTCCCAATCAAACCCAACACACAAGCAAGCAAAACAAAGAACAACATAATGCCTTATGCATGATTCAAGCATGAACAATGTGAAAGAAAACAAATTCAAAGAGTGAAGAACTCCTACCTTCACAAAAAGTTATGCTAAGATGGTAAGTTGAGAAGAGCTCTTTCTTTTCTTTTTTCTTCCTTCAATCTTCAAACTTTCTCCAAAATTAGAGATTGGGTAACAACCCCAAAACTACTCCAATTTTCCTCTAAGTATGATCCTTAACTCAACTAGACTTCAAGTAACCTCAAGGTGGAGTTTTGAATCACCAACTCAAGTGGAGACAATCACAAATAGGGTTTTGGAGTGACCCTAAAAGTCAAACAAGGAGGCTAAGGGGGTGGAAAGTACTCCCCACCCATACCCTTACCCCTAGGGCACTTAAATTTAATGTTTTTAAGTCTTAAAGACTTAATAGAATCCAACAAAAGCTAGGAGGGTTTTAAACTATATAATGACCTTCAAAGAAAAACAATGCAAGGATAGCACAAATTAACAAGGGGTTTAGTTCTGTCTTTCCATTAGGTTTCCTAGCTAAATATCCTGCACATTCATTGCACACGTTAGTAGGTTCAAGAAATCACATGCATTATGTAATTTTACGTATCAGAAAAATCATATAATTTAAAATAACCATTTTTCTAATAATCAATTGTTTATCTAATTTTACTCATATTTTTTACTATTAAAATTGAAAAATTGAAGTGTTAGTTTTCCATTCATTTACTTCATCATCGTACATGTTCATAAAGCATTAAATGATGAAAAATATATCTAAAAGTAAAGCATCACACATCATAATAGTATAATAATGTTCAATGCATCAAATAATGTCCTGACATATCGAGTCATGAGTATCAAAATAATAAGGTATCATCGATGCTATGATGGGTTGGGGCGAGGCCTCACACTTTCTTATAAATTTCAAACTCCAAGCCTTCACAATCTCTTTCTTCTTTTACAATTTTTGGTGTAGAAAAACACCTTGTAAAATCTCTCCTAAGAATCCAATAATTCCCTCCTATTAATCTCTCATAACAATTTTTTTCTCCCAAAGACTAATTTCCCACAAGAAGTTCTTCTCCCAAGTCTAATTGTCTTCTAAAGTAGAGTAACTCCCCTTTTATACATAATAATTAGTCATATTTGGTCTAAAACCAAATAACCACGTAATAACCATTTTTCTATTTTAACATAATAAATTAACAAATATAAAACCATATGAAAACCTCCTTTTGGCTCTTGTAAATTATGAGACATATAAAATAAACAAATCCCTTTTGGATGGATAAGTTTAGGATATTGTTTTAATTATTTGTTTATATTTTGAGGATATTTTCTTTTGAATCTCATCATATTTTTTGGAAATAAAGTACACATCCACCATTTTATTAAATAAAAAAATGGTGTAGTGGTAAGTAAACTTATGGGGATATTTTTTTTCCACATCAGCATGGTGACTAGATCTATGATGTCATCAAAATTACCTTTTGTCTTGAAAACTTCAAGTTGTCATAACTTTTCCATATGATCTCTATTTTTAATAAAACAAATGCCATTGGAAAGCTTTTGACAAGCTCTTTCATTTGAAATCCATTGTTGACCACTTTTGAGATGATTTTTTTCAAATTTTTATGGCCTTTGGTCCCAGTTTGACCAAACTTTGACTGGTCATAACTTTTTCATCTAAACTCCAATTTTGTCTGTTCAAGTTGGTACTGATTATTAGAGTTTTGGAGATACTTCAACATGGTACTGATTATTAGAGTTTTGGAGATACTTCAAATTTTAGTGAAAATATCCTCCAGATTAAGCCTCCCCATTGAAAAAGAGCTTTCAAACCTCTGAAAGTTTATTTTTACTTAAAATGAAAAAGAGGGCATGCTTGCTTCACTTGTCCAGTATCACCTATACAAACTGCTAGAATTCTGAATAGCTGAACCATCACACACATTATGAAGAATGACATAACATTGCTAATACAATTAACCATATATCCACCAGTGTTCATTGTTACATCCATCACTCACATAGTACCAACTAGTAGAAATAGAAGCAACAAAAATGAAATAACTGATGAAATGGAAAAAGTATCAACATTTTGGACCTCATACAGAAATATCATTAGAAAATAAACCTTTCAAATCCTCTTTTACCATCACTGGTTGAAGACTTGATTCTGCTTGCACTTGATCCTCATTAGTTGTGGAAGACTTGAGTGTCAGTCTATTGCTTGCATTTACAATCATTTTCAAATGCCTTATATTTATAATTGATCCTTCATTCTTTATATGATGAGCTCTTATAATGTATTCAATTCCATTTTTAAACAAGTGATACTTGTTATGTTCCCTATAGAAGATAGCTTTCCTATTATATAAGTATGGGCTACCCAACACAATCTCATAGATATCAAGTGGAACCACATCAAATTCAACCTCATCTATGAACTTAGATGTTATTGCAAATCTTATCTTACATTGCTTAGTTACTCACAATCTATTATTATTGCACACCCAACCTAGTAGATAAGGTCTCTCATGTGGCTTAGTTTCCAATCCCAACTATTTCACAACTTCTTCTGAAATTAGATTAACTTGGGACCCACTATCTATAAATGTGTCAATTTTGGTGTTCTTAGAAATCAACCTTATATGAAAAAGTTCACACCTTCTACTATCTTCAGGAACAACATGACTTTTTGAAGTGGAAGCATATGAAACATTAGTGGTAGAATCAACAAAAGCTTTACCTTTCAAACCTACAACTGATATGGTTGCCTCATCACTAGAATATGATCCTATAATACCCCAAAATTGGCTCATTTCCATGATACCAATTCTGATCTATTTTGATCATTGCTAAAGTCCTATTTCATTAGACACATTCTTGATCTAACTCGCTACTTGACTTAATTGTCAGATACAGAAGACCCTAATCTACATTCATCACATTTCTTATTTAATTCCTATAGTACGTACTCATATTAGTCACATTAAACCTACCTGATTTAATTTAAAAGTATTTATACTTTATTAAATTAAATTATCTCCTAAGGCTAATGTACTATGTGATTAAATTTATTTAATTTAATAAATACGTCTATCTTGATTAATTAAATGTAATTATTTAATTAAATGGAAGGCTATTCTTTAATTAATTAAACAAAGTTATTTAACTAAATAGGAGTAATTCCTAATTAATTAAATATAGTTATTTAATTAAATAAGAAAGTCTCTCTAATTAATTAAATGAAATTATTTAATTAAATAGGAAATATATTTATGAGAGCATATCTTATTTTATCAAATTAAATATCTCTCCAAAAATCCTTCTTCAGTTCAAAAAGGGAAATTCCCAGTTCACTGTTGATCAAAAAGGAATTAAATCAGTTAACTCCTTATTCTACTCAAATTAAATCAGTTAACTCCTTATTCTACTCAAATTAAATTAGTTAACTTCTTATTCTACTCAAATTAAATCAGTTAACTCCCTTTAATTTGGGAATCTTTCTTTATGACTGAACTTCACCTTTAATCCTGACCGTTGATTGAAATCGATCTCAACCGTTGATGGATTTCAGGAAAGTCTATTTAAGAGACCCTCATCTCTTCATTTTGGGAGAGGATGAATTTGGAATTTGCATCAAATTGCTGCTAGAATTCATACTCACATTTGCTCACATTTGCTCATATTTTACATACATTTTCATTCTTAGCTTAATTTCATTTAGCATAATATGCATATGACTAATCTAGTTTCCTTTACTTGTTCTTAGATTAGAATGCATTTCTCATTCTAGATTAATCAGCATAATCATATAGATTAATTTCATTTCTTAAATCCTTCATTCTTAGAGGGTTTGGTTGCTTAACACCTCAAATCTGAGGATATCTAACAAGCAAAATCCCTTTAGATAGAAGGCAAAAGGTCGTCTTGCCGGCTGATTTTCGGATGAACAATCCAATGTTCATTCCGGGATGAATCCACAAATAAAGACTGTGTTGAAGTGTGTGTGTTAGCAAAGGCCGCATATTCATGCATACATTTCTGGTGCCCACTGTGGGGTTGAGAAATCAATTTTCTGGCCTCATTCTTTTTGTTTTGTATTTTAGTTTTTTATTTATATCTTGTTTTGTAGGTTTGTCTTGTTGTAGGTTTGAAGACACTTTGAGAAGGCATCCAACAATGATTAGAAAATGAGCATTTGAGAAACCTCTTCCTCTTCTCCTCTTCATCTTCTTCTTTTTTTTTTCTTCCTTCTCATGTTCGAATTTTTTTTTTAAAAATAATAATAATAATTGATCGAAATTCTTTTTTTAATCCTTTTTATGATTTTTCATAAAAATCATAAAAATTAGACCAACTTGATGAATTTTGGTCTAAAATTTTTATTGATGGTTGTAGACAATAGGAAAAAATCACATGCAAAATTTCAGATTTTTTTGATTAAAGCTTTATTTTATATATATATTTTAATGATTTTTTCATATGCGAATTATTTGAAGTAGTAAAATAACATGTTTTGATCTTTTTTTTTTTCTATAGATTTACCACAATTTCTGACGTGTATAATAAAAATGGCAGAATTTTTGGATCAAAATTGGATTTTTAGTAATTCGTTAATAGTTTTTTATTGAAAAATTAATTTTCATAGCAAATCATCGAATTAAAATCTAAAATTTTTATTGAAATTTTAGGATAATGTCTGGATATCATATTAAAAAATCCATAATTTTAAAATTTAAAATATATTTTTATTAATTCTTTTATGGTTTTCCATAAAAAAAATTAATTTATCAGATAAATCTCAACATTTTGATCTAAAATTTTATTGCCAATTTGGGACACTTTTTGTAGACTATAGTAAAAATTTCAGATTTTTGGAATCATAATTCTATTTTTAATAACTTTTTTATATGTTTTCATAAAAAAAATAATAAACTCATGATGCAAATCTTGGAATTTTAATCAATAATTTTTATTGCAGGTTTTTTTTGGAAAATGAAAAGGAAGAAAGAAAGGCCATCCAAATATGAAAAAAGAAAGCAAAAAATAAAAATAAAAATGCATCTCACTTTTGCTAGCTTCAAAAACAACACAAGAATTGTTAAAAATTAGGTAAAATCTACTAAGCACATTGCGAGGATCACCAAGTAACCTTCCTCAGCTGATAACAATTCATTTGGATCTAAAACAAACATCTCTCATGTTAATCTTGTGTGTGTTTCCTTCCATGTTTTCATTTTACAACACATGCATAATTTGATACTAGGGTGTAATCTTTGTTAGTATTCATTTAGCAGGCTTAGGTACTAGTGATAGATTTAGATAGCTATTTTGGGTTACTAGACTCGCTAAATCCATTAGCCCCTCGTTTCACCCTATGGTTGCAAGATCAAAGACATGTTAAAGGGGAGGGGTCTACAGGAAAGAAGCGTTAAATGCTCTACTAGGCAACCCTTTTGTGCTTTCTAGAACTCACTAGTTTTTGAGTTGTGGACTCATTTTGGCTTGTGTGAGGGGTTAAATGTTCCACATCTTTGGACTCACCTCGCATTAGTTTAAGTGTTAAGTGTACCACCTTGTGCTCTTTGACTACTTTTGGATAGATTTGCTTTCAAGAATTAACATCTGTACACACATAGTAATTAGGCCTCATGAACACTATTCGTGGATCTTGAGAGAGTGGGTTCCTAGTGAAACTCCTCTCTATGATGGATTTCTTGTAGGTGGGGAGGATACTTTGAGCATCTTGTAGATAGATGAATCTTCAACTTGTTGATTGAGGCATCCTTTCTCCAGAGAGGTTGATAGATCACTGGGAGTTGATATCATAGATCTTTAAGAGATACTCTTAGTTTAGCATGTCAGATTAATCTGTTTGCTTTGATTTGGCTAAAAGTGAAAAGGTGTCAAGACCTTGAATCTAGAAGCTAAGTCCCCTTGTGGTACACTATTGTGACTCGGTCACCTTTAGAGAGGGTTAGCCATAGTAGAAAATCCCTCTATAGGGAAAATTGTGTTGACGAAACCTCAAGCAGTAATAGCCATTTTTGATGTGGTAGTGACAATCGCTATATAAATGTCCTTGTGGAAGAAATCTCCATGGGTGTGGTTCATTGTGGGTTGTCAGATCTCCCCAGCAGCTCTTGAAGATTAAGTTCTCAGACTGTGTTGAAACCTCAGTGGATCGGGATTGGAGGTCACCCTTATGAGTCATAAAAGTTACAGAGTCAAAACATTACTAAAAACCTTAGAGAGGCCAACTTTTATTTTCTAGGGATGTATGCGTGATTGAAAAACTTTTCAAAAACATACACAATTAGCTCTCTTAGGAATCAACATGTACTAAGTCACTTAATTGTTCATGTGCAAGGTTGCTTTTGCCCTTGCTCATTATTTTTAGACCTACTTGATATCACCTGCTTGCTGTTCTATGTGCCTATTTATTTGCTTGCCTACTAAAACAATCTAAAAAGTCTAGAAACCTTGTCAAAATTAGTTGCTATTGTAAAACTAGTCTGCCTTCTCGCGCAAAATCATTTAGGTCTCAAGCGAAATCATCTGGTCCTCATGCAAAATTATTTTATTCTAGCGTAAAATTAAACCTCTATCGTCAGTCTTTGTGCAACCTTGTGAACTTCTTCGCACAAAATTAAAACACTGTTATTGACTTTTGCATGATTTAGGAAACTTCTCTGTGGGGCCTATAAAGGTTTCTCGCGTGAGACTTTGTGTCAACATTACCAATCTGAGTCTATTTTAGCTATCTACGGCCTGCACGCCATCTTTTTTTGTGCCTGTTTATCGCTCTTTGTCTGCAAACAATCCTAAAACAGTGACACTTTTCTTAGCTGAAGACTTGTGTCTTGCACCTTGACTAGTCTCATCTTATAAGTAATTTTTTTTCCTTTTCTTAATGCTTGTCATAATTTGTGTCGCATTGGTCATAATCTTTGGCTATTCTAGCCTTTAAATCATACCATTTGTGCCTTAGTGAAAAACATTATTACTATTATCTTGTCCTTTTTGAGACTCAGTGGTAGTGTAGTCCTTGTCCAAGTTCTAGCTTCTTGTCCTTGTCTATGACTATCACAACTAAAAGAAACAACATATTTTATCCCTATAACCTTATATGTGGTCATGCTAGGGGTTGTAATTGCAGGTAGTGAGGCATCTTCACAATTTCCCTCACCTGCCAGGTCATCTCGAGCTCAACAAACATCTTCCAAATCCTTTTTACCAAGAGGATAGTGAGACAAGTAGAGGTCCTGCATTCCCAAACATGATGTATGATCCTTTCTCTAGAGACCCTTTTGAAACACAACATACAAAAATTGAACACATTCTTATAATGGCTAATTGTGAACCTGAACATGGTAGTCATAGTCAATATCAAGAACCACCTAGGAATGACAAAGAGAAAGAGAAAGACTATGACACTGATGAGGAATAGGAACAGGTATAAATACTCCCTAAACACATAGCAAAATGTCAAAGAGACAAAAACTTTCAAAAGGTCATGGGAATCCTAATCAACAAAGAGAAAGAAAAATACTTTCTCAAACTTGCCCAAGAGGGAGAAAAGTTACCATCTCATTTCAATGTAGAAACCATTGTCAAAATTGAAGAAGAAACTGAGACCTCTAAACTCCAAAAAAAATTGAAAATTATGCAAGACCAATTGGCTTAGATGATGCATGAGAAAGAGAAACCCACAAAGACATACACATTGGATGCTCTTTGTTCGTTTGCATTTGACAAAAGTATAAACATGTTGCCTTTCCCATGAGGCATAGAACTACCCAAATATGATGAGAACTTTGGTACTATTGTTCCCCAAGATCACTTGCAAGAATTTGGTGCTTTGTCTATGGAGTTTATACACAATCAAACATACCTCATGCGTTTATTCCCTAGAAGCCTAGGTGGTCAGGCTTTGGAGTGGTTCTCACATTTACCTCCTAGTATCAAGACATTTGATGAAATTACCAATTCATTTATTCAGCAATATTCTCATAACATACAACACCCTGTCAATATTAAAGATCTATGTAGCCTTAAATAGAAGGTTGGTGAACCTTTCCTCACTTTCCTCCAAAGGTGGAGACAACTATACACTAAGTATTCCCGTAAAATCCCAGAAACATAGAAGCTTAACATTTTCACTAATAACCTCTTACCTGATTTTGGGTATAGAGTCCAACTACAAGGTCCACGTATGTTTGAAGACATGATTACACAAGCTATCCATATCGAAGAATTTATAGTCAAGAAAGGTGAACTCAATTGATCTAATTTCTAGGATCTAGGACTATTATAGAGAATGCTAACCAATTACATAAAGTTAATTTTAAAGCTTTAATAAAGAAAAATTAACGTAATTGTAAATAAGAAAACACAAAATGAGATGATAGAAAGAGAGATAGAGACACAACACATTTGATTTTAGAGTTTGTTCGAGAAGGACTACATCTCTAGGTCTAGCTCCAATAGGGAGACCAATCCAATTAACTCCAATAAATCAATACAAATGATTTGTGACAATTCCCTTCAAGCACATGCAGCAAAATTCCTCTATGTGAAGGAAAAATCACTAAGTCTCCAAATACACAAAATCTCTCTCACCATTTGGCTCATTTCTCCCTTAATTTTCATGCCTTCAAAAGGTCCCTAACCCCTCTTTTTATACAAAACAATGTCTAATAATAGGGAAAAATATATTTAGACCCTTACAAAAGTCCCTCCTCGGAATGAGACTCATTTCTATTTTATAAATTTGTCCTTATTTACTAATTGCCTTTACTTAGAGAAGAGGGAATCAAGCTTTGATAGACTTTAAATAAAGTATGTGCTAATAATAATACAAGCTACTTGCGTGGCACAATGGTAATGATAATTTTGAAGACACACATGATAGAGGGAGTTTAGTGGTTCCAACCACTGCACCGCCCTTTAACCCAAATTGGGGCTGGTGGAAGTTATTAATAAACATTGCATCTTATGTTATTAAAGAAAGTCAGTGGCATAACGGCCACGAGCTTTGTTTTGATGCTCGGCGGTCAAGGGGTCAACCCCCACTGTTCACTTGTCAATGTTAAAACTAAATGAAGCCACATATATATAAAGCCAAAAAACCCGAAGATTCCACATGGCTTCATGCCATACGCGTGGCACCTAAAGCTTTTATTAATTAATGCCACAGTGGTGACACATGTCGCCTCCATAATCTGCCACATCACCATCATCAATCCTTTTGGTCAACTACCTTTGACTACACATAAATTTTGCATATAGAGTCCAATTTTGACGAAATGAACATTTTCAAAAAGCTCATGACGAGACCTTCAATTTGGTGCCAACTTTGACCAATTTTGGAGAGTTTGAAATTTTGCCTTTTTGATGACCTCTACCCAAGGTTTGGCCCAACTTTGACAGGCTATATCTCGAGTGTATGAACTCCCTTTTTTCCCGTTCAAATTGCATTGGGTGCATAATTTTGAAGACTTCAAAATGATGTTTATTGTTGGAGTTTTGGAGATACTTCAATTTTTTTTTTTTTAGGTGAAATATCCCTCGGATCAAGCCTCCCTACTGAGAAGCTTTCGGACCACCGAAAGTTTGATTACTCAAAAAATAGGTGAGGGTATTTCTCCCTCACTTTACCAATCTCCATCCATCTTCCTTTGCTTGGAAGCATCCCCTTCAATCCCACTCGAAGGTATTCAACTGGTCCTCTTCGTGAAGTTCTGACATTCCTATCAAGGATGATATCTTCTGGCAATTTTGTCATATACTTTGGTGAAAGATCATCAACTGATGGAACTTGAACAATGATGTCTTCATCCAAGATCATTGGAGGTTCATACAACTTCAGATTCTCAACATTGACAACTGAGTAAATTTGCATCTATGGAGGAAGATTAAGGTAGAAGGCATTGGTACCAATCTTTTCCAAGATTTCAAAAGGACCATACCTGATAGGCTTGAGCTTCCTTCCTTCACCTTGCATTCTTTCCTTACTGATATGTAACTAAACTGTATGACCAACTTGGAACTGATGATCAATGCAATGCTTATCATGGCGAGCCTTGTATTTTGCTTGGCTCTGCTCCAACTATGCTTCTACTACCTGATGAATTTCTTGGACCTTCTAGATGAACTTCAAAGCCTTTTCTGCATCATGGCATCCATCGATGATGTCATCCTTTCCAAAAGAAAAATCCATTGGTGTTTTTGACAAATATCCAAAGCAAGTCTCAAAAGGAGACCTCTTTGTAGAAGAGTGTGCTTCATGGTTGTAAGTGTGTTGCATATAGTGAAGACTTTCATCCCACAACTTAGGATGCTTGCTGTAGTAACCTCTAAGCAGATGCATAACTATCTTGTTCACTACCTCTATATGTCCGTCGGTCTGTGGATGGAAGGCTATACTCTTCTTCAACTTGGTATCCATGAGTCCCCACAAAGATGACCAAAATTCCCCTAACAATTGATAATCTCAATCCGATACAATAGAAGTAGGTAACCCAAAATGAACCCATGTACATTTTGAAAGTACAGATGAGCAGTCAGTTTAGCAGTGACTTGTTTTTTACAAGGCATTAAAATACACATTTTATTGAATCAATCAACTACTACATACAAATAATCATGACCCTTCCTATACATAGGTAAACCTCCCACAAAGTCCATAGACACACTTTCCCATGGACAGGATGGTACAGGTAATGGTGTGTACAAACCCAATTTTCTATTACTTGGCTTACTAGTTGTACACATTACACATCCTTTTATATACTTGGTGATAGTTTCCTGCATACAAGGCCAGTAACAATATTTTTGCAATTGAGCTAATGTCTTGCTTACCCCAAAATGTCCTACAATCAAAGAGGTGTGTGCTTCATGGATTACATGTGCTTGTTCATCTTTAGGAATGCATAGGTTTGCCAAGTGGTACAACAAATTATCCTGCACATAGTAATCTTTCTCTTCCACATGTTTACCTTGGATTAAAGCTGCATAGATATCCTTAAAGTCCTCATCATTAGCATATTTTTCCTAAAAAATTTCATGAACCATAGAACTATTCTGAAGGATTATCAAAGAATTCTTAACAGGAGGCCTAGAGAGCATATCTACTACTTTGTTATGAGAAACCTTTTTATACTTAATTACCAAATGAAACTGTTGTAGAAAACCCATCCACCTAAAGTGCCTACTTTGTTGCAACTTAGATTGTGAGTGAAAATATTGTAGTGGTTGGTGATTAGTGTGGATTATAGTCTCCTTTCCCATTAAGTAGTGCTTCCATTTTTTAACACTCTGAACTAAAGCATAAAGTTCCTTATCATAAGTAGGATACTTACTACTCCTGAAAAAGTTTCAAAGTGGTAGCAGACTGGTTTACCTCCTTGCATGAGTACAACTCCCATGGAAAACCTGCTTGTATCTATCTCAATCTCAAATGGTTGATGTAAATCTGGTAAAGCTAGAACTGGTGCGGTGCTCAACTTTTCCTTCAAAGTGTCAAAAGCCTTCTGTTGTGGACCTCCCCACTAAAAAGTTGCCTTGGTACTGGTTAATGCATGCAATGACAATGCAATATAAGAAAAGTTTGCAGTGAACTTTCTCTAGTACTGGACTACACCTAAAAAGCTCTTGACTTTTGTAATTGTACTTGGCTTAGGCCATTTTACAATACATTCAACCTTCGTAGGGTCTACTTTCAATTGACCACTTCCTACGACATAGCCTAAGTACATTAAGGATGTCTTTGCAAATTCACATTTTGACATCTTTACATAGAGTTTTTCTTTTCTCAATACATCAAGTACTTTTTTTACATGAATTACATGATCATCCCATGACTTACTAAATACAAGACTCTCATCTAGATAGACAATGACAAAATCATCAATAAAAGGATGAAAGACATCATTCATGACTCTCATGAATGTAGCGGGTGCATTACAAAGTCTGAATGGCATATACAACCACTCATAAAGTCCTTGTTTTGTCTTAAAAGCAATTTTCCAAATATCATTTTTCTACCATTTTTATCTAATGATATCCACTACGTAATTCTAGCTTAGTGAAATAAATTGCATGTTTCAACTAATCAAGTAAATCATCAATTCTGGGAAGAGGGTACCTGTTCTTTACCATTATCTTGTTCAAAGCCCTGTAGTCAATGCATATTCTCCAAGTCCCATCTTTCTTTGGAACCAACACAATAGGAGAACCACAAGGAGAAGTACTAGGATAGATAACTCCTTTCTCGATGAGCTCTTGAACTTGCTTCTTGATTTCTTCATTCTGCAAGACTGATAAGTGGTACATGTCAATATTAGGAAGTGGCACATCTTTCTATAACTAAATCTTGCTAGAGTTGACTAACCTTTTCATTTGACCAGCATTAACTAGTGCCAGATTAGTCTTAACCTTATGTGCCCATACAATGTATTCAATTTTATCTTTAAACAGATGATACTTATTTTCCCCCCTATAGAAGATAGCCTATCGATCATATAAATAGGGACTCCCAAGTACAAGACCACAAATATCTAGAGGGACTACATCAGCTTCTACCTCATCTACAAAGTTTGCAGTGATAGAAAATCTTAACTTACATTGCTTGGTTACCTATAATTGCACATCATTGCAAACCCATCCAAGAGGATATGGCTTTAGATGAGGTGTTGTAGTCAGATTGAACTTCTTAACAATTTCCTTAGATATCAAATTAACTTAAGAACCCATATCAAATAATGTATCAACCTTATTTTTATTGATGACAACTTGAATGTAAAATAATTCATTCCTTTTCTTATCATTCTTAGGAGAAGAATTTTCACTTGTACTTGCACTTATGCTAGAAAAACTGGTAGCTGATGAAAGAGAAATACCTTTTCCTTTACCTTGGATCTTGGTAGCAATGATCTTTGTTTCATCTCTAGAGTCAGATCCAAAATCCTATTGAGCTATAGTAGCAGTCTTTTGTTTGCCTTTGTTTCAACCAAATTGCTTCAGCCTCTTTTTAGGATGCAGCTTCCAGCACTTAGAATCATCATGCCCTTCTTTCTTGCAATGTGAGCATGTGGGTTTCTCACCCTCTTTCTTTACTATAGCTATCTTTTTACCCTTCCCTTTGCCTTTGGACTTTTCCCCAGACTTAGATGACTTTTTATCAGACTTATCAATGAAGGTACCCTTACCTCTTGACTCTAAATAGGTTGCCTAGACACATACTTCATCCAAATTACAAGGATTCAGGATGAGAATAGAGTGCCTTAGGTAAGAATGAATACCACCTATATACTTGAGTAAAGTCTCCTTGGTATACAATGGGACATTTAATGAAATAGCCCTTTTACAAAACTCATGGGTGTACTCTTGGATAGTTTGACCTTTCCCTTGCCTAAAATGTTGCCAACTCATCATTAACTGCTGCATATGGCCTAGGGGGTAGAATTGCTTCTTTAAAGCACTAACAAATTCTGACCAAGACATATTTAACTTACCATGTCATGAAGTTTCATGCTAGGTCCTACTCTCCCACCAAGTTAGAGCTACACTGCCTAACTGAAGAGTGGCTAACTGAATTCTATCAATATCATCTACAAGGTTTTGGACTCTACGGTAGACTTCTACTTGCTGAATCTAGTCATCTAATTTCTCAGCATTTAACTCCCCACAATATTTTGGCAAGTCAAACTTTACATCCAACTTAATTCGAGGCTTATGTCCTCCTTTAAAAATATTAGAAGACTCAGAATGTGTAGAAGAGGGAGAAGAAGGGGGAGAAGGAAAAGAGGGAGATGAGGGAGGAGATGGAGGCTCATGATCAGGATCGCAATCAGCGCCTTTCTTTTTCCCTTTTTCATCATGAGCTACACACCTTCTCATCTTCTCTTCTCTTTCTTGTAACAAAACTTCTACCATTGTTTACAAACTCTGGAGAGTCTTCTAGACATTTTGATCTTCTAAACCTTGTCCACCACCTTTATCTTCCATCTGAAATGGTGGATTAGCTCTTAATTTTCCAATCTTAGGATTATATTCTTCAAGATCACCTTCACCTTGATTCAACCTAGATCTTGTTAACATTCAAATCTACAATACTAGTCCAACAAAGCTCTGATACCAAATTTGATCTGATTTCTAGGATCTAGGACTATTAAAGAGAATGCTAATCAATTACATAAAGTTAATTTTAAAGATTTAATAAAACAAAATTAACATAATTGCAAATAAGAAAACACAAAATGAGATTATAGAAAGAGAGATAGAGACACAACACATTTGATTTCAGAGTTCGTCAGGGAAGGAATACATCTCCGAGTCCAGCTCCAATAGGGGGACCAATCCAATTAACTCCAATAAATCAATATAAATGATTTGTGACAATTCCCTTCAAGCACACACAACAAAATTCCTCTATGTGTAGGAAAAATCACTAAGTCTCCAAATACACAAAATATCTCTCAACATTTGCCTCATTTCTCCCTTAATTTTCATGCCTTCAAAAGGCCCCTAACCCCCCTTTTTATACAAAACAATGTCTAATAATAGGGCAAAATATATTTAGACCCTTACAACAGTTCCTCCTCGGAATGAGACTCATTTCTATTTTATAAATTTGTCCTTATTTACTAATTGCCTTTACTTAGACAACAGAGAATCGAGCTTTGATAGACTTTAAATAAAGTCTGTGCTAATAATAATACAAGCCACTTGCGTGGCACAATGGTAATGAGCATTTTGAAGATGTGCATGATAGAGGGAGGTCGGTGGTTCCAACCACCGCACTGCCCTTTAATCCAAATTGGGGCCGATGGAAGTTATTAATAAACATTGCGCCTTATGTTATTAAAGGAAGTTGGTGGCATAATGGCCACAAGCTTTGTTTTGATGCCCGGTGGTCAACGGGTCAACCCCCACTGTTCACTTGTCAATGTTAAAACTAAATGAAGCCACGTATATATAATGCCAAAAAACCCAAAGGTGCCACGTGGATTCCTGCCATATGCGTGGCACCTAAAGATTTTATTAATTAATGCCACGTTGGTGACACATGTCACCTCCATAATCTGCCACATCACCATCATCAATCCTTTTGGTCAACCACCTTTGACTGCACATAACTTTTGCATACAGAGTCTAATTTCGACAAAACGAACATTTTTGGAAAGCTCTCGACGAGACCTTTGATTTGGTGCCAACTTCAACCAATTTTGGAGAGTTTGAAATTTTTCCTTTTTGATGACTTCTACCCAAGGTTTGACCCAACTTTGACTAGCTATATCTCGAGCGTATGAACTTCTTTTTTTCCCGTTCAAATTACGTTGGGTGCAAAATTTTGAAGAATTTAACATGATGTTGATTTTTGGAGTTTTGGAGATACTTCAAATTTTTCTTTTTTGGTGAAATATCCCTCGGATCATCACTCTTCAAAGAGATGCAAAACAAGATTCCACTTCCAATAGGGATAAAACTAAACATGTCAATAAGAATCGAGAAATTGTACATGATGGAGTTGTTGACAATGTCACACCCAAATCGGCTAAAGTGGGATTTAATCTCAAAAATTACCTCAAAGCGACCAAAAATGTTGAGAAATCTCCCCCTGACAATAAGACATCTGGGAACAAACTGAGACACTCATGGAAAACATTCCTTAAGTGAGAGTATAAGCCTTTGGGAGAACCTTTGAATGTGGTTTACAAAACATTGTTACAAAACAAGCTTATTCCACCAATGGATAACCCTCATCCCTATGATCCACAACCATGTCCACCATGGTGGAATGAGACCTCATTCTATGAGTATCACCAAAAAAAGGGACATAAAACTAGCAACTATATAAACTTGTGCTATAAAGTCCAAGACATGATTGATGCTGGTGATCTTGTGGTAGACGAACATAACAAAAAATTGAATCACAAGGCATTCAAAGAACCTTTCCCAGCTTATGAAAAAGGAGAGACTTCAAAACCAGAACTCTACAAAAAGGTCAACTATACATATTCCAATGATGACAATGTCATTCACATGGTTGAACCTATGGATTTTGAATATTGTGACATTATTACCATCAGGGGCAAGCAAGATAATGACAAACCCAAGACACCATTTTTCTTGAGGGGTCCTACTTCTGATGAAATGGATTATATGCCTTCACAATACTATGCTAATGTTGTTACTCACTCACGTGCCAGGTTGGTGCTCAAAGGCCTTGAGCCTCCTACTTCAAATCCTAAACAACACAAAGACAAAGCCCTTATTGGTCCATCCGGTAAAGGTGCAAAACCCACAATGAACTTGACCGCAACCAGTTATAGTGTTCTTGATTAGTTGAAATGAACTAATGCTCAGATTTCCATCTTTGAGCATCTTAAAATCTTGCCTGCTCACAGGAAAATTCTGGAAAAAGCCCTCACTAAGGAAAATGTTCCTCAAGATCTTGATCTTGAGTGATTTCAATCCATGTTAGGTCACCTAACCTCACCTTATCTTATGATCTTCTCTGAGGAGGATGAAAACTCACTAAATCACCCACACAATCAACCTCTGCACATTGAGGTTATGATCCACCAGACACGTGTTCATTGAGTACTCATTGACAATGACACTGGCCTAAATATTGTCTCTGCTACTCTTCTCAAACAATTGGATTATTCTAAGGACTCTGTTGATCCCCAATGAAAGATCACTATTAAAGCATACGATGAAGTGAAATGAAATTCACTAGGTCTTGTGGTTTTACCAATTCGCATCTGTCTTGTCGAAAGGGATGTCACCTATCAGGTGCTTGACATTCCCTTGGCCTACAACATTCTATTGGGACAACCATGGATGCATGAGATGTGTGCTGTGCCATCCACATACCACCAGTGCATCAAATTCCCATTTCATGTCTCTGAAGTTACTATTCTTGCCACTACTAACTACACCTACAATATGCTCAAAGTTTCTAAAACTTTCATCCTTGCTAACTGTGAGTCTACTGATTATCACAACAATAAGCTAAAACAAATTGAGTAGTCATTCAAATTGAAAGAAACTAGTATGGGAGAGTACCACATTGAACCAGTGCTATCATTAACATCTCTCCCAGAGTTTGCTTGACATTTTGGGAGACCCTCAAAGGCAAGGAAGCCATTTGTGCTGACACCTCAGACCAAGTATAATGGTACTTTCGTTAAGGCTACAATTCCCTTAGAAGATGAAAGTAAAAATAGAGCCATTGCTACATGGCTTTACAGAGAATAAGCTCTAGTGGACCTAATAGAACAAGCTCAAGAAATCACTCTTAAGAAATATGGACCTAGTCTTAGGCTTATGAAGCATTTTGGTTACAAGGGAACTGACCCTATTGGGTGCAATAAAAATGGCCTAATTGATCCTATCAAAGCAAGAGCTCAAAGCAAACATGATACAACTGGCCTAAGGCTTAAGAAGGTCCCTTTCCATTTGGGATCAAATCAATTCATCCCCAAACCTGAGAGTTCATCTGAAAATGGGTCACAAGCTGAGTCAAATACTCAAGAGGAAGAATTTGATGATGAGGATTCCTACCCTCATCCTATCCCTTATGATCTCGCTAAGTTCTTTGCTGAGCCAGATCACTTTGTGCCACGTGTTAGCACTATGGATGATACTAGTGATTCTTCTGAGGACAATGCTAAGCAACTCAAATATCATTTAGAAAAGGGAGAATCTAGTTAGTCATGCCATATTGAGTATTTGTGTAAGAATCCTGAGGCTGAAGGAGAGTATGTCCCTATCACTATTGGGGACTTCTATAGTCTCTTAGCATGTAGCACCAATTCTCATGAATATGAGTTTGAAAATCTTTCAGAAGCTACTACTGAAAAAGACATTGACCAACTGCATGTCTATGAAAATTGAATCGAAGTGGGTGAAATGTCTAGGGTTAGGTCACAGGGGTCTGATCCAACTATTTTCCTAGAGTTGTCAATTCCTAATATTAGTATTCTGAGGCATTTGAACACACCTATGGATGAGGTCACCATAGGTCTCGAATTTTTGGTCCACACACTTAATGACTATACTATGAATGCAATTGAACCAGCCACTACTCTCTCACTCACACATCTTAAGCTTATAGACTGGAACCCCAATGCATAGAGTGTTAACATGACTGAGACTGACATCAAATATCTTAGTCACACAATTAAACATAAAAAATGCAAGAGGTCTGATGGGGAAAACAACATTGTGGTAGTGTCGAATCCCAAAAAAGTAAAAAAAAAAGACATATCCAAGGGTGAAAACCTCTTTGAGGCACCCATGGATGAGATATTTGATGTCCTTACCAATCACTTTCAAGAGAGATCATCAATGTTAATAGAGATGATGCAACCAATTAACCTATGCACATAAGAACATCCTCATGTGATACATCTGGCACAATCATTGTCACATGAAGAGAAGGAACAATTCATTGCCTTTTTCAAGGAAAAGAAAATAAACTTTGCATGGACATACTCTGACATGCCAGGATTGGATCTTGATCTTATCTTGCATAATTTGTGCATAGCACTAGGCATTAAACCAGTTAAATAGAAGCTTCAAAAAATGCACCTTCATGTTGCATTGCTTGTCAAAATAGAATTGGAGAAACTCCTAAAAGTTGGTTTCATCCGTGCAATTGATTATGCTGAATGAATATCCAACATTGTTCTAGTTTCCAAGCATGATAAATCTATCAGGGTTTTTATAGACTTCCATGATCTTAACTTGGCATGTCCTAAAGATGACTTTCCACTCCCTAATATTGATATGATCATGGACATGACGGCTGGCTATGAGATGTATTCACTTATGGATGGTTTTTCTAGATACAATCAGATAAAAATTGTGCTAGAAGACTAGGAGAAAACAACTTTCACATGTGCATGGGGAACCTTTTGTTGGAATTTGATGCCATTTGGTTTGAAGAATGCCGGTGCTACATATCAACAAGCTGTTACTACAATTTTCCATGACATGATGCATAGAACCATGCAGGACTACGTCGATGATACCTTGGTCAAAAGTGCTAAATGTAATACTCATCTACAAGATTTGGGACCCATCCTAGATCGTATGGAAAAATTTAGTCTTTGACTCAATCTAAAGAAATGCATATTTGATGTCACATCAAGGAAGTTGCTAGGATACATTATTTCTACAAAAGGAATTGAAGTAGATCCACAGAAGGTACAAGCAATAATGGACATGCCACCACCTCAAAAAATCAACCAGATGAGAGGGCTACAAGGAAGGCTTCAATCTATTCATAGGTTTATTTCACAATTGGCAGATAGATCACAACCCTTCACAAAGACCTTAAATAAAGGTGTGAAATTCAATTGGAGCCAGGATTGTGAGCAAAGCTTAATGCAGATCAAACAATACCTTGTCAATCCACCCATCTTGATCCCTCCTATTCATGGGAAGCCTTTGCTTTTATACATTTCAGCCACTGAAACATCTCTGGGCATTCTATTGGCCTAGGAAGATAATGACAAAAAAGAAAGGGCTATTTACTACTTGAGCCAAACATTGGTCTCTTATGAGAAGAACTATAACATTATTGAGAAAGCTTGTTTGACAATTGTCTTTACTTCCTAGAAGTTGAGACACTATATGCTTGCCCACACTACACAACTTGTGGCTAAAATAGATCCATTAAAGTACGTGCTCAGTAAGGCAGCTCTCATAGGAAGATTGGCTAAATGGGTCATGATACTCAGTGAGTTTGACATCCAATATGTTGAACACAAGGCTATAAAGGGATAGGAAATTACAGACCAACTGGCTGAGGCACCCATACAGAGTCTTCTACCAATAAACATTGATTTCCCAGATGAGTCAATTCTGACACTCACGCACCATACATGGGTTATGTTCTTCGATGGGTCCTTCACACAACAAGGATCAAGTGCTAGATTACTCTTTATTACACCACAGAGATACTTATCTCCCAAAGCGTACAAGATTCTATTTCCTTGTACAAATAACATTGTTGAATATGAGGGTTTAATCAATGGCATGAAAATTGCAGCTGAATGGAGAGTGGATTAGTTAGACATCTTTGGTGACTCTTAGCTTGTTATCAACCACGTAAATGATGTGTATCAAACAAAGGATGAGAAACTAATTCCTTACAAGCGCATGGTTGATGACTTGAAGAAGATATTTGAACACATTACCTTCCAGCAAGTTCCACGAGCAAATAATAAAGTAGTTGATGCCATGGCCACTCTAGCCTCTCTGCTACAAATACTTGAAAATGATCTTCGACATGAGTTCTTGGTGAAAGTGTTACACCACCCAGCCTATGACACCCCTAATTCTAAGATGATCTATTCCATTATAGGAAAAGAATCATCTCGCTACCACCACATTTATTCCTACATTCATAATCAAAAAATTTCAAAAGGTCTAACTTGGAATGAGAAATGTTACCTAATCCGTAATGCTTCACATTATGTCATTATTGCTGATAATTTGTATAGGAGAGGTCTCAACAGAAAACTACTAAGGTGTTTAGAACCTGACGAGTCCAAACATGCACTAATCGACGTTCATGAAGGCATTTGCAGATCTCATTCCAATGGCCTGACACTAGCTCACAAACTCCTTCATGTTGGTTACTACTAGCTCAAAATGGAGTAAGAAGCTATCAAGTACGCTAGGTCTTGCAAGTAGTGTTAGCTACATGGGAATCTCATTCATGCTCTAGCCAGAGAGCTGATTCCCTCTACTACAACATGGCCATTTCAACAATGGGCCTTTGACTTGGTGGGACAAATCCACCCAACCTCCTCTAATGGACATAAGTTTATTATCACGACTATAGATTATTTCATGAAGTGGGTAGAGGTAGTCCCTCTCACAGTTGCTGATGGAAAAACTATAGCATTTTTCATCACAAACTACATCATCTAAAGATATGGTGTACCATCCTCAATCATTACTGACAATGGAGGACAATTCAAGAATAAAGACCTCAAGGAACTATGCAAGAAATTCAAGATCACACAACATTGGTCTTCCATTTATTACCCCTAGGGTAATGGCCAAGCTGAGGCATCCAATAAGGTGATCCTCAAAATTCTTCATCACACAGTCTGTAAGTTAGGGAGAGATTGGCATCTCCAGATCAACCCAGCCTTGTGGGCATATAGAACAAGTATTAGAACTCCAATGGGCACAAATCACTTTGCGTTGGTGTATGGGGCAGATGCTATGCTTCCAATAGAGGTCAAGATTCCTACCTTGAGAATCTCTATGAAGGGTCTTATCATTTATGATGACTATAGGATAGCTGAGCTTCAAGAGCTTGTGTTACTGGATGAGCGATGATAAGTGGCATGTGATCATCTGCAAGCATATCAACAAAGAATGACCAAAAGTTACAATCGGAGGGTCAAGCCATGTGACTTCCAACTAGGTGACCTTGTCTTGAGAGAGAACCCTAATAATCAACAACAGTGAGTGCAAAATGGAAAGTTCGAACCAAACTGGCTAGGTCCTTACATCATTACTGACGTATATGGATCTGGCACCTATTTGCTTTCCACAACCGAAGGAGAAGTGCTTAAAGAGCCTGTCAACACTCTCCACTTGAAGCAATTTTATAGTTGATCTGATATCAATAAGCTCTTTGTACATATCTATATGTCCTGAAAAAAATCTAAAAATTATAATAAGTCTTGAAAAAATTGTTACCTTGGTGAAAACCTAGAAAATAGGCACCTTCATAACACCAAAAAAAAAAAAAAAAAATTCAAAAAGAGAAAAATACAAAAAAAAAAAAAGAAAAAAAAAATAGTGCCATTGATGAAAACATGGAAATAGACATCATGGTAGCAAAAAAGGAAAATCTTTCCAAGAAGGTAAAAACCTGGTAAATAGACGCCTCTTGTTCCCAATGCTCCATTTTGTAGCACATCTTTTGGCTACTCTATACTATCACTTTCATGCTTTTTCTTTCTTGCTTTTCCTACTTTCTACTCATGTATCCATGGATTGAGTCTTGTCATAGCTCGGGGGCATTCCCCCTTCAGTGTCACTATTTTTGAGAAGTAATATATCCTTGAGCAACTCGATGATGTCATCTTCAACTAGAGAAGTAATGACTAGGGGCATGATCTTTTCTTTGCTTTCTGTTTGCGGTTTAGTTCCAATAAGTTGATTTATTCCTATAAGAGGGGTGTCCACTATAAGAGCCTCCGTCTCGTATTGGATGGCCATGTGTACCTCGACTCCTTTTATACAAATATGCAAATAATGTTGGTTCTTCTCCTTGTTTGTTGGAGTAAACTCTTCATGCTATAGTAAATACTAATACTCATCCTGCTAAGTGAACGTATGGGTCACTGAGAGTATATCTAGTGCACTTTTGTCTCAGGTTACGAATGCAAGGGTCATTGCAGATAGAATGAATACTGAATACTTAGCATAAGAGGGATCTCCTGTGTGTTTGGTGTGCCTGCCATGCAAGCAACATTCAGGTCATCCTAGCATTTATGCTCTGATGCTTATGTTAACTTGCTACATTAAAAGGGACAAATGTTTTGGTCATTCTGGCTTCTTGTGCCTTGAATGCTTACATTTAATCCTGACAAACCAATAATGTATGTTATATTCATATTTCTATGATTGCAATGTCAGTGAGAATTGTATAACATATGAGATTTATTTTATATCTGGTGATGATTAAATATCGAGGCTTGGTAACTAGACCTAGGGTTGTATTTAACATAGTCTTGCATTACATACTTCACTTGCATAAGCATGCAATTCAATTGCAAATCTACTTTCACCTTCTCTCATGAGGGATTTTTGATCTCTTCAAAGTATCATGTTCTTTCACGAACTACACAAATGATTGATTAATCACCCTCTTGGCTACTTTGGTTGCTCTAAACCCATTTTTGGGATCGAATTCAAAATTTGACAGACTTAAGTGGCTCAAAATGCATTTTAAAATTATTTGTGCAATCCAAATCTTTTTGATACTTTGCAATTCTTGGAATCTTTTCAACCCAAACTTGGTCTTTTGGATCTCAAAATCACTTCGGATCAACCTCCAAATTTCTTTTGATCATTCTGATCTCTTCATATTTCTTTAGATCGTTCTGATCTCTTTATATTTCTTTAGATCGTTCTGATCTCTTTATATTTCTTCAGATTGTTCTGATCTCTTCATATTTCTTCAGATCATTCTGATCTCTTCAAATTTCTTCAGATTTTTTTGATCTCTTCATATTTCTTTAAGATCATTCTGATCTCTTTATATTTCTTTTGATCATTCTAATCTCTTTATATTTCTTTTGATCATTCTAATCTCTTATATATTATACTAAACCTTGGATTTCTTTTGTATCTTTCATCACTCTCCTTGCATCATACTTCTGGTGTGTCATCTTTCGATTTCACTCTTGAGGGGGTAGGATGATTACATCATTGAACTAAATTTCAACTCATTTTGAGTCTCATTACTTGGGGCATCTGGTTCCTATTTTATGTCCTTCTCACTTGGGGCATCTCATTACTCGGGGCATCTTGTCCCCCTCTTTATGGCATCCTTGTCATCTACTTCATCTTTTCATCATTTGATCACATCTTATAACATTTCTGATCTGAGTCTGATGGACAAGTATCGAGATAGTCTAAACCCCAACTCCTGAGGATCAAGCCTCATTTTGGGGATGATTCTATGACTCATAATTAGATCTTATCAACTTAGGTATCTAGGTGTTCTACTTGGATCCCTTTGGATTAAGCTTCGTGCTGGAGATGATCCTTAAAAGCCTATCTATTTCAACTTAGGTATCTAGGTGTTCTACCTAGATTCCTTAGGATTAAGCTTCATGCTAGAGATGATCCTTAAAAGCTTATCTATTTCAATTTAGGTATCTAGGTATTCTTCTTGGATTCCTTGGGATTAAGCTCTGTTCTAGAGATAGTCCTTAAAAGCTCATCAATTGGTCTCGGTAGAATCAATTTTGGAACCAATCTCTTTTTTTTGATCTACGCATCATACTTTCTGATTTTCTTTGAATTAAACGTGTTGCTTGCACATTCATTAAAAGAGGGGAAAAATGTAATACCCCAAAATTGGCTCATTGCCATGATACCAATTCTGGTCTATTTTGATCATTGCTAAAGTCCTATTTCATTAGACACATTCTTGATCTAACTCGCTACTTGACTTAATTGTCAGATGCAGAAGACCCTAATCTGCATTCATCACATTTCTTATTTAATTCCTATAGTATGTACTCATATTAGTCACATTAAACCTACTTGATTTAATTATAATTTAATTTAAAAGTATTTATACTTTATTAAATTAAATTATCTCCTAAGGCTAATGTACTATGGGATTAAATTTATTTAATTTAATAAATACGCCTATCTCAATTAATTAAATGTAATTATTTAATTAAATGGGAAAGGTATTTCTAATTAATTAAAGAAAATTATTTAATTAAATGGAAGGCTATTCTTTAATTAATTAAACAAATTTATTTAATTAAATAGGAGTAATTCCTAATTAATTAAATATAGTTATTTAATTAAATAAGAAAGTGTCTCTAATTAATTAAATGAAATTATTTAATTAAATAGGAAATATATTTATGAGAGCATATCTCATTTTATTAAATTAAATATCTCTCCAAAAATCCTTCTTCAATTCAAAAAGGGAAATTCCCAGTTCACTGTTGATCAAAAAGGAATTAAATCAGTTAACTCCTTATTCTACTCAAATTAAATCAGTTAACTCCCTTTAATTTGGGAATCTTCCTTTATGACTGAACTTCACCTTTAATCCTGACCGTTGATTGAAATCGATCTCAACCGTTGATGGATTCCAAGAAAGTCTATTTAAGAGACCCTCATCTCTTCATTTTGGGAGAGGATGAATTTGGAATTTGCATCAAATTGCTGCTAGAATTCATACTCACATTTGCTCACATTTGCTCATATTTTACATACATTTGCATCCTTAGCTTAATTTCATTTAGCATAATATGCATATGATTAATCTAGTTTCCTTTACTTGTTCTTAGATTAGAATGCATTTCTCATTCTAGATTAATCTGCATAATCATATAGATTAATTTCATTTCTTAAATCTTTCATTCTTAGAGGGTCTAGTTGCTTAACACCTCAAATATGAGGATATCTAACAAGCAAAATCCCTTTAGACAGAAGGCAATAGGTCACCTTGCCAGCTGATTTTCAGATGAACAATCCAATGTTCATTCTGGGATGAATCCTCAAATAAAGACCGTGTTGAAGTGTGTGTGTTAGCAGAGGCCACATATTCATGCATACAGATCCAAGATCCTAAACAATAGTTGTAGACTTTTTCTTTCCTTTATGATCCTTGAACCACTTTGGTTTCAACTCTAGATGCAATTTCCAGTAGTTTTATTTTGCATGTCCTTTCTTCTGTCAATGTGAACAAGTAGGCTTGTCACCTTCCTCTTTCTTCACTATGGTTGCTTTCTTGCCCTTCTTGTGTCCTTCAGGAGGAACAATTTCCTTCTTTGAACTAAAACTTGTAATTCCTCCACCTACTTCAATATGGGTTGCTTGAACACACACTTCATCAAAGTTAGAAGGATTGAACATAAATATTGTATGCTTCAAATATGAATGCATTCCACCTATATACTTTAATAAAGTATCTTGCATGTAAAGAGGAATTCCAAGAGTTAAAGCCTTCTTCCTAAACACCTGTGTATAATCTTGCATAGACTACCCTTTACCTTTCCTAAGATTTTTCCAATCCATAATGGCTCGTTGCAAATAACCCAAATGATAAAATTGTTTCTTTAAAGTAGAAGTAAATTCATACCAAGATGAAATGATTTTACCATGTGTAGCAAGATCATCTTGGATCTTCATCTCCCACTAGACTAATGTAGTGCCTCCTATTCTGAGAGTAGCTAGCTAGATTTTGGAAGAATCATCCAAAATATTTTGAACCCTGTAATACACTTCAATTTTTTTAAGTCAATTATCTAATTTTTCAGCATCCAATTCACCATTATATACTAGAAAATTAAACTTTACGTCAAGCTTTAACAAGGGTGTCTTTACAGAATTTTTCTTTTTAGAAGAAGTAGATAAAGAAGAAGAAGATTGGGATGGAGGTTCAGGAGGGCTACTACCACCTCCTACTCCTTTTCCTTTGTCATCTTTTGATGAAGATTTAACTTCCTCCTTCTTCTTAGTCTTGTCTACTTGTCTCAACTGTCATTCATGCCTCTCTTGAAGAACAATGCCCATCAAAACTTTCAATTCCACAAAAACTCCTTGGAAGGCTTTTGCATCAAACTCAAAAAGATTCTATTCAAATTCCGTCTTTGACTGAGGAAAAGTCCTTTTCCCAATTTCTGGATTGAATTTTTCAAGTTTACCTTCTCCTTGTTTCAACTTCAACCTGGTTAACATTCATCACCTACAATTTCACTTCAAAAATAGGCTCTGATACCAAACTTGATCTTATTTAGGATCTACAAGTATTATTACTTAATCCCAACAATCAGATATACTTTCCTGATCCAAGTAGTAAATGTGTGGCTATGTATTTGAAACCATTGAAATTACAAGAAGCTTAAAGCATAAACACTTAATTTAACAATGTGTTTAATTACATAAAATAAATAAATTGAATGGATTGAGAAAATAAGAAAGAGAATAAAGAGACACAAACAATTTGATATGGAGTTCATCTAGGTATGACTACGTCTCTAGGTCCACTTCTCAATTGGGGGACTGCTCTATTAAATCTACCAAGAAAAATTGCTTTCTTACAAATTTCAAGCTCCAAGTCTTCACAATTTGTTTCTTCTTTTACAATTTTTGGTGTTGAATAAAACCTTGTAAAATCTCTCCTAAGAATCCAATAATTCCCTCCCATTAATCTCTCATTACAATTTTTTTCTCAGAAAGACTAATTTCACACAAGAAGTTCTTCTCCCAAGTCTAATTGTCTTCTAAAGGAGAGTAACTCCCCTTTTTATACATAATAATTAGTCATATTTGGTCTAAAACCAAATAACCACACAATAACCATTTTCCTATTTTAACATAATAAATTAACAAATATAAAACCATATGAAAACCTCCTTTTGGCTCTTGTAAATTATGAGCCATATAAAATAAACAAATCCCTTTTGGATGGATAAGTTTAGGATATTGTTTTAATTATTTGTTTATATTTTGAGGAGATTTTCTTTTAAATCTCATCATATTTTTTGGAAATAAAGTACAAGTCCACCATTTTATTAAATAAAAAAATGGTGTAGTGGTAAGTAAACTTAGGGGCATATATTTTTTTTCCACATCAGCATGGTGACTAGATTTATGATGTCATCAAAATTACCTTTTGTCTTGAAAACTTCAAGTTGTCATAACTTTTTTATATTACCTCCATTTTTGATGAAATGAACACCATTGGAAAGCTTTTGATGAGCTCGTTCATTTGAAATCCATTGTTGACCACTTTTGAGATGATTTTTTCACCTTTTTATGGCCTTTGGTCCCAGTTTAACCAAACTTTGACTGGTCATAACTTTATCATCTAAACTCCAATTTTGCTTGTTCAAGTTGCATTAGAGTCAGAATTGTGAGGACTTCAACATGGTACTAATTATTGGAGTTTTGAAGATACTTCAAGTTTCAGTGAAAATATCCTCTAGATCATTCTTGGTGTTGTGTTTCTCTTTTCCTACTATTTTCTTTCATTTTCTACATCATGGGACATTTTAAGTTTCCAAAATTAACTCCACATAACTATGCTATGTGGTCCATTAAAATGTGGTGTCATTTAATGCATAAAGGAGTTTCTAAATATGTAGATGGTACCCTTCCTAAACCAATTGGCAATCAAGTATCTATAGGTGACATCTTTTCTTGGGAAACAATGGATAGGAAAGCCTAGTGAACTGTGACTATTATGTTATGCGATACTATGAGAAGTGTGTGATTTCTACATCAGTATATGTGTGCTCATATTTCTCTTTGGCTACATGTGCTAGATAGTCTTTATGTGTTCCTTGATGTGTAGAATTACAAGTATAAACTAGTGATGGCCACTATGAGGTAACATGGATTTGTTTGAATGCATTCATCTTTCTTTGTAATGTAGTAATTTAATTTCTCATTTTTGTGCATTATTCTTTAAAGGGTACTAGCTCAATGAAAAAGCATGTACTTTACAAGTAGGAGGATGATGGTTCAATTCCATTGTACCCTTTTATGAATAAATTAATGATTAAATAAATTACCAAATGAATGACCAAATTAGTGACCTAATTGTTGGAGTTGATGAAAGCCAACTCCGAAGATGCCCAAGATCACCTGCATGTGAAAACCTATCAAAGAGAAGCCAAGGAGAGGAAGAGCATGGAGCAAGGGAAAATCCCTAAATGGACATGAGAGACCACAAGAATGCAAACACAAGGAAAAATGTATTTAGTATGAGAAGTGATGTGATTAAAATACAATGAGGGAGCCTGAATATAAAGAGCTCCAAGAATATTTTGGAACAAGCTAGAAGATGCTAGGAGATAAGTGTGACAACTAAGCATACATCCACTTGAGGTGGAAAGTCCTCGAATAATGTGAGAGGATAAGTATGACTTAGGAGAGAACAAACTCTCGTATTGTCAACAACTTATAACTAACTCTTAGACTACAACTAATAAATAAAATGCATTTACCTAAGTAAGCTTAAGTAATAGAATAAATAATTAGTAAATTAATTATTTACTCTAACACCCTCCCTTAAGTGCAACTTAGGGAAATGCCTTAAGCTCAAAAAACTAAGATGAAATGCAGAATGGGTCTTAGCAGCAAGGCTACATTAGGTACCCATGAACAATGCAAGAAAATGCAACCTCTGTAAAATGGGGAAAGAGAGAAAACCATGTGGAAAAAACCCTCCCCCAAAAAGAGGTAAAAACCTAGTGAAGAACTAAAGAAGCCTCCAACTAGGGAAATGTCCCCTAAAATAGGATTTAGGAGTGATCATGAAGAAGCATCATTGAAGCATGAAAAAGCCACAAATCTGCCAAACTACTAATCTAAAGAACCTGCATGGAAGAAGAAGGCATGAACCGAGCATGTCTATATGGTAGATGATCCATCTCACCAAAATGCATAGGTAGCCAGCCACTGCAATCACCTTATACATAGGATCAACCACTGAATACATAGTTCACACTATTGAACCATCAAACCATGGATGCATTAGAATAATAGCATAACCCCCCCATAATGCAGATAGGGTGTGATGATAGGTAATTGAGAAGGTGGGCCAAAGTCTCCTGCTAACGAATGAAGAATGATGAGAGAGGGAAAGAGGTACAAACACCTATAAAGACATGGTAAAACTAATGCTACATGGGGCTAATGTCATGGAAGGGACACTCACTTGACAAAGGGAGAATGCCTAAAATAGCAAACAACTATCCCTCCCATGGTGCTTTATGAAAATAGTGCAAGTACAACTGACTCAAAACAATGTTCATGACCCCCAAAATGCAAAAGTGGCACTTTATCTCAGTGTGATACATAAAGTGCTTCAAAATGATAGCTAAAATGATCAAAACTAAAAGCAAGCTGCAACAAAACAAAGTACAACTCAAAATAAAGAAAACCATGCCAGGAAAATGATCCTCGAGCCTAAAACACTCAAAATATCCACCATATAGAAAAAATTCCAAAACTATGATAGAAAGAGCATGATCCAAAATCTAAGAAAAAGTACCACATTTTTGAAAAGGTGAAAAAACTAGCTTTCTAGAAATATAAAGTTTTCAAGGCATGGGATACAAAAGATATGCATGCCAGAGTTAAAAACACAACTTCAAAATTCAACTAAAAATGGGCCAAAAAAAATCAAAACCTAAAAATACCTACACGAATGTCTCTCTCTTGGAACTAGCTTTTCGCTACTTCTTTTAGATCAAAAAAATACCTCTGTATGCTCAAGTTATGGCAAAAAAACCAACAGTAGCTCCATGATAAAATCAGGAGAGGTGCACGCAAGGTCTGATGATGCAAGAACTGATGTCATGCTGAAATCATCAAATCATGGCATTAAAATTCATGGCTTGGAGGTCATCGCCACAAAAAAGAAGGCCACATGGCTACCATGTTGCAGTGCCACGTGGACACCACGTGGCAAGTACAGATGATGTGGTAGGGGCCACATGGCAATGCGCCATGTGGTAATGTGCCATGTGGCAGACCTGCCACATGTCATGCATTGACTCGCTACTAACATGGCAAAAAATCCATGTAGGCAAAAGTGCTGGCAGGGCCATAGGTGGGGGGCGGCCGCTGGCAAATGGAGCTTTGTGCGAGCGACGCTAAACGGTGGAGTGTCGATGGGTACAAAAATTGCAAAACCACTAGCTAAAGCTGGAGCGATGGGATTGAGCTATTGAACAAAGGGTGGAGATGGCCGCAAGGGCAGCAAAACTGGCAGGGCCTAGGCCACAGTGGAGGCCAGGTAGTGGCTAAGCAACTGATGGAGAAGGGAGGAGCTTGGGCAGTGGAAGAAAGAAAGTAGGCGAGGCATAGGGGAGGTGCGAGCGGCCCTGCAGTGGCCACTGGGCAGTGACACGGTGGTGCACTCTGCATCCTCTTTTTAAAAAAAAAAAAAATTGCCATGCGTCCATACGATCCGTATGGAAAGCCCTCCGAACAAAAAAAAATTTGCCTCTTAGAGCTCTGTCTCTAAAATCAAAAAGTTTTATATGAATCCTGACTGCAAATGGCCTTTTCGATCCAATGGTGATGTCCCTTTGGCCCCAATGTGCTCCAAAAATTCATTGATCCCTTGATTTGAAGAAAAAATGCACAAACAAACTAGGGTTTGTGACTTCAAATCATGGCTTCAAAATTTCTTCAATGAAGCAGCAGTAGGAAGGCTCTAATACCATGTTGGACTTGATGAAAGCCAACTCTAAAGATGCCCAAGATCACTTGCATGCAAAAACCTGTCAAAGAGAAGCCAAGGAGAGGAATAGCATGGAGCAAGGGAAAAACCCTAAATGGACATGAGAGACCAGAAGAATGCAAACACGAGGAAAAATTTATTTACAATGAGAAGTGATGTGATTAAAATACAACGAGGGAGCCCGAATATAAAGAGCTCCAGGAATCTTCTAAAACAAGCTAGAAGATGCTAGGAGATAAGTGTGACAACTAAGCATACATCCAATTGAGGTGGAAAGTCCTTGAACAATGTGAGAGGATAAGTATGACTTAGGAGAGAACAAACTCCTATATTGTCAACAACTTATAACTAACTCCTAGATTACAACTAATAAATAAAATGCATTTACCTAAGTAAGCTTAAGTAATAGAATAAATAATTAGTACATTAATTATTTACTCTAACACTAATCAACTACAAAATAAAGGATCAAATAAACTATCAAATAAACAACTAAATAAGCTATCAAATAATGATCAAATAAACTACCAAATAAATGATCAAGTACACAACCAATTAAAACCAATCACTGACCAAATTACAATAATTAATTACGAGTTAATCATAATGAATAATTGAATCAAAGATTAATATATTTTAGTCATTACTTGATTGAGAGATAAATGTCCAAAAATAAACTACTAATGATCATGTCATTAAAATTAGTCATATATTTTCAAATTTTAGTAGTTTATTTAGTCATATATTATTTTTTTGTACTAGTGGCAATGCAAGCTAAACTATGATGATATGCACAATGCAAGATAATAAGTATGAAGTATAAAAAAAGCCCCTAGTTAGACTATGTGAGGTAAGCTAGAGCATAAAGAAAACCAAGCTAAGAATACCATAAAGCTACAATGTAAGTAAACCAAGTGAATGCAAAGTGGGTGCAAAATGAATGGAAGATGAGTGCTCCAAGTGATCCAAAATCACCAAGAAAAGTTATAGCATAACATTAGCATAAGTGAACAAGTGAGGAGAGAGCCTCCTCTTAAAAAAAATGGATGGTGGAGATTATAGACTTAATCAAGGGTGGAGAATGATCCTGAGTAGTTGATGTGCACAATAATATCATCTGAGAAAGATCAATAGTTAGCTTTAATAGGAAAAATATGTGTGGAGGGGAATAAATATTCCACCCACTTTAGAAATTGTGCACCTCACGTGAGACAAAATATCATTTCTTTTATTTTTAAAATAGGAATAATGCTTTTCATGTACATACATAAAATAAGAAGGATTTTTGGGATTTTAATTTATTAAAAGTGAGAAAGTTCTTTCAATTAAATAAAGACTTAGGATAAGAAAATAAACCCATAGGTTATAATTGAATAAAAATGATGATTTGATCAATGACAAACAATAGATAAATTAAGAAAAAATACTAGAAAGGGGGCACATAGTCTAGATGACCATTCTTGGGTGACTATATTTTCCCCACTTTGACTAATGTATTATTTATCTAGAATTACATTAAGTAAAATAATGAAGATAATAAGATAGTAGATGATAAAAAAAATTAGACTCCAAAGAGTGAAGTCTTGAGAAAATGTAGATCCTAAATGCACAATCAATTAGTAGCAAAATTGAATAGTAGGAGAGAGATAGACCTAGATAAAATGGAAAAATCAAGCATAAGCTCATAACTAAATCAAGAGAAAATGGAAAGGTCGGGCATAAGCTCTACAGAGATATTTGAATCAAGAGAAGATGGAAAGGTTAAGCATATGCCCTATTTAACAATGATAACATATTCCTACCTCCTTAGGATCAAAATTGAAATGAGGTAGTGGAGATGTAGAAATAAGATTAATTTGAGATGAAATTGAGATAAAGAAGAGTCCATAATGATAGATAAAAGATTAAGACTAATCAATGATGATATGCCCCAATTTGACTAAGTTTGACAAAAAAGATAAAGCATAAGAATTTGGTCAAAATAGAAAGAAGATATGAAATGGAATGGAATAGTAAATTAGAATTGAAATGATGATGAAATAAATAAATGATGATCACCTAAGAAAGATTTAGCGATTAAGCCTCAAATGCTAGCCAACTACACATAAGAAAGAACAATTTTAAAATAAGATTTTTACCAAAAATATCAACATGTATTTTGATTTTAATCCCAAAAATGGATCCAAGATGCCAAAATTACACATTAATGCAATTTAAATGAAAATATGAGGAGTTCAAAAATAAGGTCAAAAGGTTACATGAGGGGCACAAGGGGTCATTTTAAAATAATTTTTCTTATTTGAGTCTATGAGTCTAAAGAACAAAGAGAGAGAAAGTAATGACCTAGAGGAGGATTCTAATCAAGAGACATTGATTTGAGTGCAACCAGTTGTACAAATAGCTATCATAGTATGGTCCACTGGTAAGTAACTACCCTCTCTACTATTTTTGGCATGTTTAGCATAAAATGTCATACAATGCTTCTGAAGTGTCATACAACTATTATGGACAGTCTCATATGATAGTTATATTTAAAAATCATTATATCGTAGTGTTGTAAATTTTTATTTTAGACATAGTCATTAGTTGTACAATACTAGATAAAGTATCATACCAACATAAAATACCATACTAGTACATAGGGAATATTATTGTATGCTACTTGTTCAACCACCTACTAAAGTTTAGTTAGAAATGACATCATTTTTTAATTTTAGGACTTAGGTGATTATTCTTGTAGTTGAGTTGTGATGTTTTAGCTTCATTATGATTCTTATCTAATAATGACTAAAAAGTTTATTTATTTTTGCAATTCTAGTGCTTCCTATCATGACATCTAATGTAGAAGGATTGTGACTCATGCCCTGACTAGATGCTTTGGAGAGAGCTATGATTGAGAACATGGGGTTTGGAGGATTATTCTAGTTTTCTCATATTCAAGAAAAATATGGCCTATTGATAGCCCTAGTAGAGTGATAGAAGAGTAAGCATAAAAAATTTCACTTGGCAATAGGAGAGGCCACAATCACCCTAGAGGATGTGTATAGGATCTTTTGGATCCTATGCATTAGCAACCCTTTGAGTTTGTCTTGAGTTTTTTCAATTATATCCATGCCTAGTCTCATTAATATCATAATTGATGTAAAATATTTATGTGTCATAGTTGTATTTTCACCAGTCTCCAAAGGAGAGTAGAGCTTGTTTTTGAGAGGTGTTTGGAGATGACACCATTCTAGACCAATATATAGTCTGGAAGCAAATGTTGGATTGGTTTGAAGACTAGTACCTAGTGGTATGTATAGTGTTCTCCCTTATTAGATATGCATTGATTAGAGACATGATCTGAAGAGGGTTCCCATGTAAATTAGGGAGGTTGGTAATGAATCTCATGGATAGACCAAGGTACATTACTTGGGGTTTTTCCTTCCTTGTTGACATATATCATGAGCTTTGTGATATTGTCTATAGGAAGGCAAAGAGCTAGGCATGTAGAGCTATATTGGTACATGTATAGGCATGGGACCACATTACTATGGTGCATCCTAGGGTAAAATCATAGGAGAGGGGATGACCTTATATATAGATAGTCTAGCTTCATTTCTCAGTTCCATAGTGGAGATACTACATTCTACAAGCAAATACTAGATGAGTTGTCCTTATTTGAGTAGAGATTGTACACCAAGTATAATGCTTGTGAAGAGGCATATGATGAGTTAACCTATATGTTTTATAGAAGATTACTACTAGGTAGACACCTTGGGATAGTGAGGTTATTTGTGATCTACTAAGTGTGGAACTAGTTTTGGTGGAGGTAGAGAGTGTGCATATAAATCACTACCTAAACTAGGTTTAGAGAGGAGGACATGGGGTGGATACCCATGTTGAGTTATGTTTCATGTTTATAGGAGACATGGGCTCTATGATAGGTGGATTAGGAGTACAAAGTTCCAATGCTAAGAAATCTAAGTAACAAAGTTCCTCCACATCAAGGAGTACTAGATCCACATTTCAAGGCAAGAACACTCAAACCAAACTAAAATATGGAAAGCTAGAAGTAAAATCAAACCATCTAGCCCAATAGTGAAGAAAAGGAAAAGAAAGGAAACATCACAGAGTACTGAAAGCAACATCATAGTAAAGGGAAATAACATCACAGTGAGCGATACAAACAAGCTAAGTACATGGTTCCTCCTAACCGTCAATAGCATCATAAGACCATCATGGGCCCTAGCCATCCCCTACATGTAACATCCAAAGCTACTAATCAGATCATCTGTTGTATCATAAAAGGGACATCACTACTAAAACATACTACAATATAAGCACAAAGAAATTTAACATGCTATTAGTAAAGTATAACATAATCCTATGAGTAGATAACATCACCTATCACATGGTAATCATCATAATAAGGAATTGTGATAGTATCTAACATCATCCAACCATGATAAACAAACATCTTAATGAAAGCATAAATCACAAGAAAGCATACTCCAAAACCCAAAGTACCAAGTGAAAATATCCAACAATGGTTGCACTAGGACAAAAAACCATCTCTATACATTGGTCCCTAGTAGTGGTGAAGGTAGCTATGCCTCTCAACCATGTGGAACTCATAGGTCCACATACGTCATGCTGACGGAGATAATGATCCAACCACAAACACATGCAAAGCAAACATCCATGGCTAACACACAAGGTAGGTAGTATGATCACTAAATCCAAGACATAGAAAATACATAAACTATAGCTTCTAGTCAAACACCTCAATGGCTACTAAGTAGGGGTTAACATCATGGAGAGACACTTGGCATCAACAAGCCCAAGCTCGGATCTGTGTAGACTCAACTTCCCAGTGAAAGGCTTTCACACACTATAGTATTGTTTTATTCTCTTAAATTTTACTACCACCTAGTATTGATTTATTTATCACTTACTTAAAACTTCCTCTACCAGCCCTATGGCATCATGACACTAAGATACAAGATAGAAGCCCCCTCCATATGCTATCCTACCCTACCCATGCTCATCCAATGATGAGTTCCTATAGGAAAGAAAATTTCCAACCCAATCCCAATGATCATAACTTCCAAAAGTACCATGGAAGATCAAGACTCACAAGTCAATTAACAAGTGTACACATGTATACTCGTGTGTGGCATACCACCATCATGAAGATCATAGCACAAGGGTTCGATGAGAACACAAATAGAAACTCACTCAACCAAAATAGACTTGAGAGGATAGATGCAATATGCATCCCAATGCAATATAAAAAGTACAATAGTGGTCTAACTAAAATCCAAATAGATCATCCAAGTCCACAACCCACATTGTGCCACTAAAACTTGAGAAAATAGGGTGACATGCAAAACGAGGTAAAAACCCCAAAAACTAGAAAATTTTGAAATTAAAACCTATTTGACCTTTGGGTACAAAACCCTTACAAATCCAATAATAAATGAGTTCAGACACCATATGCAAAAATGGCTATCATAACAGCTCAAAACTACAATCCCCCATCCCAAAAATAGGGAAAACATTCATACTCGACCAATCAAGTAGAACCAACAAATAGAAACAAAGTGGAACACTAGTTCTTAGCCTCCTAACATATTGATATGAAAAATAGAAGCTGAAATAGAGAAAAAAACAACAAAACAAGAAGGCCCTACTTGATAGCAAAAGAGATAGAAACCAAAACCCATAGGATAAAATAAATAACCTATCAAAATTTTTGAAAGTGATAGAAAAGAAAGAACTCCCCGAGCCAAATCCAACAAGACTAATCTTGTGAAAAACCCACGTTCACAATTCCTAGAACAAGCATAATTTGTATCCTTTAGAAGAGGATTCTCAAAAAGATTTCAAATTTTATATTTCAAAAAGTGAGAAGTGAATAAAAGAAATCCCTTTTTCAATACTTATTCACTTTTTGAGTGAATAATCGATTAGAGCATGTAGCTAGTTAGACTAGCTAGACTTTGAATTAACCCAAATGAAAATAGGTTATTTCTTGTAAAAAGAATTCACCTAAGTTAAAGATACTAGAAATTAAATCCAAAAAGATTTAAAGCTTGAAAACCCAAAATCATAGAAAATCACAAAAAAACCTTCGTAACAACCTGAACCTCAAAATGCATAGACACTCTCACTGGCCTAATCACATAATGTAGATGAGTTTGGATTTACTAACCATCAAAAGATTTTAATTTAAAAAATTAAAATAAGGATACATTGACCATACAGGGATGACATTGGTAAAATACGAATAGTTGAATCGCTAACTCCATGTGCCACTGCCAACGATATAATTCCTACACACTAAAAAACATGATCAAGTGTAATTGCATAATAATATCATAGCCAAAGCGACATGAATTAAATAACTAATTAATCCATTTACATCACTCAAGTTTGCATAAAGCACAAAGAAGAAGAATGAAGTAAATAACCATAGCATAAAATCTAGCTCATAACATAATCAACAAATATGTCCAATAAACTATATAACTAGATATCATCATAGATCAACTATCATCTCAAAATAGCATCAAAATGGAAATATGATAAACTGAAAAATATAGCAATAAAGCATCTATGGTACTGAATCAAATTATAACATCTAACCCTTAGGTCATCTCAAAGTATAAATAAAAATACGAGTATCAAGTATCTCTCGAATCAAAAGATTGCAAACATGAGAGGCACTACATGTTCCTTGCATCCATTATCTAAGCAAGATAAGATCTTTACTTATATGTTGCAAAATTATAAAACTCTACTTGGTTGTCCCTCATGCCTTCACACACTTGACTTAATATATAACTAACTTAGGGTAAACATCTAGGATGTTGGCTCATCATGACTATCCTCAAGTTGAACAATCTAATTCTTTGGTATGCTCTATTTTGTTAAATACTAGATCTTGTAAATCAATTGTAACTTGCATCATAGAGTTTATACAAGTCTACACATTAACATACATCATCATCACATTGTCATTTGTAGATCCTCAATTACACATGAGCTAACTCAAAGTGTGTCATCTATACAGATCACATCTAACACCCAGACAATTTTCTAAATATAAATACAAAAATGAAATAATAAATATGTGTTGCCATAAATGACAACACTTTAGACATCTAACTAACCATATTTTCGACAATCTCCCCCTTAGCATTGATGACAACATTTGGGAAAATTTCCTAAGCCCCAAAATGATTTCATACAAAAATGAATACAAAAAGTAATTATAAAAAAATTGCCATCAAAACATAAGATAATTTATTCATGTTTTGATGGATCATTACATTCCTTATCACTCCCTACAATGGTATATAGGTGTACTCCCCCTTAGATATACATATATAATTTTCCTTACATATACTTCTCCCTTAAACATCATAAACATATACAATTTTTCTTACATATACTTCTCCACCTTAGACATCAATGGAAAAGGTGTCAAAAACTATATGGCCTTACACTGATCAACTTGTAATCTTGGAAAAGCACTTTGAAAAATCATGTTTCAATCATTCTAGGTCTTTCTTCCAATTCTCCCTAGCTATGTCGTATATAATGATGAGTGCACAAAGTGCATAGGATGCCACTTAGACAGTGGTCAGGTCAGTATAGGAAATTTTTTCATAGGAATCCTTAGCTACAAGACAATCCTCTAATTTCCTTTGCAAACTATTGATCTTAGGTGACAAATTTTCTCTAAGAGTAGAGAAGCTTTCAATTACCTAGTCCTTATCAACTTTAATTCTCTTGATAGAATTATGGATCTTCTCTACTTCAGTTCCAAAATCTTCAATACTATCCTTTGGTAGCTGCAACCTTATAGTGAGTATCTAAAGCTCACTCATTTGAACTCTGATCTTATCCTCAAAATCTAATAGGTACTTGTATGATAGTGCACACTATCCATACAACTTCCTACCTTCATTGATAATTTTCCTCAAACCCTTGATGCATACATCGTGTGATTTTATGTCGTTTATCACATTGGTGCATACTATATCAAAAAATTATGCATCATTCTTGGATTGAGGCTATACTGAAGCAATTTCTATCAAGGTTGTGAATTCTTCATCAAAAGATTTCATCAACTCTTTTTCATTAGCTTTCAAGTCTAAATTTGTAACAGTTGTGTGAATTGTCCTTTGCATCTTATCAAAAACTTTTGTTAGTGTTCTCTCTGAAGCCTTAACTAACTTGTTCTTCTAAAGGATCTCATTAATCCTTTCTAATCATCATCAACACCAAATAATAATGACAATATTTTGACTACTAATGATGGGCTAGTTATTGATGTTACAATAATTGTGACTGATGGTGCAACATAAGGTATGCCAGCTTCCTGTTGAAACTCTACCTTGCCAAATTCCATTTCCACATGTTTTATATTAGGAAAGAGTGTTGACTCTTGTATTACAATCTTCCATCTCTACTTCAACTCATAATTTTCTTCTTCTTTCTTCCTTTCCTTTTCCTCTTGCTTCTTATTTCTTTCCTCTTTTTCTCTCTTTACTTCTTCCCATTTCTTCCTTTTCTCTTCTTTTAATTTTTTCTTTTCTTCATTCCTTTTTCTTTCTTCTTCTTCATCCTCTTTATCCAAATTGGTATGTGTAGTAATATTTCCAACAATGGGTGTTTCATATGTTGCAAAATGGTTCTCTTTAGTATCCACTGTTATGTGTGTGCTATCTACTTGCATGGATTCAGTACCTATAACTATGTGAGGAGGTGAGTGTGCTTGTTGTGTCTCCTCAACATCTTATTTTCCATTAGCTAGTGTATTGGCTTCTACAGTCATTGAGCTTTCTAATTGTGGTTGTACACTCTCTTTTGGCATGGAAGTCATGTATTTGACTATGGCTTTCTTTCTTTCTTTTCTAAATTCTTCATAATTGCCTCCCATCAAAAGAATAACTCTTCTTTTGCTCCTTAGTAAGGGTTCAATGCCCTTCAAAATTTTGTCCAAGTCATCCCTTGTGCTTGGAGTTTTCTTCCACCACTCTTCTTTTCCTATTTAATAATCTATTGTATAGATCTTCTAGGATCTTTCCTTGTATTCTATCAAATATTTTATTTCTCAAAATCATATTCCTCACTATGGATATTTCTAGTTATCTCCTTTCCATAATGCTATACAAACTATAATATTTATTCAACTATACAAAGTTGTCATTTTCTATAATCTACATGTTTAGATTCTCTACCTTTGGTTTCTAAGCTTTCTTGCTTGTAAGTGTTATTCCTTCTTCAATTGCTTGCTCAACTAGCTTGTCTATAGTTTCTTCCTATAATTCCTCTGAATCATTGATTTGAATTGTCTTTCTCTTCTTTCCTAATCTGTCGGTGCTTTGCTTGACCCTTTTCTTGGAGGATGGTGTAGATTCTTATTTTAATTTCAACAATCTCTTAGACTTTCTCTACACAACTGATGATTCAACCCCTAGCTACTTCTTAGGTTGTTGAACTTTGACTAGTTGCACTTGTACAATTGCTACATAGGGTATAGTGGGCATCTGTGTACTAGATTCTACAACTATTATACTATCAGATGATGCTACAACAATAATTGGTGTTTCTACTATCACCTCAAATAGTCCACTAGTTTTCATTTCTAGGACAATACCTTTGACCTCATTAAACTCTTCTCTGGTCATACTTGATTTCTTGAGAATGGAATCTATGTTCTTTTCCACATTCTTTTTTATTTCCTTTTTGTGAAGTTCAAAATGTACTTCCCTTACCTTTTCTTCATATGTACCCCATCCAAGGTATTCATTATCCTTCTTTGACTGGAGTATGATATAAACATACTCTATGTGTTCTTCACTCATTTCATATCCCATAGGTTCAATGAATTTCACCATGTGATCTATTGCTTCCATATAGGTATTATTAGTTTCCACCATGGAGGGAGGGATTTTGTATCTTTATCTCATTTTAGTCTAAAATTTCTTCGTCATTCTATAAATTTCATTATCTCTGACATTTTCCAATCTTGCCTTGTAACATTATGTTGACAACTTCATAGCACATTCATTACTTTCCCAACTTGTCATGCCTGGGAACTACTTGGTTGCATAAAAGAATAGATAAGTTAACAAAGACTCAAATCTAAAGACTACATTGTTAGTCTTCTTTAGCTTTGTAATGTTGTCTAACAGTTGAGTTCTAATTATCTCACATAGGTTTACCTTCTTTGTATAGCCATAACATATGCTACATGCATAAATCGTGTTGGCACCAAGTTCACTGTAGGACTGTAGTTAAACTTGTATCCTTAAATTTTACTTAAAACCTTGACTCCTTTGTATTGAATCATGTGCACTTTCATTTTCCTTCCATCAAATAGAGCATATAGGTTTGTATCAACCATCTTTCTTTCATTTCTATCATTTACTCTATTGCATCCCTCATTAATTAGATATGTGACCTTGTAAATTAGGTCATTATCAATTACAACTAGTTATATCACCTATCCAAAACATCTCATCATGAACTCTACTTAAGATAATCCGAGTCCATTCATGATTTTTAAACTTCATGTTGAACATATACTTGATAAAATTCAGCTCATTTAGGTGTATATTCTTAGATTTTAGGATTAGGTCATTATTACACATCACTCCTAAATCCTTGTATATGTCCTCATCTCCAATGCTTTCAAACTTAAACATATTTTGTACATGAAGCACATTCAATGGGATTTGCAAAAATGCTACTAATGAATCATCCATAAGAGAAACAAATGTGTGTTTATTGAACTTATACCTTGGTCTTTCACTAACATCATATAGTGCTTGACTTTCCATAATACTTAATTGTATATCATCTTCAATTTTGAGCTTTGTAAAATACTTTAAATGTCACGTTTAGGGATTTTGCAACTTCACACTTCAAATTCTTCTTTTTTCACTTCAATTTGATGTCAAGTCACTCATGATTCACTCTAAATTCTTTGCATGATCAAATGGTACTCAAAATCTTGCTTGCACTTCATAAATCATTTCAAATCTTGTTCTGCATTAAATGCATATCTACCACAAGTTCAAAGACTATCACTAATACTAGCAAACTTGTTTTCATTTGTACAACTTACTACCATCACACAAATACTTGTGAACTATAACATAGCTTCCTCTCTATGTCCTCTACCTTCTATTAACTAAAAAACTTCTAATTTTCTTTCCAACATCAACTCTAACCAAGTGACACTCTACCTCTACTACAAATGCTTAATTCAAAAAGGACGAGTCAAGAACAATTTTAGACTATAATTTATTATCAAGTACATCAAAATATTGTTCCTCCAAAATTTTATAAGAACTTTTTGGATCCTTAGATTTCAAAAAGTCTTCTTTGAATTCATCAACATGCTCTTTTACTGCTTTATTCTTATTGTTATCATTGCTATTATCATTCCTTCTATCATTCCTATTATTTTTCCTTCTGTAATTTGGATTCTTGTTGAAGTTTTTTCTATCCATTTTATATAATCTTGCTATGTGTCAAAAGTTATTATATAACTGATATACATGTGCATTCCTTCTCTAATTAGTTCCATTCTAACTTTTAGGTACTCTACAACTCCTCACAATATGTCCAAGATTGTTACATTTGTAGCATACAAACTATTTCCTTTCTCCATTAGGTTTTTCTCCATTATTAGTTCTACATTGTGATCTTCCTCTTTCATTACATATAGGGTTATTGTTCCTAAACATTATACTTCATCATTGTTATCAATCTACACATTTCATTCCTTACCAGATTTTAGATAATCAAACTTGTCTTTCAGTTTACCAATGTAGAAATTTTCATCCTTACACATATCTTTTAGGTTGTCTCTTTCTTCTGTAAGAAGATCAATTTATTCAAGAGATTCTTCAAGGTTTCTCTTCAAATATTCCATATCTATAGGGATTTTACTCAAGTTGTTAACTAGGAAAACCCTGGCCAAGGGAAAACCCTAGTGTGAGTGATACTAACAAGATGACCCACTAAACACAAGAATCATGTTAAGGATATTGACCTTGTTAGGAGTCTATGAAATACATATAGTGTATTCAGTCCTTTTTGGAGAACTAGGCCCTATTAAAAGCCTCAACCCTATTAGGGGTTTCTTCAACCCTATTAGGAGTTGGTAGACCAAATATAATGTATGCAAGAAGAGCCCACTACTCCAACATGCAATTATAGAATTACGTTCTTCACAAGAGTAGGTATACATATAATATTGTCTTATTGATGTATCTTGCACTTGCTTTGATCATACATAAGATTTTTCATCACATAAGGCTCACATATCATATAATTTTTCTTCACAATAGTTTGAATTAATTGTTCCTTCATTGATTATTTGTGCAAGATAATATCTTTACTTATATCTCACAAATTGATAAAAATCTTCTTAGTCAACCTTCATGTCTTCACATGCTTGACTTAATATAAAACTAACTTAGGATAAACATCCAAGATGTCATCCCATCATGAATTAGTAATTATTGTGTCATGAAAATAATTCCTTATGTCATACAATCTAGTTCTTTGATATGCTCTATTCTGTTCTATTAAATACTAGAACTTGTAAATCAACTGTGACCTACATCGTGCAGTTCATAAAGGTCTATACACTAACATATGTCATCACCATGTTGTCATCTATCAATCCTCAAATTCACATGGAAAAAGTCAAAGTGTGTCATCCATACACATCACATCTATCTCTATACTACTATAAATTATCTAACACTTAGAATTTTTTCTAACTCTAAATACATAAATGAAATACTCAATATATGTTATCATAAATGATAACACTCTATACATCTATTTGACCATATTTATAACAACCCTTTGCTATATTTATAGTCCCTAATATAGTACTAGTGTATGGTGGCTAGGAGGGAGATGATGGAGATTATGGAGGAAATGGGGGAGAGGAGGGAGAGGATAGGAGAGTGTGAGTGGATCAAGAGGGCCATCTAGATCTAGTAGTTGTTGCAACACTAGATCTAAGAGTTGAGATAGAGTGAAGGAGGAAGAGTTAATTGAGGAGGAGAGGCTCATTAGAGAGAGAGAGAGAGAGAGAGAGAGAGAGAGAGAGAGAGAGAGAGAGAGAGTATCCTAAATAAGATGAAGGATATAATGTTGGAGATCATAGGATTAAGACACTTCAAGTAGAGATCTAGTAGGTCTAGATTACTATAGCTATGAGAGATCAACATCCAAAAGATGTGAGAGAGGAGTCTCAAGAATGAGAGTGTGTATTGCAAGAGAATATAGCTAGAGAAAAATAGGATGCAAAGAGACATAGGGTGAGAGAAACCTATTACTTTGTTGCATACATATAAATAGTTGCTCTAGAGTGATATGTGTCATGCTAGTCATGCTAGTTTTCTAATTTCTCTATCAAGGTTATCTTCCTTAATATCCAAAAATCCTAATTCATCATCACTTTCACTCTGATCCATTTCATAATATTCTTCATCCTCATTAGCATATAAACAATTTCTATCTTTATCTCTTGTATGCTTAAATTTACTCTGAGCTTTTTCTCTCTTTTAGGAAATTTAGATGCAAAATGACCATATCCATCATAAATCCAACACTTAAATATTTTCTTACCATATATTTCTCTTCTTACTAGAAAGGTTATTCCTTCTTCAATCTTTTGTTCTTCTTCAAATCTACTACTATTTGCAATGTTTTCTCTTGTGCTTGTACTTCTTGATAGATTAGGTTGAATGTGCATAGCACTGAAAGTTGTCTCAACTCTAGCTAATTCTCTACTTCTACTTCTACATATTCTAATATTCAAGGAAAAGTTTCCTTTGTGAATTCTTTGGTGTAGGGCATTACTAGTTGAATCATCTAAGATATTTTCTTGAATGGTGGTGATAGTCTTTTCAAGGTCTTCCATATAACCTCATCATCATTTTTAGTTCCACCAAGAGATTGAATACCTGTAGCAATTTATGATATTATTCCCATGTAATTTTTGATGGACTCATTTTCCATCATCTTAGCATCTTGAAATGTGCAAATTCAACTTTTTAATTTCATTCTTTTTGCATGATCATCACCTTCAAAAGTAACTTCTAATGCTTTCCAAATTTTATGAGAAGTTTAAAATGTTTTTACTTAATTATATATAGTTTCTAGAAGAGCTAACAATAGGGTTCTCTGGCTCTCATATTACACATGGGTAGATCTCTTTCCCCCTCACTACATTCCTCTAGCTTTGATTCTTCAACATTTCCTTCTTATCTTTCATTAAAAGTCAATATCCTAGATCCATGCATAGCAGATGAGTCTCCATTTTTTCCTTATAACTATCATAGGTGGCCCCATCAAATCTTAGACTATCTTTCTTGAACATATTCACCATTGATCTCCTAAAGTTGTTAAGCCTTATCTTCAAGGACCTAATGCTCTGATATCAATTGTTAGAATATATAGTCTACTGATATAATTAAGTGTATGTGTCGGGGGGGAGTGGGTGGGGAGTGGTGGGGGGGGGTGTGCTGAATTAGTTAGATAAATATCATCACAAAAGTTAACCTTAATCAATCTTAACCATGTTAGCAATATAAACTAAAACCACAACAAGATACTCATGCACAATTAACACTAGATATGTTAACTATGGAAACCCTTAATTAGATGGAAAATCTTGGTGGGGATGGTACACAAAAGATGATGTACTAATATAAATATTCCTTATTAGAGCATAGGTCTAGTTAGGAGTTTTCTACAACTTTTAGTATGTATGAGGGCCTATTAGGAGATCCAAACATTTTAGGAGTTGTTCCAAACTTGTTAGAATTTGTGGAAGATAGCTAGACCCACTGCCCAAACAACTTCAAGGTTAAGATCAAAGAACCCACTATCCAAATGATCTCTTTATTATTCCTTGTAGAATAATATAACTAAAATGTACTTCATCCTCTATCTTTCTCCTATCAACTAGACTTCTTTTCCTTTAGATCTTGTAACTAGATCTCATATTGCACATCCAATGATCCATTGGATCACTTACACATATTTAGTAAGCATTATGCTCCTTCTCGATCTGCACACTAATACTTCACATTTCACTTGACCCTTTAAATCCAAGTCTCTTTAAAAAAAAGGTAAACAACTTTCCTTTATACCATGTGTTCATAATAATTCCTTGAGTTGTTCTTGAGGCTTTCTTAATTATTTAAAATAAGATAATTAATTAATTCACAATTACAGCAACACCATCAACTCACAATCTAACAAAATGTTACATGTGTGAAATCATGTCTCGCACACATGTTGGCATCACCATAAAATTGTCCTCTATCACTATTATTTGTGCATCACCTTCATTACATCTCAGATGAAAGATAGTGGTAGATCATCAAAACTCTATTTTCCTATGCTATATTTATGCATTACTTCCAGTAAAATAGGTGTAACTTTTGTACAACATGGAATCAGGCTAATTCCTTTGAATCTTTTCATCAAGAAAACCTTAAGAACATGTCCTCCAATGTGCATTATCTGAAACTTCCTCAACTCCTATGCATACTAAGATTATGGACTAGTATTCTTCTAGTCCTAACAAAATTATTGCTATGTTGACATCAAGGAAAAATATAGCCATGAATGCAATATATCAATACTCTTCAATGCCTAGTATACTCCCCTAATGTAGTATCATCATCATTCATGCTAAAATTCACCACATAGTAGGATTAACTATCTCTTTTAAGAAAGATCACATCATTTTTTCTAGTGTTAGGCAAGGTGTAGGACATGTTGGATTACAGAGGTAGATAAGATGGATAGACAAGGATGAATGGATCAAAATGAATGTGATCCTTAAGGGTTGACTCCTCAAGATTATCCAAACTAGGGAAATCATCCAAATGAAGAATTTTTTTGATAAATAATGGAATCCTATAAGAGAAAGATATCATATAGGATAATGACATGATTTCATGAAAGTGTATAGCCCAAAAGATTGGACAAGTCAAGATGATTCTAAGAACCATTTTTTCATCTTTCTTGTGATCAAGACAAGGGGTCAATTAGATAGGGTAGAATGGTAAGGTGAATCTCTTTATGGAGGCTATAATTGAATGATATGTAATAAGAAGGATAATGATAGGAAAGATGATGGATTATGGAAGGACTACACATGATGCATGTTTGTTGGAATATTCGAATGGGAGGAATTCTTCTAGTGCGGGGGGGAGTGAATCAGAAGTATTACACTTTATCCATTAAAACTTTTAACTAAAAGTAAATTGCATTCATGTAAATATATGAAATAAACATGAAGTAAAAACATGCATCAACAACACACAACACTAGATTTTGGTAACCCAAAAACCATCTAGGAATAAGAAGGTAAAACTGGGGTGGGGATGATACCCACAAAATCACTAAAGAAATAATTGTTTTGACCACTTCTGATGGTCTACCCTATGAATGGCCTACCCTGTTAAAGGCTTTACACTATATCAATAGTGACCTAGTTAAAGGATTTACAAACACTTTTCATTAAGTGTCACCTTGTTAAATGATTTAATCACCTCTTCAAATGATCTACAACTTAGCTCTTAAGCTAACCTATCAACCTAGGATTTCCTTTCTAATAAAATTGCTAGAGAGTATTAGGTATAATCAACTCGATAGCTTACAATCCTTGATTGCTGAATTCAGGCACTTGATCTACTCTCTCTAATCTTGAATCTCTGAGATCTAATATCTATTCATATCCCTTGCTTTGTTTTGATCAACTGAATATCTAATTGCTGCTCTCTTCCTCTAAGTCTTTTCACTTTTCACTCTAAATTTCACTATAGTTTCCCCATACACTTCTTTTCTCATATACAAAATGAGATTTCATCTTCTTTATAAAGACTTTCAAAGACTTAACGTTAGGTATGGATCTACAATCCATATTGAATCTTTATTTCCAGCTCATTCCTTGCACTTTTATTATTGGTTGCATGCCTTCTCCATTTTTCTTATTGGTTGCATGCAGATTGCATAGGAAGTACAAAAGATTCAATCTTATCACTTATATTCTTTGAGATTCATCATATGTCGGCCATAAAAATGGTTTACATATGATTTTGTGCCTTCTCAAACTCATATGTGCATTTTGTGTTACTCGGTACTTTCTAATTCCTAATGCTTGGCACATGTAAGAAAACTAGCTCACTCAGCTCTTGTTGTGATTCTATCCTGCTTGGCATCATCTGTGACTCAGCACCTATATATTACTCGGCACTTGTATCATGCTTGGCACCTAAAATCACTCAGTACTTGATCTTCCCTTGACACCTAAAGATCACTCAGCACTTGAAGATCACTTGGCACCTATTGGAATTCTGACTCGGCACATTTTGTGTCTTAGCATACATAGTGTACTCGGCTTCAATGTAGAAAGTGGTTAATTGTGTTGGCACTCAAATGTCAAAACCATTCTAAGAATAACAATCTCCCCCTTTGACATGAATGTCAAAAACACTTAACTAAGCATTATTTATCTGACCTTATGAGTACATCATTCATTCTGTTTAGCATATGCACAAAATCTCAAAAACTTGTTCAAAATTTTTGCAAGGAATAGTATACCTTAAAATACTTTAAAATTCTTATAACTCCCACCGAGCTAATTGTGCTATCCATTCCTGTAACCAAAATTTTGATATATCTAATACTCTTTAGCTATGCCCTATTTCTGTACTCTATACCTGTGTTATACAATGTATCTCCCCCTTTGTTATATCTCCCTTATTATATTTCTTCTTATTATATCTCCCCCTTTTTGACGCAAATGTCAAAGGGTACTAAGGGTTAAGACCATATTTTGCCAAAAATGCACTATTTACCTCCATAATCATCTTGAGAGCTACATCCCAATTATGCAAAGCAATTTCAAATGACTTGTGCTAGATGGCAATCTCTGTAGCAAGGTGAGAAAGTCCATCTAAAGTAGAAATATTAGGATCTTTCTTGAGAACAATTTCAGCATAGGCTTGTTCTTTATGGAGTACTTCCAAATTTGGGGTAATGGAATATTGGAGCTGCATCAATTTGGCCTTGATGGTGGTCTCTTCTACTATCAACATAGCTACTTCCTTCTAGGTGTGAAGCATTTGATTAAAGTGCTTCTCACTTTGAGCTAGATCTTTTGGTAGCTGCATGCTTGAAATCTTTAGATTCCTCTCCAGGCACATTATTCTTTGGTTTGTCTCTTATGTGAAGTATAAAAAGTCACATAACTTTTTGTATAATGAGAATATATTATCAAGTGCCTTTTCCACTTTCTCAATCATATTTTCCAATTCAACCTGGGAAAGTGCAATTTCACTAGATATTTTCTCATTTACTTTCCCTTGGAATTTCCTTTCAGACCATTCCATAAGTTTTACATTAGTTTCTTGGTTTCATTTGTCACCTGGTCAATTGTTCCATTATATGCTTTGTCTCATCTAGTGACTGCAAGCTAAAGGCATCCATAAAGATGTCCTTAATCTCATGTAATACTTGCTTTTTTTTATACTCCTTCCTGAGTATCTCTTGCCTCTTTCTTCTATTCAATCCTTCCTGCAACTCAGTGATTTGATCAATTCTTATTGTTTTTGAGTCATAACTAGGTATAACTATCTCCTCATCTAATTTAGGGTCTCCATAGTGAAGAACCCTTGCAAATTTTGTAGTACTTGATCCTGGTGCTGACATTTGCAGTGACATTGCATCATTGCTTGGCTATTTCGAAGGAGTCCCCAAGGTAGGAAAATTTATCAGTTTTTTTAGTGCCTCCTACTTTTTAGGGGTTTTCTCTACTTCCTTATCCTCCTATCTACTACCTTGGTCAATTATAAAAATGTGAGGAGGTGCACCTTGTGTTTGTCCTATAGGATCAGATGCAACAATCTATCCTATTTGTTCTATATCTTTGTCTCCTTCTGCACTTGGCTTCTACACTATGGTGTCAACTATTCCTGATGTAACAACTATTTGCATTTGAAGTTGACCACTAGTAGTTATAGAGATGATGGAAGGTTGTTCTTGTAGATTCACCTTATCTCTAATTGTGTCAGCTACTACCTTTTGTAATTAATCCACACTAACCAATACTGAATTTCTACATAATTTTTCTTGTTGTGTGGATTGGTCAAGGATCTTTTTGAGATCCTTTATAGTTAAAGGATTGATGTTCTGAGTAGAAGTGTCAGGAACATCCTTTATAGTTATAGTGTTTGCAAGTGTGATGGTTACATGAGGAGGGCTAAGAGGTGGCAATTGTGTATCTTGCACACTCTGGTCTTGTTGCTGCTCCTGCTCAGCTATAGCCATTTCATCTTGTTTTTGTGTCTCCTCCTCCTCACCTTTTTCTTTCTCCTCTTCATCTTTCTTTTCTTCTTCCTTCTTCTCTTCTTCTCCTTTTTCTATGACCTTTTCTTCTACCTTCTCTTTTTCACTAAGCTCTACCTTATCTTCTTGTTCAGTGTTTTGTACCTCAAGGGGATCTTCTTCTCCATCCTTGACTGTAGTCAAACCATATATCAACCTCCATATTTTTGTGGACTTATTGACAACATCTCCAATCCTATTTTGTAGGATGCTAAAGGCTCTATACTTTGCTATGAACTTGCCACTATGTTTCTTATTAGCCTTTGTTATTTGACCTCTTCTTAGGTCAGGCATCACTTGTTCTAAGGTAGATTCTCTTTTTTCCTTTTCCATTCCCAGACAATAATGCCATTTGTTTTCAATTATCTCATATAATTCCCTAGGCATGGTATTGTCTAGCTCTAGAGGTGTATTCTTAAATTCAGCCATCATGGTATATACTAATTCCTCTATTTTGTTTTGCTCTTCTCTACTTAGCTTGTTAAAATCAATACTTTTCAAATCAGTAAAATTTGCATTCATAATATTTTCACAAATTTTATCTATGGCTGATTTGGGAGAATGACTTACCACTCTGAATTGGCTATTATCTTTTGACTTTATTCTCTCCTCCTCATCTAAATCTGGTTGTGCTACATATTTTCTTCTTTTCTTTTGCACTTCACCAGTCTGTTCAATGGCCTTCTTCTTCTCTTTGATTTTTTCCTTGGCCTTTTGTGAAGATGCCCTTGTGACTAGTATCTATGGCTTGGCTTGGGTTGGCTTAGCAACCTTCTTTGCTTTAGGCTGGGTTGGAGGATGTACTATTGCCTTTTTTTTATTTGGCTCAGCTAGAGTTGGTGCTTCCTTAGCTTCTTCTTCCTCAGCATCTTCCTCCTTATCTTCACCTAGGCCTTGAGTCAATTCCATTGGGCCTTGCCCTTGTTCATCCTCATCATCATCATCATCATCTTCTTCTTCTTCTTCTGCTACTGCCTCAATTCCTTCACCAAATTTTTTGTTTATTTTCTTCACCAATTTATCTTTCTTCTTAATTAAAGACGCAGTCTTCAACTTTGTTTCAACTTTGGATTTAACAACATCATATGTTGCAAAAGGCTTGGAAGACTTGTCTATTTCTTCTGCAAGAAATGCAGTGATTGCTATTGATGCTTCATCCACATCTAGTTCATAACCTAATGGCCTTAGCCATCTCACCCTTGGAATTGCTACTTGGATAAAGGTGAAATCAATATAACCTAAGAAACATATGTCATTGTTATGTTTTTCCACTAAAGAAACTAGTATTCTTACCCTTTTCTTCATGGATTTCTTGAAATCCTCAAAATAGCTTGTCATATGGGCTTCAAAGTTGTCACCCATCTGATCAATGAACTCATTGATTTGTGTAATTGCAATTTTTTTAGGATTCCAACTCACCCTTCCTATAGAAGGAAACTCTTTCATAACATAAAATAATATACACATAAGAACTGAACCAAATTTTCATTGAGCACCTTTTGATCTCCTTATTGCTTCTAGGTTTTCATTTATCTGCTGCATCAAAAGTTTTGACAAATCATATGTGTGATCTTTTTTTACCAGTTTGTAGGCTACATCAACAACTATACATGGAACACTATTCAATCTAATGGATTGATAGAATTTTTGTGATATTATTCTCACAAAAAAATCTAGAAGAGGATCAGTGATGGTATCAATAGTCATACCCCTCTTATTCCATTTTGCACTTGTATTCTTTTCAATGATCTCTTTGGAATCACTGTGCAGGGTCTTAGGTAGATCTAGGATTGGAAAACCCATAACCCTATGCACTATCCTTTTTGTAATCTTTACTAGACCTTTTTCCAGCCAAAAACATCCATTGCGAATTCTATTTAAAATAATCTATATCCATTCAGTTTTGAATCCTATAGGGTAAACTAGGGCATTGGTCAAACCCTTTCCCTCAACTATTTGGAATTCATCCCTCACAATCTTGTTCTTGCATAGTTTTTCATAGGCTTGGAATATTTCAAGATCACCTATGGCACCAATTTTGCATCTATAACACTTCCTTACATCTTGCACCATGACTACTTTGGATGGGATGATGGATAATGCGCTAGCAGGGTCATTTTTTTAAGTGACTTCTAGAATTGGCCTAAATTTAGGTTGTTTAACCTCATTAATAACTAGCTAAACCTCATGACCTTCTTTTCCCTTGGGGTTCTTAGAACTAGAAGCCATTATGCCAATATAGGGTTTTAAAAGATTAAAACTTAAACACTGCGTACCTCGACACTTGATAAATACCTTTGATTGATGAAATTTATGTTGAATCATTGTTGAAATCCATGTAAATGGCTTTGATGTAGTTCTTTGATCTCTCCTACACCCTTCTCATCTTTTCTCTACATTTGAATGGTGAGAAATGATAAAAAATTGACCTTATACCCTTCAAAACTAGCATTAAATGCTTAGTGCATGTATAGCTATAAACTTGGCACTTGAAGGTTTCAACATGACTTGGCTTCAATCGAAATTTCTCAACTTGGCATGCATTGGAGCTTTACTCAACATCTGAGGATGACTCAACAGTATTTGCAAGAACTTTAACTTTTGACTTGGCATCTTTTCTTATGTTGATTTCTTCTTTGCAATACTTCTTTATCTTGGGACTGATGTATGATATAACTTTGTATATCAGTCCCATACACCTATTCATGCTTAGTTTGATGAAGTGTGATCACTTGACCCATTGGGTGAAGTGATCCCTTCACTTGATGTGTTGCACCCATTTTTCTTCTTCCATGTCTTATTCATCTCTCCTTTGATGTGTTCAACGCTTGCCTTTGCCTTCTCTTTGTTGAACTTAGAACTTGGTGCCTTAGACCTTGATGGGAAATTTCTACTGATATGACCAGTCTTCAAGCAACTGAAACATGTGATTTGACTCAACCATCTACAGTAGTTTCCTCTAAAATGTGTCCTTATGCAATTTTCAGGAACATGTCCATATTCTTGATAATAATGATAGCTATACTTGGTGTTGTAATCCCAACAGTAGTGATTTCCATTGCCTTTTGTATTTGCTGGTTGATTTGATGTCCACATGGGCTTTGATCTACATTTAAAGGCTCTATGTCCATACTTCACAATGACCTTCAAATCTTGGTGTCTTGATAGTCCTAGTTCTACATTCATGTGCTTGATGTCCTTGCTTCTTAAACTTATGATAATAGCTTGCACTCTTAGGCTTCTCATGTTGATGGGCATTGTTGCTCCTACACACATTAGAAGTGTTTCCTTTCTTATAATAGAAATGATAGGTAGGTTTGGTGTTGTTACCTTTGTTGTTCCTTTCTTCTGCAGTCTTCGATGACTCTCCTTCTTCAGTGCTTGTATATCCTAATCCTTGAGTGTCATTGCTAGACCTTGGGGATTTTAGCAACTACTCAAAGTACTTGATGGCTTCATTAGGTTTGTTGAAGCTATCTAAAATTTCTTTTTCTCTTCTCAAGTCATTCTACAATTATTCATTTTACATCTTCAGTGTAGAGATCTCCACTGTCCTTCATATTTAGCTCATGATGTGCATTCATCATCTGACTTAAGGTTTCTAGCTACATATTTGAGATTATTTCAAACTGAATTTTCTTTTCCTCCAATCTATTTTTAATATTTCTCTTGTCATCTTCTATCATGGCTTTGTCTTTAATAGCTCTTTTCTTTTGTTTAGTCACTCCACAAAGCATAATGTCTTGTGATTCTTGTTCAATCTTCAAGGTTATGATTTCTTCTACTTGAGATCTATTCATTTCCATCAGTTCTACTATTGCTACATCAAACTCTTTATTATCACCATTGGCAAACACTTTTGTGGTATCAATCTCCTTGTAGTTTATATCATTTTCAGCTATGACTATATCCTTCCTTATTTTCAAGGATTTTTGTAATTCTACTCTGGCTTCCTCCAATTTGTGTAGAGCGAGTTGAACATGATCAATCACTTGATTTTCCATTATCTTCCCAAGTTTGAAGACCTCCATCTTCTAACCTTTTTCTCCAAGCTGTCAGGCTTCTCCTTGTGAGAACCTAGGCTCTGATACCAATTGTTGGAATATTCAAATGGGAAGAATGCTTTTGAGAAGGGGGGGGTTGGTGAATCAGAAGTATTATGCTTTATCCATTAAAAATTTTAACTGAAAGTAAATCGCATGCATGTAAACATATGAAATAAACATGAAGTAAATACATGCATCAACAACACATAACACTAGATTTTGGTAACCCAGAAACCCTCCAAGAATAAGAAAGTAAAACTGGGGTGGGGACGATACCCACAAAATCACTACAACAATAATTGTTTTGACCACTTCTGATGGTCTGCCTTGTGAAAGGCCTACCCTATTAAAGGCTTTACACTATATCAATAGTGACCTAGTTAAAGGATTTACAAACACTTTTCATTAAGTGTCACCCTGTTAAAGGATTTAATCACCTCTTCAAAGGATCTACAACTTAGCTATTAAGCTAACCTATCAACATAGGATTTCCTTTCTAATACAATTTCTAGAGAGAATTAGGTATAATAAACTTGATAGCTTATAATCCTTGATTGCTAAATTTAGGCACTTGATCTACTCTCTCTAATCTTGATTCTCTAAGATCTGATATCTATTCATATCCCTTGCTTTGTTCCAATCAACTGAATATCTAATTGCTGCTCTCTTCCATTAAGTTTTTTCACTCTTCACTCTAAATTTCACTATAGTTTCCCCATACCCTTATTTTCTCATATACACAATGAGATTTTGTCTTCCTTATAAAGACTTTTGAAGAGTTATGGTTAGGTATGGATCTATGATCCATATTGAATGTTTATTTCTTTCTCATTCCTTACAGTTTTATTATTGGTTGCATGCCTTCTCCATTTTTCTTATTGGTTGCATGTAGATTGCATAGGAAGTACAAAAGATTCAATCTTATCACTTAGATCCTTCGAGATTCATCATATGTCAGCCATAAAAATGGTTTACATCTAATTTTGTGCCTTCTCAAACTCATATGTGCATTCTATGTTACTCAACACTTTCTAATTCGTGATTCTCAACACATGTAAGAAAACTAGCTCACTCGGCTCTTGTAGTGATTCTATCCTACTTGGCATCATTTGTGACTCAACATCATCTGTGACTCAACACCTATATATTACTTGACACTTGTATCGTGCTTGGCACCTAAAGTCACTCAGCACTTGATCTTCACTCGACACCTATTGGAATTCTGACTCAACACATGTTGTGGCTCGGCATACATAGTGTACTTGGCTTCAATGTAGAAAGTGGTTAAGTGTGTTGGCACTCAAATGTCAAAACCATTCTAAGACTAAAAATGTTTTCTAGGTTCTCATCATGGTGATTATCCAAGGTGCCACAAGAAGTTTTTTTCACCATAGGAAGGATTTTTTACTATTATTTTTGCTACCAAGGTGCCTATTTACTAGGTTTTCACCAAGGAACTTGTTTTTCTTTATTTCTTTTTGATTTTTTGTCTATTAAGATTTTAAGAAAGAATTCTTTTTTTTTTTCAATTTGGATAGTTCTCCTTTTGGAAGAGTAAGTCATGATAAGCCAAGGCCATAGAAAGGTATGCTCAATGATCCTAATAGGGATAGGGGATGATAGCAGAAAATGCATATGGAGGATAATTGTTCATACCTTTGAAGGATAGAAGGAGTATGGATAGTAGGTAAGTCTAGGCTTGAAAAAATGGTATAAATGTAGGTGAGAAAGTGGGAAAGATCAAAATTGATACACACCTTTAAGGTCAATGGAATGACGGAGTAATCATGGATAAAATAACTTGACACTTCTAAGATGTTTGAGATGGTATTCAAGTTTTGGAATAAGGTGAAGTGGAAGTCTTCAAAATCTTTTGAGGAAGATGTTTGAAAGAAGATGGAGTGGAAGCCTTTGGAACAGTTAATGTCAAATTTGATTTATTTTTGATATTGAAGTCTTTCAAAAGAGACTTGGGAATCTGCATAGATTTTTATTTTTCTTTTCCTTTGGATTATTTAGAATGCATTTCTTCAATGATGGATATAGGAACCCATATTTGCTTTGATTTTAACTTTTTCTTAGTAGACCTTTGCAAAGTCTTGAATATTTTTTCTTTCTTTGCATTCACATGTCAATTATATGGGACATAGTGATCTTATTTTGTAAATGGATTATTGAATTTATTCTTAAGTTGATCATCGAAATTTCTTCCAAACAACTTGGGATTTGTGGATAAATAAGGCTGATATGACTAGTTCATATGGATAGATGAATGAATATTTTTAAATAGAGAGTGTCTTTGTTGATTTGAAGATGTGATAGGTGATCTAGTAGTGGAAAATGTACTTGATATAAAGGAATATAAGGTCCCAATATGGAAGGAAGGTTTGAAGAATTTACCATTGATGGATATGGATTGAGGATATACTTAGGAGAGTAAAATTGATAGTGGATATGGATATCAACATCTTTAGAGTAAGAAACATGACCAAGGACATCAATAGACTCATGAGTAGATTTGATAGGAGCAATACCTTTGATAGGATAATTTGAAGCTTGAGAATAGTTTTGAAGTGGACATGGAGAAGAAGAACAAGAAGGGGGACTTTGACCTTGACAACTTTCTTTGGATAACATAAGTGTAGTGACCTCATGATTTATGGTAATCTTAATGGTAATAGTGGAAGTGGTATCCTAATCATACTTGGGATATGGATAATACATAGGATATGGAGGGGTGACATCTTGAAAGAGATGAAAAGGTTCTTGATCTTGATCTTTCTTGAAATTTATAGGTTTATCTTTTTGAGATTCCTCTTGACATGGAGCCACTTCTAAGGAAAAGGGAGAATGTAAGGTTTTCATGGTAGTATATTGAAGAGGTAATGAAGAACTAGTTAAAGTAGGCATGGTAGGCATAGAATCACATGAAGGTTGAGGACATTAAGATTTAGTAGCACTGAAGAGGTTTGTAACCATCATTAGCTTGAGTTTCTTTTAGAGGTATCCCTTGAAGGTAGGCATATTCAATATAGAAAGAATTGGGTTCTTTGTTTTATGAAATCATGTTGGAAAGCCTTGAAGTTTTGGTAAGTTCATCTATGTTGGAAGAAGTGTAGGTGCCAAGAAGATTGTCACTAGACATAGGTTCATCAACATGATCTTTCTCAAGAGAAGTATCCTCATCACATGAGTCTATAGAATTTATTGTACAAACCAACTCATTATCAATAAGATCTTGTACATTATGTTTCAAATCAATGCAATCTAAAGTACTATATTCATTATATTGATGATAAGTACAATATGTTCTATATGAGCTAGATTTAGGAAATGTGATAAGCTCATTATCAAGGAGTTTTTGCAACATTACATCATAAGAATCTTCCTTGTGAGTAAAAGTTATCTCAAAATAATGTATAGGATCTTCTTTTTACTTGTCAAGTGCATAACATGAATCAATGTTTTCATCATATTGGTTAGAGATAGATTTATCATGAAATTTTGGCATAGGGTCAAAGGAGGTATTACTTGCTTACTCTCTAAAGAGGTCTTTGGATCTAGAAGATGAAGCTAGTTAATGTCTTGAAGTAGAATATGTAGACCTTGAAAAAGATGTCTCACATGTATGTAAAGTCTTAAGGAAGATCTATAAGAGGATGTGATTCTTTCCTCTAACCATTTTTGAAGTTTAGACTTCATCTCTATTATGTACTTGGTGAAATGAAGGTAAGTGGGATCATTGGTTTCTTCTAGTTCTTTGTATCAAGCATATAGGTCTTGAAATAATTGAATGACATTTAAGAACTTGTGATAATATAGACTTGATTGATATTTGGAGGAAAAAGACTCAAAACCCATAGTTGTAGATATAAAGGAAAGCATAAAGGAGACTAGAGGAAGCTAATAAGGTGACACAAGATAACTTGATGTCCAAAATAGAGCGATAAAGTGTTCAATTGTGAAGGTAGTAGAGAGAGACTAAATTGACTTGTCAAGAAAAGTGTCCAAATAATTTAGGAAACTTATGACTCATGTCAATAAGTGAGTAGCTAAATAGCCAAGTAGATAGCTAATAAAAAACAAGTGAACAATTCTCCCAATCAAGTAATAACGTCAAGAGATCAAGGTAACCATTCATCAAAAAGAAGGTCCTAGTATGTTGACATAGACTACAAAGATGGAAAATATCAAGAGTGTTAAGAGAAAAGATCCATTTAAGAAAATTCAAACACTAGATACATAGAAAAGAAAAGTCAAATGAGGAAATCCCTGGGCCCCTAGTAAGCAACACAAGAAAATATATAGACTTGATTTTTTAACTTGGTTGACAAAATTTGACAATAGTTAATAGCATAGCAAGTTTTATATTCAAAAGAATTTTGTTTCCAAGAAAGATAGATATACATGAAGTAGTCTTCAAGAAATCAAGAAAGGGATAAATCAACCTTGCATAATACAAGAATATGTGTAGTCCAAAAGGAAAGCCCTAGAACTAAAACATGTGTATGATCAATAGATTTTCATAGGTCTAGAACACTTGAAGATACATTAATCATAATCTACATAATGTCACAAGTCATTACTCAATACCTTGGCCCACAACTTGATGCTCCCTTGTATCACATAAAGTGGTCACCCACAATAGATATTGGCTTTTTTATAGATGAATTTACCAAATCTAAAAAAACACATATGGTGTGTGGAAAATCTTTGGGTGATCCAAGTAGTCCACTAAGGTCAATCTTTGAGCCAAGATATTGAGTAGAAAAATAGGGTGACCTCTAAATCCTAAGGTTTCTAGTAAGGGTTCCATTCATAGCATCCCTTTTGCACCTAATATGGAACAATGACCTTATGACCAAAAGAGTACATTAAGGATACCCACCTAGTGATTTCCTCATGGTCCCAATCCCATAAGTACTCTCACCAAGTGAATTCAAGTGTCATGCCCCACAAGGTTTTCTCGTTTGTTAAGAGGTTTTGATTATAGTGGGTTGGATTAGTTAGGTTTTCTTTGTTCCCATGTTGGGTCATTCCTATGGATATATTTCCACAAATAGAAGGCCCTCTAAAGGTTAAATATCACTAGTGAGATTAGAAAAATGGACCCACACCAAGGAAGTCAAGATTTCTGATTGACCAAGTAGGTGAAGAGCATAATCTCCTATTCCCCAATGCTTCCACCAAACATGCCAAGAAAGTTAATTGAGACTAGTAAAGAGTGGAATATCCCACCCACTTTCTTGATTCAATTAATGGTCAAGGTTTTTTATTCACCTAGAAGGTGAGGAGCACAATGTCCTACCAACAAAGAACCCTTACTAATGGGTTTTATGTGCCCAAGAAAATAAACAATTTGTATATTGCCACACTTTAAATAAAATGAAGACACACAATTTTTTTTTTCTATTTTCTATTTTTTTCTGAAACCCTACAACAAATGTTAGTAATCCTTTTTGTAAATTTTCATTTAGCAAAGAAAGAAAGACCTACAAAACACAAGGTCAGGGCATCAAATAGATCATGAAATTGAAAATAAACCCTAGAAAACTAGTGTTAGAATCCATTAGAAAATCAAATAATCAAAATGAAAGGAAATGGGACAAATATGATCTCTAAGAATGTATAATAGGGTAAAAGCAGTACAGAAGACCACAAAATTTTCGTAGAAAGTAGCATAAGTATTGTAGAGAAGAGTAAAAGAGCTGAAATAAAGTGTAGATACACATAAATAGAGTGCAAAAGTGCTACAAAATGATGGAAAAATTTCCTAGACTCTTTTGTACAAATGCACCACACAAATAGGTAAGAGTATTATAGAAAATTTTGAAAGCACTATACAGAAAGTAGAAAAAGCACTAAAATAAAGTGCAAGTGCATGAAACAAAGAGAAAAAGTGCCACAAAATGTGTAGAAATAGTAGAAAGTTACTTACAACACTTCTATGTAAATCCATTACAAAATTATTCAATTGTGCTACAAAAATATGCAAATGTGCTATACAAAATTACAAATGCACTACAAAAAATGGAAAATGAGCTAAAATACTTGTAAAAGAACCAAAACACTTTGCAAAAAGGAAAAAGTGATATGGAGAGTAAACATGTTATATGAATAAGAAAATGCACTGCAAGAATGGTAAGAAATGCTATAAAAATGCTTAGAGGTGATTTAAAAATGCTCAAATGCACTACATGAATGCTTAGATGCACTATAGAAATGCTCAAATATATTAAAAAAGTGATCAGTTGTGGTGAAGGAATGATCACGTGTTGTAGGAATATATAAATGCACTAAAACCCAACAAACAAAATTATCATATTAACAAAATAGAAAACTATAAATTATGCAAAAATTGTACAAAACTAATTATACACTAAAAGACTAAGAAAAAGTGCTTCTTTAGTAATCAAACATTCTGCAAAAAGTTATAGTAGTACTAAAATAAAGTGAAAAAGCACTGAAACACTATGAAAAAGTGTTGTTTCATGAGTAAATAAAAAAACTAGGAAAATATGATAAATCCAAATAACTAGAGCCAAAAAGTAGTTGTAAGCCCAACATGTGCACTGAAAATGTGTGTAGAAAATGTGTCACACATCTCTAATACATTCTATCCTTGGGATCTAATGGATTAGGAACCTTTAATAGTGACTTAGATCTCTCTATCTATGATCTAAAAGAGTTATGAGATTGGCTATCAAATGAACCTATCATGCAACCCTTGTAAGGTGAACCATAAAATGTGAGCCTTCAGGACAAGAGAAAGAATGCTAGTATCCAAGAATCAAATATGAATGAAATAAAATGTAAGACAAACTAAGATGAGATTAAAGATGCAAGATGAAAAGTATGAATAATAAAAAAGTGCCTAATTAGATTATGCCAGCTAAGCTAGAGCATAAAAGAAACTAAGCTAAGAATACCATGATGCTACAATGCAAGTAAACCAAATAAATGCAAATTTGGTGCAAAATGAGTGCAAGATGAATGCTCAAAGTGTCAAAAATCACCAAGAAAACATACAATATAACATTATCATAAGTGAACAAGAGACGAGGAAGTGAGAAGAGAGATTTATTTTAAAGAGAAATAGATGGGGGATATTAAAGACATAATCAAGGGTGGAGAATGAGCCTTGAGTGATCCATGTGCACAAGAATCTCACCTAAGAAAGATTGACAGTTAGATTAAGAGGGAAAATATATGTGGAGGAGAATAAAAATTCTACCCACCTTGGAGAGTGTGCACTGCATGTGAGATAAAAATGCCATTCATTATATTTTTAAAATAGGAATAATGTTTTTCATGTGCACACTTAGGATAAGTAGAATTTTGGTGATTTTATTTAATTAAAAGGGAGAAAGTTCTTTTAGTTAAATAAAGACTTGGGATAAGATTGTCAAGCCATAGGTTATAATTGAATAAATGAGAAAAATATAATTTAATCAAAGATAAGAAATAGATAAATCAAGAAAAAAAGCTAGAAATGGGGCTCATAGTCTAGATGACCATTTTTGGGTGTTTACAATAATTACAAAAAGATCAAGTATAAGGAAGATGAAGTGAGAGCATAATAGAAATCTAATCCATTAGTAAAGAAGAGTCAAAGATATGTAAATCAAATAGTTTATCATCACCCAAATGCAAATTGGCACTGGATCAAGGACCTAGCAAGCTCAAAAAATTGCAAACTGAAAGAAAAGCATCATTTCAAGGTCAAAAGGACATATAAAATTAAAATCACCCATATATTAATCAAATATACTACTTGATTTATTGGATTCACTATTAAAAATGGATGTGCTACTTTAATTTTGTTAAAGAACACAATATTTATTAGAAAGTGCTATTTGAGAATGGGTATTTTATTTAAGTATATAAACTTGATATTTTATTTTAATCATATTAAAAAATTCCAAAAAATCCTATGTGATAAAATTTCACTAAAATCAAATGCACATTTTTCTTGTCCATGATAAAATATATAAATGCACCACTATAATTTTTGAATGTGCCATAATTAAATATGTATGCTTAAATCTAAAAAACAAGGCCATTTTGAAAGTGATAATGTACAACATTGAGTCACTAAAATAGATTTTAAATGCACTAAAGGAAAAAACATATATGCTAAAATATGAGAAATTTGAAATCAAGGAGGGGTTCAATGAGTTACCAAGGCACCATAGTCAACTGAATGCTAGTACCTACAACTTCTTTCAAATTTGTGTTGTTGCAATGACACTTGCATTGTAACTAGGTTAGAGCTTGAAGTAGATAAATATCAAGTGAATAGTAAAAATGAATAGGTAATATGTAATTTTAATCTATTTAAAGCTATTAGTGTCATTTATGGCTTATTTTTAATCCCTATACCCTTTTAAATGTAAAAAAATTCAACCAAGGTATTTTTCCATTGCACCTTATTTTCATCATGATTTCAAATGCACTATTTGAAAAATTATTTTCATAATTAATCACTTATTAAGAATCCAATTCAAATTTCCTAACTTTTTTAAAACTTTATTAGAAATTTTGAGGGGTAATATATGGAATATGCTAGAAATAGGGAATAGTGAGATCGGGCAGGTTTGCATAAGAGTTCCACAAACATTTTCCCAATTATGGATATCTTTAACAATATTTAAAACACATATGATCAAATTGAAAATAAAGTTAATATAATCATAAAACAATGTAAAACATAACACCATTATTTGTTAACTAGAGAAACATTGACCAATTGAAAACCTCGGTGGGGATTATGCCCACAAAATTGATGTAAGAGCATCCTATTCGTTTTGTTATCCCACTATTTCTATTGGTGGCTGTCGTGTTACAAATATTGACAAGTGCTAGTAATTATTTAGTATTGACCGAGTTGAAGGTTTTTGATGTTGTGTTAACATAATTGTTAACGTGTTATCCCATTTATTCTACTAGTATCAACCAAGTGATATTTCAAGTGCTGAGTTGGTCTATTGTAGTGTTTGTCGAGTTGTAGTGTTGGCTAAGTTATCCAATATTTGCTAAGTGTTCCTATTGGTGCTGAGTGTTCCTATATGTGCCAAGTGCTAGTATTTTTCTTGGTCCTTCTTTGATCGATTTGTTTGTGTCTAGTTCCAGTTTGGGCCAACCTTGCATGTATTTAATTTTGTGATGGGTTTTTTAATATTTGATGATAGCTGACTTGTGGATTGGTTATGCATTTACTGTAAGGGTTTATTTAGTTGGTAATTTATAATAGGCCAACTTATGGTTGTGCAAGTATTTAAAGGGGTCTTGGGTAGAGTCTTAGGCATTATTATTCAAGCATGGAGAAGTTATTTTTGTTTAGGGAGTCTTAACATGAACTAGCTTGGAGATAGAAGTACACATTTGCGTTTAAAGATATGTTCTTCTTTAGAAAGATGTATTCTTATTTATAATGGTCATAACCTGAAAGGCTGTATAGCCAGGCATGTTTGATGTAAACTCCTTGACTTGAATATATGGAATATTGTCTCTCTAGATCTAAATCTTGTTCCTCTTGTTCATTTTCTACTGTGTGTTCATTTGTTGGTTTCTGGATGACCACATTTTGGAGTACATACAGATTCATGCTACACAAGAGTCTGATTTAGTTAGCATATGAGGATTAGAAAGAAGGTTTTTTGGCTAGTTAAAGAGATTATGAAGAGAAGAAGATAGATCATGGAAGTGCATGATGATTTTACTTAAATTGGTGTAGTATCTTTTAGATTTTATGAGAAGATGGATAGATCTAACATGGAAATTATAAGACATCTTATTGTGCACAATGAGATTGTCGAAGAGGAGAGTTTCACTTATGTTGGTAAGGAATTAGAAGGTTTTTATTATTCAGGATGATGTTAATGTTGAAATGGATGTAATTGAGGACTTATCTATCATTTTCATTACCGATCTGGAGTTATATGTTCATTTTGTTATGGATGTTGTTGATTTGGATATTGCTCATGGTAAGAGGATGAATTTACTTGCTGGAAACATGGTTGAGGGTTTCAGAGATATTATTGATGTGGATTTACATGATGTTGTTGCTTATATGGATCTAAACTTATATGTTTCTATTGAGATGCTAAAGGATATGGATGTTACTACTAATATGAATTTTGATGATGTTGTTGATATATATTGCTAGAGAATTGTATATATATATATATATATATATATAGTATTGTCATTATTGATAAATATGCTACTACTCTTATGGATATGAGCTGATATGTTGTTGTTGATCAGGTTTGTGATTTGGATATTGTTGCTGATGTAGTTTTCATGTATGAATATGATGTTATGGATGATGGTGATGATAAGTTATAGATGGAGCATTGTGATTTTCGGTTCAGTCCATATGTTGATTAGTTGGACAAGATTCTAATTTTTTAATGGATGAAGCATAGATTATTAATTTTTAGATTTGATCTCTATTCATTGATGGAGTGGAAACCTTTGGTGAAGATAAAGCTGAGTGAAAAATTTTCTTTAGGAAGAAAAATGTGGGACACATTTTTCTATTTACTCAAGGAGTCTAATGCAGGATCATCCTATTCACTGTGTTATCCCACTAATATTGTTGGTTGCTATTGAGTTACAAACATTGTCAAGTGCTAGTAATTATTCAATATCAACCAAGTTAAAGGGTTTTTGATGTTGAGTTAACATAATGGTCAATGTGTTATCCCATTTATTCTCCTAGTATTGATCGAGTGATATTTCAAGTGCCGAGTTGGTTAGTTGTAGTGTTTGCCAAGTTTTAGTGTTGGCCGAGTTATCTTGCATTGGTAGAGTGTTCCTATTGGTGCTAAGTGTTCCTATATGTGTCGAGTGCTAGTGTTTGTCTTGGTCCTTCTTTGACTAATATTTTTGCGTCTAGTTCTAGTTTGGATCAACCTTGCATGTATTTAATTTTGTGATGGGTATTTAATATTTTTTGAGAGATGCCTTGTGGCTTGTTTATCCATTTAATGTAAGTGTTTATTTAACTAGTAATTTGTAATAGGTTGACTTGTGGTTGTGCAAGTATTTTTAAAGGGGTCTTGGGTAGAGTCTTATGCATGGTATTATTCAAGCACAAAGAAGTTATTTTTGTTTAGGGAGTCTTAGCGTGGAGTAGCTTGGAGATAGAAGTCCACCTTTGAGTTTGAGGATTTATTGTTCTTTTGAAAGATGGATTCTTTTTTGTAATGACCATAACACAAAAAGTCATACAACCAAGCATGCTAGATATAAACTCCTTGATTAGAATGTATGGAATATTATCTCTCTAGAGCTGAATCTTGTTCTTCTTGTTCATTTTCCATTGTGTGTTTATTTGTTGGTTTCTAGATCACCTCATTTTGGGGTACATCCAAATTCGCCCTTCATAAAAATTGAACCACTAATTTAAAAGTATCTTGTGAAAGATATTGATCCTATTACAATTCTATTACATCCATATAGTATATTTTTCCTTGTTAGCTTTTGTTATTACAATACAAAAGTAGGAAGTTGAGCCTAGTACCCAAACATTCATTTATAATAATATGATCTATAAACAAAAATGTATAGATAAAAAAACCTTTTTGAATGTGTTGGTATCTTCAATTTTTGATTTGTTCTTTGTAGCTTTCTTCACATCCCTGATCATATATTTGTACAATATCATATTATATCACATTCATATCAATACTTCTTCTACAAAGTGTATGTTCAAACATTACAACATTACATTATGTTTCTACACTAATCACAAACAAAAAAGTGTGTTCTTTTATATTAAACTGCTTAATTAGTTGACCTTCAAAACCTTACACAAATCCAAAAACTTGAAATATTTTTTTTCTAAGTGAGGGATAACATCTAGCATGTCACCCACACCTTGTTAAGTTATTATTTTGGTAAACCAAAAAAACCCCTTAAGTAGCTCAAATACCTTTATTATGTCATCTTGTTTGTTTAGCTTGTTATGACATGTAACTATAAAACTACCTATAACTATGTTCATAAATTGAATATTATTAATCATTTTTACTCACATTCTCATTACACCATGTACTTCCTTCCCTTAACTATGCATAATATGAAGTTCCTCTAGTGAACAATGCTAAAGAAGAATGTATAGCTATTCCTTATTATTTTGAATAATACTTAGATAATTTTCTTAGTCCATGCATCCAAAACTTAATATCATGTTTTTCCTTCTTCATAGTAGGTATATGTTACCCTAATGACAATCCTACATCATCCTTACATATGCTCCTAGAAAAATTGATAACAAGATCCCCTTTTAGCATTGATGGCAATATGTAGTAAAATTGGCTAAGTTACAAAAATCCTCAAATTGCACGACCTTTTGAAAATTTCAAAATCTTTGGGTCATCTTCAAAATTTAAACCATATTATTGTCATACTATAGTCCTATACTCCCCATTTCATTATACTTTATTCCACTTATAACTCCTTCCAATAAATCATACTTAACAATTTACAATTTCCATCAATACTATAGTCTCCCATTTGATATAAATGGAAACGGTCAATCAAAACTTATATACACGTCAAAAAAGTTTTACCTCCTTTTCATCAAGCTTTCTAATTGTTAATAAGTGTCATGCACTCTCCAAATTTTTTATTCAAGATGGTAAATTCTTTCTCCCAAGTGTCCTTTACTACCTTTGAAATTTTGATCAATGCACATACACCATAGGAAGCTAATACAACTATATAAAGATCATAATAAAAAAAATTGGAAAAAATATTCTTTTGCATCTATACATTCCTTAAGCTCCTTGTCCACATGATTAATCTTAAATTTTAGGTTTTCCATCATCAATTAAAACTTCTTAATGTTTCGTTCCTTCTACAACTCAAGTATCCTTAGCTCATCATGAGCATTATTGATCCTTCTCTTTAAATCTGTGATTTGTGCATTTGGATTTGTCAATTCATTCATGATGCTCTTCAATTCTATCTTCTTTTCTTTGACCTATTTTTTATACCTTTTGTGTACTAAATGGTAAAGCACATTTACCATATAAACCCTTATCTTCTTGTAGGAATCTTCTCAATGTCTTGATATGTAAAAAGAATTGATAAATCATGAGCAATATTGTTACATATAGTGCTAAAGAACTTTGCATCATGTGAGGTTTGAGCCTTCGCTATTGCAACTTGGACTAGCAGAGTGAATTTCTTGTCAAATTCTTAGATTAATTTATTATCCATCTCTTCTCTACATTAAGTTCATTGATCTAGACATGAATTGTGTTTTTCATCATCTCTATTATTTTATCGAGTGTGCATAATGCACTCTTTCTCATCTTGCTTGATGATTTTTCTATTTTTTCCAAGTGAAAATGTTGTTAATTGAAGATATTTTTGAATGTCCATGTTACCATCAAACATCTTGGTAAAATTTTGTGGCAAATATGTAATTATTGCTTCAAGAGATGATATTAAAGACTAGATTGTGTAGTATCTACTACCTTAGCCAGTGTTTGCATAACTACTATATTTCTTTCTTCAACTTTGGGTTCTTGAAATACATGTGGTTGTGATGGTTAGGTGTTCATCTAATTTTTCTAATTCTTCTCTTCATCTTTCTTCTTTTCATTGTTTTTCTTCAACTCAATGGTGCTAGATGTGGCTTTCTCCACTATGTTTAACCTATTTTCTATATAGTTAAACTCTATGCTCACAAGAGTAGGTATCGAGGAAAAATCTATAGGTGCATCATGTCCATGCACAACTGTGGCATGCTATTTTCTCTTCTTCTTTTGAACTAGAATAAACCTCAATGGTGACTATCACCAAATTGGAAACCTTCATAATCCTTTTTGTTGCAAAGGGGTCATTTGTAGTACTAGAAAAGGGATCTTTAGTAGTGTCTATAGTAATGTTTTCTCCCTCTATCATCCTAGTGTCATGTTTCACATCAAGTGCATATTTAGAGTCCATCATTATGTCATCTTGGGGCTTATCTTCAACTACTACTATTTTTGGAGTATATTTGAATCTATAATCACTTTTAGTACCGCCTCCTTTGTTCCTTTGATTACTTCTTCATACAAGCCTCCCATTAGTTGAATTGCTTTTATTTTCTTTCTCAATAGGGGCTCCAAATTCTTCTTAATGTCCTCCATTTTATTATCACTATCCAAAGTACATAGTTTATGAATTTCATTTTCTCTTATTTACTTCTCTTTCTCATTAGCTCTCTTCTTCCTTATTTTTAATCTTTTCTGTAAATCATTTGATACATATTTCCATGTATATGTATAAAATATTTCTTGAAATTGATCATATACCTTATAATCGTATTCTCCTAGTGTCTCTTTTTTAATGCATCATATAGATCATAATATTTCTTTAGTTGTGTTAGATTTCCATCTTTGATGATTATTTGATTCATTATGCTAATTTCTAGTTTTCCACTCTTTCTTTTCCTTTAACTACTCTCTTCTTGTTATGGTTGTGGTTGTGTCCATGGTTTATTTTGTGGTGAGGTAATCTACCTTATCATTCTTTTTGGTGGAGTATCTTTCTCTTTCCATTTTTTTTTCTCCTCCCAACATAAGTCATCAATATTTTTTGCTTCTTTTTAGGTCCTATCAAACTAGTGATTTCCTTGATCCTTTTAGATATCTTTGGAGTTTCTTCTTCCATTTCTATTCCTCCTTTTCCTATTTAACATGTGCTAGTAATACTGATGTTGATCTCATTGATTACTATCACATCTTCATCTTCCTTAGCTGGTTGTACTTCTACAACACCTAATTTTGTATTGATAGGTGTTACAAGAGTAGGTATTGCTGATGGTGGAGAATTGGCTACTACTAACAATGGTTGAACTAGAAAAATCTCACTCTGATTGATTTATTTCATTTCAACTTTTGTTTGTTTAGATTCTACATGGTCTTCTTTTATCACCCTTGCTTCATGAAGCATTTTTTGAACATAACATTCTCAAATTTCTTCTTAGCTTCTTTGGATATCTGTAATTTCTGAGCTGCATCTAATATTTCTTCAATTGTACCCTATCTCTCACTATCATCATCCATACCATATTTTAGTAGTTCTATTGCATAACCCTCAATTTTCTCTTCAATCACTTCATAGCCCAAGGGATCCAAAAACACAACTCTTCTACTAACTGCTTCCATACATGTTTTGTCATTCTCCATCATAAAGCATATCATTTCATTATTTTTTTTACAATTATCCTAGGAATCCTTACTATTTTTTTCATCTTAGTTTGAAATGTTCTTATGACGATATTTATAATGCCAATCATGTGGTCTTCATAAGTTTTCCTATAACGGTAGCTTATCAGTTCCATTGATCACTTATTTTATTTCCATTCTAATTATTGCATGATTGGTAATATCTTCATGATATGAAATAATAGGTATGTTACAAGAGACCCAAATCTAAAGGTTTCATACTTGTTCTTCTTGATTCTCTCTAGGCTATCAAAAAATCATTGCTTCAGAATCTCACATAAATTTACTTCCACTCTCTCAACACAAATTTATATGATGCATTTATGAAGTCTATTGAGACTTCATCTTCCCTAAAGTTGAAACTCATTTTTTAAGCTAAGAATTTACTAATAAATCTAATGTCATCTTGTTGATTAAAGATCACCATCATACCTCTACCATTCAATTTTGTTTTAGTGTTTTGTTGGTCTATTTTATTCAAATTCTTCTCATTGATAGGTATTCCTCCTTTTCTACTTTGTCTAGTTACTTCATGAATTATATCACTTGTTATCTCAACTACTTGGTCTTGTAAAAAAAATTGTTATCATAGATTCTTCTTAAAATGATTCTTACTCACTCTTCATTGTCATATTCATAACAAAACAATTTTTTAAAAAATCTTTAGTTGACCTAAATGGTTAATTTCATCATTAACAAACATATATTTTTTATAAATCTTCACAAATTCATTTCAAATATCAATATCTACTAGGGTTTGAAACTTATAGTGGGAGTATGATACCACATCTTCTACAATCACCACTTCATCTAGAATTTGTGAGAATGTCCTAGAAGGTTCATCTCCCCAATGTACAATTGAACTTATCTTGAACTTACACCTCAGTTTCTCCATTAGTATCTTGTAGTAAAGATGCATCCATTTTACAAAATTTAAATGAATTTATAGTTTAGCATTAACAATGCAAATAAATACCTTAAAATTCAAAAACTAGAGTTTTCGCATAAAAATGGTTGATTTGTCATCTTTAACACTTTAATTCTCCTTCAAATCTCTCTCAAATATTCTCCACAAATTCCTCTTGTATACAAACACTTGAATGATGATTATTGCTTTGATTTTAGTCCTTTTATTTACAATAAATCTATTTGGCATTAATTGTGCCAGTATGTGAACTCAAAAAGACGATAATATAAAAAGTAAACTAAAGTTCTTTCTTAATATCACACATGATCTCAAAATTTTAGGCAATCTTAATTGTGGCTTTTAAATATCATTTCCTTGCTAACCCTAAGTGTGCAAGACTTCATACTATTATTTGAGGGTCTAATAAACTTCTTGTGTTTTATCCCTTATTTTCTCTAATAAATTAATTTCATAAATTGATAATGGTTTCTCAAATACTACAACTAATTTCAAACTGATTTCAATTTTTTCTCAGATGTCTCAGTTTTCTTCTCAACCCATATTTGTGTGCTCGTAGGTTTCTTTTCTTTAACAATTGTTTCAATGAAGTTTTTGCCTTTCATTACTATTTTCATCCATTCTTACATTGTTTTTGTACCTTTTATAGTTCATATTTTGTGATCTCATATGTGGTTTTCTCATGATGTTCACTCTACAAAATATTTCTATATGTTTCAAACTATTGTAAATCTAACATGCTATCACATTGTTTCCATATCTAGGTCAAAATTGATTAGTCTATAATCTACAATCCCTAGCAAAATATCCAAAATTTCTACATGTATAAAATATATCTCCATTTCTTGTGACATTTATTTTTCCCAATGATCTAGTAGCTATAGGGTTAGTACTTTCATTGATTCCATTATCATTCCTATATGTAGGTTTCCTACATTCATTAACTTTATGTCCATAAGAAAAAAAAAAAAAACAATAACCAGAAAAGGGTTTAGAATACTTACCTATGCAATCCATCTTCATGCACCTCAACTAATTATATGTAAAGAATCTCCCATTAAATTTTTTATTCACTTTTTCAGGTTGTCTAGTTGGTTTAGGATCTTCTTTATTCATATCTTCTTATTCTTCAAGTTGTGTTGAAAATAAATGGTTAATTGTAAATTATCTTTGATGTTACACAAAATGCCATATCTTTACTAGTTAGTGTATGTTGAGCTCACTTGGAAAATGAAGATAGTTTCCTATGTCTATCAAGCATTTGAGTGTATGCCAAGTTTAGAAGGCAATATCTATGGAGTTTACTCGAGCATCGAAGAGAAGTTCATAGAAGTTGAGTGTTAACTGAGCTCACTTGGGTAACAAAGGAAAGTTGAATGGAACCAGTGCTAACCGAGCTTACTTGATTACCAAAGGAAGTTTGTGAAGATGTAGTGTTAACTGAGTCAACTTGGTTAACACAAGAAAATCATTTCCAAGTTAGGGTCTACCAAGCAGGGTTGGATAATGAAGGATTTTCTTTTCTGGCATATTGAGTTTAATGAATTTATTTGTTGGTTCTAGCCAACTGATGATATGAATATTAATTATTCTAAGATGTATTCAAGATGACTTGAGAATGCATAAGGTATAAATATAAGGTCAATTTGAGGATTGAATGTGATTGTGAGTATATGGAAGAATAGAAGGTGCTTAGAGGAAGCAAATTAGAAGGATAAGCAAAATATCCTTAAGAGCTGCAAAGATACATTTGATTAGAAAGGATCAATTATTCGAGCTAGAATCAAGATCTAAAATTAGAAATACAGTTGTATCAGAAATCAAGTCATCTCATTGTTACTCTCTAACCATTGTAGTAGTGATTTAAATCTCTTAATATAGTTGGCTTAACAACTATTTGTATATCCTCTAACAAGGTGGCATTTCTAAATTAAAATATTTGAAGACCTCTAACAAGGCTACTCCTAACAAGGTGATTAAATCCTCTAACAAGGTCACACTTAATAGTGATTGTAACCTTTAATAGGGTTGGCTCCTAACATGGCTCACTTCAAAAGAGTGAAAAATAGTAACTAGTTGCAATTAGATTTTTTCCCAAATTGGGTTTCCATGTTAAATCTTGGTGTCACATGTATTCATTTCTTTCATGAATATGTAACCAAATTAATCAAGGTTAATCATAGATAATATGCTAATATTTTCATGAACTAAGCATTTTCTGAGTTACAATATTTATTTCAATGGTTACCAAGTCACAACATATTATCAATATTAATTGAGTTCCTATGTGTTTACCGAGCTACAATATTTAAGAGTTTATGTTCTATGCTAACATCTAAGGGATATTGGATTTATTTTAGTGGTAACCAATTCACCCCTCCCCTCTTAGTTACTCCTTTTATATAAATCCAACAATTTGTATCAAAGCTTTTGGTACTTGTAGAAAAGGTTTCAAGGACCTAAGCTAAAAGATCAGGATATCTTACAAAAGAGAGATTCCCAAGCTAAACAAAGATAACTTCAAAGTATGTAAGGTATCAAGTTTGTAACATTTGAAAAATTCTTACAAGACTCCTATTAGAACATTGATTATGGAGGAGATTTTTGAAAAGAAAAATCATAATATTATGATGATTGACATTGCATCAGCTCTTAACTATGTTGAATTTGATGAGGTCAAAGGATGTGTTTCTACTCATGACATGTGGACCAAACTAAAGGATATCTATGGAGGTGATGATAATGTGAAAAGAGCCAAGGTAGAAAGATTGAGAGATAAGTTTGATCGAATGAAGATGAAAGAGGATGAAAACATTAAAAAATATTTTGAGAGAATCAAAGCTAGTGTCTGTGCAATCAAAGGCTCTAGACAAACAATTGAAGATGTAATAGTGGTAAGAAGGGTAATCAAAACCCTTCCTCCTATCTACATAATTAGAGTGTCTTCTATTTAAGAAATGAGATGTGGTCCAAACAACAAGATAACTTTGGATGCTCTAGTTGGAAGATTGATTACATTTGAGCTAGATGAAATGATAATTATACTCATAGTTTTAGCAACCTTCACTCTGAATTTGAAGCCAAGCTATCACTCAAGAAGAAAGCTACAAAGTCTAAAAGAAAACAATTTGAAAGTGAAGAGGAAGATAGTTCTAACAATAATCTTGAAGCCGTTGAAGCATTTCTTGCAAGAAGGTATCCCAAAGACAAAGGAAAGTACAAAGTTAAAATTCCTCTAATCAATTTTTCTTGTAAAGAAGTTGGTCACATTTGTTGCAAGGTGTCTAGAAAGAGAAGACAAATATAAAAAGAAGTGTAGAAAGTACAAAGGCAAGAAGGATTTCAATAACTTCAAGGACTACAAAGAAAAAGGTAAGAAATCTTATTTTATGGCTAAAGATTCAGATAGTAGTGATAGTGATGAAATGGTCTATATTGTTGTAAAAGATGAATATGATGATGAAGAAGATAAAATGGAACTTATCTCTCATGTTATAAAAAATGATACATGGATTATTGATAGTGATTTCTCACATCATATGACTAGTGATAAAACAAATTTTGAACATATAGAACATTATAATGGTGGAAGTGTAAGATTTTGGAAATAATGAACCATGTTGCATAAAAGGAAAAGGTTGTATCTCACTAAATAATGAATTTAAATGTGATAATGCTTATTCAGTTGAAGGACTAAAGCATAATCTATTAAACGTGGAATAGTTGAATAACATTGGATTCAAGGTAGAATTCATGAATGGGAAGGCCACATTGCTAGATGGAAAGGGAAATCTAATTGGGTCTTGTAACCAAACAAAAGGTAACTTATTCTAACTAGATCTTAGTGAAAGTTCATGTTTCATATCTCAAGTAGAAGAAAGTTGGTTATGGAAAAAAAGGTTGTGTCATGTGAAATTTGATAATCTAATCAAGATAAGTAAAAACAAAAGAGTAAGAGGTATTACTAGTTTGAGGAAACCTGATATGGGCCTATACAATTTTTTTTGAATTGGTAAGATGGGCAAGACAAGTTTTAAAAGAAAGAATTATCATTATGAAGAAGTCTTGGAGTTGGTTCATACTGACTTATATGGAGCTATTGGAATTGAGAGCTATAGTGGAGATAAGAAATTTATTCTTTTTGTTGATGATTATTCTAGAATGATGATTGTAATGTATCTAAAATATAAGTTTGAAGCCTTTTAAAAGTTTGAGTGGTATCTAGCTAGAATAGAAAAGGAAACAAGAAAGAAACTGAAGTGTTTGAGATTAGATGAGGTGGTGAATTCATTCCCAATGAATTTAATAAATTCAACACTAAAAGAAAAATCAAAAGACAAGTATCAACCCCTAGTACACCACAACAGAATGGTATAGCTGAAAGAAGAAACATATCCATCATGGATTGTGCAAGAACTTTGATGATAGAAAAGAATGTTGCAATCAAATACTGGAATGAAGCAATCAATAATGTAGTGCATACCTTGAATAGAGTACAATTGAAGAAAGACTCAAATAAAACTCCTTATGAGATATGGTATGGCTACAAACCTTATGTAAGTTACTTGAAAGTACTTGGTAGAAAATATTATATTTTGAAAGAGAATAGGAAAGGTAAATTTTATGTCATAAGATCATAGAAAGTGCACATGTAAGAATTTATGAGTTTGTAGAAAAAAGAGTGAAGAAGAGAGGAACAAAGAAAATGAGGATTACAAAAAGTTTATTTACTTTGAACTTGATACATTGCTAAATCAAATTTGAAGTTAGCAAACTTCACCTCTCAAGTCCCCAAAATCTCTAGAATAATCCAAGTTGCAAATATTCAACCTAAGTCATAGTTTTAAGGACCCAAGTCACAACCCAAGCAAATTGAGTCTAAAGGACTTGAGTCACAAATTGTGGGACCCGAGCTTGATACAAAAGATTATAGTGAGGCTAGTGGAACAAGTTCTAAATCTAAAGTACCTATGTTCCACAAGATATGTTAGAAGGCACCATACACCTGATCAGATCATTGGAGATAAGTTAGATGATATAATGACAAGAAAAAAATTGAAAGGTACATGTTTTCTTACTAAATTTGAGCCTAGATTAGTTAAAGATGCTTTGGATAATGAAATTTGGATTGAAGCAATGGCTGAAGAGATAGAACAAATAGAAAGGATTAAGACTTGGACTCTTATTCCTAGAACCAAGGATAAAAATGTAATTGGCACAAAGTGGAAATAAGATGAATGAAGATGGAAAATTTTCTAGAAACAAAACAAGGTTAGTACACAAAGGATATTCTCAAGAAGAAGGTATTGATTATGGTGAAAATTTTGTGCCTACTACAAGATTAGAAGGTGTTAGGACTTTACTTGGTTATAATGTTGCGCATAAAGGATTTAAAGTTATCAAATGAATGTGAAATCTACATTCTTGAATGGAATTATTGAAGAGGAAGTTTACATAGAACAACTTGAAAGTTTTCTAGATACTAACAAAAAGGATATGGTTTGTAAACAACACAAAGCATTCTATTGTCTCAAGCAAGCTCTCAGAGCTTGGTATGAAAGACTTCATAACTACTTGATGAAGATTGGTTTTCAAAGGAAAAATGGTAGAAATAACCTAAATATCAAAGAAGGACTAGACAAGAAGATTGTGTTGGCAGAATCTGTGTGGATGACACATTGTTTACTAGAAATAATGACTTTTGCAAAGCTTTTTAAAAGGAAATGAGTAAGGAATATGAGATGTCCATGCTTGGAGAGATAAAATTCTTTGGTGTATTATAGATTCAATAGAAGAAAGATTTTATCTACATTACTCAATCCAAATTTATCAAGGATATATTAAAGAAATTTTGAATGGAGGATTCAAGACCAATTGGAACACCTACGTCTACTAGACATAAGCTTTCCAAGAATGATGATTCCAAGGAAGTAGATCTGACCACATACATATCAATGGTTGGAAAACTATAATATGTAGTGCATACAAGGCCTAATATTGCATTAGTAGTTGGTATGGTGGCAAGATTCTTAGTAGATCCTAAATAAAATCATATGATGGAAATTAGGATAATCATGAGGTATCTGAAGGGTACTGAAGACTATGGATTATGGTACAGGAATGGAGGCAATTTAGATTTGAAGGGTTATATTGATGTTGATTGGGCATGAAGCGTTGATGATAGGAAAAACACCAGTGGTGGAACATTATTTTTTGGTAAAAGACTATTGCCTTGGAAAAGTAAGAAGTAGAATTACATTTCTCAGTCTAAGAGTATGTTCTAGCACTAGTTAATTGTTCCAATGTTGTTTGGTTCAACCAACTATTGGCTAGTATGAAGGTAGAGATCAAGGATCTAGGGGTTATCTCCTATGATAACACCAGTGCAATTAATATATCGAAGAATCCTATGATGCATACCAAGACTAAGCACATTGTAATAAAATATCATTTTCTAAGAGAATTGGTGCAATATAAAGAGGAAAGATTGGAATATGTGAATAATAAAGAACAAATTATAGATATATTCACTAAGCCATTACCTAAGGATGCATTTTTGTATCTAAGAGGTATGTTAGGGGTTATTTCCCCATTTGAAGCCCATGAAATAAATTTTAGTGATGCATAACCAGTGTATGTTGAAGATCAGTCAAGTTGATATAGTAATACAAGAGTAGAATGCATAGGAACCTATGTATGAGGTACATTGGAATGAACTACATATTTTCTTTGGCATGAGATGTCAAAGAGGGAGAGTCTTTTGTCATATCCTAAAAAATTTCTATAGAGGGAGAATTGTGAGTCATACATCAGTTAGAAATGTCAAAGAGAATGAACATATCAAAATGGAAGAGTTTATTGATAGAGGGAGAAATTGAAGGTAGAGGGAGTTTGTACTGATAGAGGGAGTTCTAAAATTTCATTGTATTATGACATGGTGTATTTCCATTAATTCCAAAGAGATAGATTGTTCAAAACATATGGTTAATTGTATATTGTCATTTATGTTACACAAAATGTCATATCTTTACCAATTAGTATATGTCAAGCTCACTCAGACAATGAAGACAATTTCTTGTGTCTACCAAGAATTATAGTGTTTTCTATGTTCAAAAGGTAGTATCTATCAAGTTCACTTGGGTGTCAAAGAGAAGTTCACAAAAGTTGAGTGTTAGCTAAGCTCACTCGGTTGATGAAGGAAAGTAGGACAAAACAAGTGTTAACTAAGCTCACTCGATTGCCAAAAGAAGTTTTCAAAGATTTAGTGTTAGCCAAATTCACTTGGTTAACACATGAAAATCATTCTAGTGTTAGTGTCTACTGAGTAGGTTGGGCTAACAAAGGATTTTCTTGTTTTGGCATATTGAGTTTAATAGATTTGTTTGTTGGTTCTAACCAACTAAAGAGATGAATATTAATTATTCTAAGATGTATTCAAGCTAACTTGACAATGCATAAGATATAAATATAAGGTGAAGTTGAGGATTGTTTCCCTGGTATTTATCATACCCAAATTTTAAAATTTTCAATCAAAATGTACAGGAGGACATAAAAATTCAAATTTTAAAGTGTTTGAAGAATTATCCAATTCTTGGCAATCTCATGATTTCAAATCCTCTGGCTAATCACTAGCTTTGTCCAACACTTCAAATTTATGAAATCTAGCTTTTGAGTCAAAAATTGTCATAGGTTAATGAAGGAACCAAAAATACATAGTTTCAATTGCATCATTAACCATTAACCTCTCAAAAGGTTAAGATTAAGTTTCAAAATGCATATTTCATTTTGAAAGCTTAACCATTAACCTCTCTTTTTATGAAAAAGGTTAAGATAAGATTGCAAAATTATTCTTCTAAAAGAAGGTTAAGATAAGCTTGCAAAATTAACCTTCTAAAAAATGTTAAGATAAGCTTGCAAAATTAACCTTCTAATAAGAGGTTAAGGTTTGGGGTCAAAAAACATATTTTCTCCCCCATCATTAACTTTAACTTCTTGTCTCAAAGGTTAAGAATAAACTCCAAATTACATATTTTGAAGGTGGTTAATTAACCTCCCTAATCAAGTTAATAAAGGATGAGAATTGTAAAGTGAATCACTATGAACCAATTCAACTTTTCACGTGGTGCTCCATTCAATGGCATTAATCAGCAATGGATTGATTTAAATTTATAATAAATTAATATACTAACCTGTAGCTTCCCTCCTTTGCCAAATTCATAACTTCAAAATGCAGATGTATCAAGAATGAACAACTGATTATAATAATTGGGTCTTCAAAATGGATAGAGAGACCAATAAAACAAAATGAGAAGGTTTGGATTTCAAAGAGGAAGAAGAATCTGATTCGCAAAAGGGAAATGGAGTTGTGTGCCAAGAAACTTGAATTAATGAAGGAGAATATAATTTTTAAAGATTTTACCAGTATTTCTTATAATCCATGCACGTAGGAGAGCTAAGGCAAGACATATGAAAAGTTACATTGTCATCCTTACTTCCTATGCCAAATTGGAGACATAGAATAAGGTATGAGCATTCAAGCACATGCTTTTTGAGTCTTGGATTGAAGTGAAGAGATAAAGAAGCTAGTAATGGCTTTCGACACCAATGTGATAGCCCATGTGGTCAAGGCCAAAGTATTTAGAATAGCATAGGATGTAGCAAATTATTTATGTTTCTTTGTATGTGAATACACATGATTAAAAGGAATATACATATCAAAGTACATGAGCTCTTTAGAGGAAGATTTATAATCCCAGCCATGGCTTGCCTTTCTTTTCCAACACAATCACATTGGTGGCAACCATTGACAAAGCCTACAAACTATTTTTTAAAATGCTAAGTTCAAAGGTGATATTGGTGGAGACACGTGAGCTACCTATTTTCTCTCATATTATCATTGATAATTATGAGATTCATAAAACATTGTGTTTGATGAACATAAAATTTGTAGTCCAAAGTATTCACAATGGTAGAGGATAGAGTAAAGAAAATGACATATTAGCGATTTTACTGAGTGTTATTTGGACAACTAACCAACCTGGAGCATAGGAACATAGACAAAACACTTAACTATTTTCCAAAATGTCTACATAAATGCACAAACTAACTTTTGAAAGATCAAATGCAAACATAGGAATTTCAAATCCATTTGATTTCTCTGCAATGTCAAGCCTGCTCAATGATCCAAGTATAAAATAATTGGTTGATTAGATAACCAAAGATCCATTGTTCAATCAAATTTCAAAGAAATTGCAACAAAGAGTGCATGGATTGGGTCAAAAAGGAATCCCATAGTGGGCTATTAAGCAATATTTTTCAGCAATGCACTTTGGTTGTGGTTATGGAGAGGTGAAATGTGCTAAAGTACTTATAGAAGCTGGGGTAGTTGTTGATGCACTTGATAAAAAATAAATAATATGGCCCTTCATTATGTAGTAGGCTATGGATGCTAGGAGTGTGTAGAACTCCTATTTTAAAAAAAATGGAGCATCTGTAACCTCACAAATGAGAGACAACTATGATGAAGACTAGAGAAAAGAAGTAAAAGCATGGGGAGTTGTGCAAACAATTTGAAAAATTGTCAATATAGTTTAAAATATTCAGTATGTGTCAAATGGAGATCTTGTTTTGCATAGACAATGTGCAAAGGGTGACACAAGAATTATTTGATAGAAGAATTTGAAGATGTGGATGCTAAACCACCACCTTGGCTATAGCTGTAGACATCAAGTTCATCTTTTTATTCTATTTGTAAAGTTGTAGGTGGAGCCAACATTTGGAAGAATGGTGGATATATGACCAAAGTTTAGATGAAAAAATCATTTGTCATAGTTCCAGTTTTGATTCTTCATCAAAGTGTTGGCTACAAAAGTGCCATGCTTGAAAATAGTGATTTTGTCACATTTGGCCATATGATAAGAATTTGATTATTCTTGGTTAATTTTGTTGAAGTTAATTAACCTCTCCCAAAACACATATTTTGGAAGTAGTTAATAACCATGAGAGGGTAGTTCTTAACAGCCATCTCTATAAAAGGGATCCTTTTGGCTTTGTAAAGGGACTTTTTGGGATTTTAGGAAAAGGGAACACTATGCTAAAATTTTTATCAGAAGATGATATTTGAAAGTGTGTAAAAATTTTGTGTTTGTAATCAAAAATCCCTTTTGGGTTCTTGGTGCAAGAAAATAAAGGAACGTGCAATTTCAATTCTCTTCTTTCAAATCCAAATGGTTAGAAATGTTGATTCTCTTTGTAGTGATCATTCTCATAGTATTGTGTAGATGTTTATGAATCTTTGGATCAGCATTGTGCTAGTAATAGTTCTCAAGTTTAGATCTTGATTGTTGTTATTACCAGTTTATGTTAATTCAAGAAAGTTGTGAAGTTGTGTGGTACATTCATCATCATGAGCTCTCTCATCTTTTATAGTTTCATTTCATTTTTATTTTAAAAATTCAAAATTATATCATACAAGGGAGTTGCCCCTCTAAATGTAGAGGAAGGCCACATACCAAGGGCCTATCCAAATGTTGTGAATGGTTTTCCACATACACTCCATTGGGCAATTTTTATAGTGACAAATCTGTTTACCAAAAAAATTTTGGCAACTCTACTGGGGAAGAAAATAAGAAAGATTAGTTAGTCACATGTGATGAAACAACATGGTATTGCAGCATGAGAATGTGCTTCAAGTTCTACAACCAAATCTTGGCTTTTAGGACACACAAGAAGATATTATTTTAGATTTGAACACTCTAGCCTGGAAGTTTAGATGAACTACTCAACGATACTATCAAGTGAACCAAGTTCTAGAAGAAGATGAAGAATTTGGAGAAATCTCGCGAAGAGCTCCTATTAGTCAAAATGTTGCAGTAACTAAAAGAATAGTTGCTATTCCAAGAAGGAACAAGAAAAATCTTGGTCACATCAAAGGTCAAGTAAATAAAGATTAGTAAACTAGCTAATTAAAGGTACCTTCCCTTAAATGAAGGTTGGTGACTCTATTTAGAAGATCAAAAGTGATAAATTGAAAGTGAAAAATTGAAAGTGATAGTGATACTGACAGTGATGAGGAATACTTTTCATACTCAAAGAAAAAAATTCCTAAAGAACCTCTATAGGTAAATTTCTTGAAGAATTTCTATGGCAGCAGGAGGCTAGATCCTAGAATGGTTCATCATTGCTGCAAATTTTTCAAAAGATTGAAAAAGATTACGGAAAAGATTAGGGGTTTCTTTGTCATGATCATTATTCTTCATTTGAAAAAGGTTCAACATATAAAGATAAAGGTCTATCTACCAAATGTCTTTCATCTAAATCAGCTTTGAAGAATAATGGGGATATCTCACATTCACCTGTCATTCAACAAAATTAGATTTTCATTGATCCTAAGCAAGGTAGCTTCTTGAAGAGTTTCTATGGTGGATGGAAAATAGATCTAGAAAAGATTTATCCATCTTTGCTCTGAAATTTCCAAAATATAGAAGAAGAAGATGGTAAAGATTATTAGTTTTTCTCTCACAAGCCAAAATCATCCTTAGAAATAAGTTCTACATGTAATTAAAAGGAAGAGTTTGATCATAAAAATGATTCATGTGAATCAAGGATGGATAATGGTGGTCAGAAAAATAGCCCAATTCCTACACCTATTTCTCATCAAAATCATGGTCCCATTGATCCTAATCAAGTTGAATTCTTAAAAAACTTCTATGGAAATGCACACCTAGATCCTGACAAAGTACATCCTTCTTTACTTCAAACACTATAAGAACTTGAGAAAGAAGACCCCTACAAGAACTATTTTCTTGATAAGAGAACATCAGCATATCCAAATGTCTCATCTAAATCTTCATGCATGAAAGAAGACAAAGGTTCTATGTCTAATTAATGATATGGTCAAGAAATGGTGCCTATAGAAGAAGGGTCTAGTAATGTATCAAGGCATCATTGTGAAAATTTTCATACCTAGGAGAAAGTATTCAATCATCTTGATCCTAATGAGAAATAAAAAGAAATATCAAAATCTCAAGGAACTACACCATATATTATTTAAGCTAAGGGAAATGTGGGTCGAGGTGAATTTCACAGTACTTTCATTCCTACTTGGTGCCTCAATGCTTTAGATGATGAATTCCAATTTGGGAAAGATCTTCCTATTCATATTTCCATCATCATTCAAGGTGATGAATCTATTGACAACATCAATACTTCAAATTTTATGGCACAATTTGAAACCACTACCATTGACAGAGATAAAAGGTAGGAATGGAGACCTTTACTTTTGATGAGATCGAAAAAATTGTGATTAAAATATCGGTTGATGAAAAAGTTAAAAATAAGCTTCTAGGTAAAGAAGATGAACCATATAGCCTTAATTATTTGTCATGCATGCCAACTTTCACATTTCATGAAAGATGTCCTATAGAAGAAATGATGATTCAAAAAGATATAAATATCATTAAACATATTGAAAATGAAAGGTATATGGATATGAAGACAAGTTCCTTTGGTCCAATGGAAATGAAATTGAAATCCTATGGATCATTCAAAGGTCAAAGAAATCCTCTTTTTGAGCCTTTTTATCAAATAGGAAATCCTATGCCAAAGAACTTCTATGAGAAGAATAACCATGATAAAAGAAGTAACAAGTTAGCAAGGGATCACGTGGAAGAATTTGATGAAGGAAACTCTTATGATGTATATACTCCAAGCTTGTGCTTCAAATAATTGGATGGTAATTTCCTCTATGAAGAAAATGTTTACTTTAATCCTTTATTCTTAGAGCAAGGCACTTTTACAAATAATTCTCAAGTTGGTATTCAAAGACAAGGTTCGATGGCTATAACTCCATAGGTTACTTCCTGTCACAAATTATATGAATGAAATACCAATGAGGTTTGAAATCTTCTAGTCTTAACTACTAGAAGGATCTTCAAAAGAATAATTTTGATATTTATGGAAAAGAACTTGAAGTTATGACCAACCAAGTTGATGATGGTATCAATGTAACTCAACAAAAACTAAGAATTCAAGATGATCTTTGGGAAGATAAGGAAGAAGAAATTGATCATGGAAAGATTAAACTAACATGGATGTGCATCTAAGTTGGAATAATTTTATAGAAGATTCAACCAGGATCATGGTAATGGAAAAACAAGAGTGTCTAGTGTCAGAAATGAATTCAGGGCTTCATAATGACCAACTAGTAAAAACTTAAGAAGAGAGTTTGCCAAGCACAAGAGAAGATAAAAAATGCATTCAAAAACTTGAAATATTTATACTTCAACTCTTTCAAAATGAAGTCATCAATGACATGCAACAAGAAGCAGAGTCAATTTTGAAGTCTGAGATTTTTGATGGAGTTTGGTTATTTGGATTTTTTTAATCTCTAGAGAGATGTGGGGCATGCTAGGAATCTCAAAGTTAGAATTCAAGGATCACACTTATATTTAAACCCATGGAAGATTAAGATTAGTCACATATTGGTGTGCCATGGTATTTATTTTCCCAAGCTAGTGGATGGATTTGCATGATTATACCTTGAGTCGCTAGAGTTAGGGAAACCTACCTTGTATATAGTCTAGTTAGGAGTTTTTGTTGTGTCTAGTTTTCTTTCGCTTGTCTAGTTTTGGTGCTAGTTTCCTCCCTTTTGCAAAGTGATCCCTAGTGTGACTCTATAGCCCAATGGGTAAGCCACTATTCTAATTTCTCTCGATTTGAGCTTCATCCTTGTCAGTCCTTGTCCCTAGTTAGAGCCAACTGTTGTCCCAGTATTTATCATACCCAAATTTCAAAATGTTGAATTAAAATGTGCAGCAAGACATAAAAATTCAAATTTTAAAGTGTTTGAAGACTTATTCAATTCATAGGCAGTCTCATGATTTCAAATGCTTTGGCTAATCACCAGCTCTATCCAACACTTTGAATTTTTGAAATGTGGCTTCTTAGTCAAAAGTTGTAGGTTAATGAAAGAATAAAAAATACATATTTTCAATTGCATCATTAACCATTAACCTCTCAAAAGGTTAAGATTAAGTGTCAAAATGTGTATTTCATTTTGAAAGCTTAACCATTAACCTCTCTTTTAAAAAAAAGGTTAAGATAAGCTTGCAAAATTAACTTCTAAAAATGGTTAAGATAAGCTTGCAAAATTAACCTTCTAAAAAAGGTTAAGATAAGCTTGCAAAATTAAACTTCTAAAAAGAGGTTAAGGTTTGGGGGTCAAAACACATATTTTCTCCCCCATTATTAACCTTAACCTCTTGTCTCAAAGGTTAAGATTAAGCTCCAAATTATGTATTTTGAAGGTGGTTAATTAACCTCCCTGGTCAAGTTAATAAAGGATGAGAATTGAAAAGTGAATCACTATGAACCAATTCAACTTTTCATTTGGTGCTCCATTCAATGGCATTAATTAGAAATGGATTGATTTAAATTTATAATAAATTAATCTACTTACCTGTAGATTCCCTCCTTTCCCCAATCCATAACTTCAATGTAGATGTATCAAGAATGCACAACTAATTATAATAATTAGATCTTGAGAATGGATAGAGAGACCGATAAAAACAAAATGAGAAGAAGGTTTGGATTTCAAAGAGGAAGAAGAACCCAATTTGCAAATGGGAAATGGAGCCCTATGCTAAGAAAATTAAATTAATAAAGGAGCCTATGGTTTTTGAAGATTTTACCAGTATTTCTTATAATCCATACATGTACAAGAGTTGAGGCAAGACATATGAAAAGTTACATTGGCATCCTTGCTGCCTGCACCAAATTGGAGATATAGAATAGGGTATAAGCATTCAAGCACGTGCTTTTTGAGTCTTGGATTGAAGTGGAGAGGTAAAGAAGCTAGTAACAACTTTCAACACCAATGTGACAGCCCATGTGGTCAAGGCCAAAGTATTAATAACAGAGAAGGATACAGAAAATTATTTATGTTTCTTTGTATGTGACCACATGTAATTAGAAGGAATATACATATCAACATGTAGGTGAGATCTTTAGAGGAAGATTTGTAATCCTAGTTGTGGCTTTCCTTTCTTTTCCAACACAATCACATTGGTGGAAACCATTGACAAAGCTTGCAAGTTATTTAACAAAATGCTGAGTTTGAAGTTGATATTGGTGGAGATATGTGTGCTACCTATTTTCTCTCATATTTTCATTGACAATTATGAGATTCATAAAACATTGTGTTTCATGAACATAAAATTTGCAGCCCAAAGCATTCAAAATGGTAGAGTAAGGAAAGTGGCATGTTAGCTATTTTACTGAGTGTTATTTGGAAAGCCAGCCAACTTGGAGAATAGGAACATAGACAAAGCTCTCAAATTATTTGCCAAAATGTCTACATAAATGCAAACACCATATTTTGAAAGATCAAATGCAAATAGGGGAATTTCAAATCCATTTGATTTCTCTGCAATGTCAAGCCTGCTCAATGATCCAAGTATAAAAGAATTGATAGATTAGATAACCAAAGACCCATTTTTCAATCAAATTTCAAAGAAATTGCAACACAGAGTGTTTTGATCGGGTCAAAAAGGAATCCCATAGCTAGCTACTGAGCAACATTTTTTAGCAATGCACTTTTCTTATGGTTGTAGACACTTAAAAATGGGACGACCTCAACTCCAGCGTTCCGGTAGAGTATCAAAATCGGGAGGTGAATCCAAAGACACCTCTCTTGGAATCAAGATTTTGTCACTCGGGCTAAGCCTCAAGGAACTTTATACCCTTGAGAAGTGAAAGAGGAGAAGTGGGTTACCACTCGTCTCGGCTATGTGACATCTTTTCGATTTCATCTACGGATTTGGGCCTCACGTACCTTGCGTATATTGAGGACTCCCTAGCTATAACAAATTTCATCTTTGTAGAAAGCCTCCTACGATGTTGGTGTGTTTGACGTGCTTGCTCCAAAATTTTGTCTGCTTGTTTGTTCATAGCTTTTGAATGAATGTTTTCCAACTTTGGTCAAAATCCCTAAAAAGTAGAAATCTCCTAGCTCAAGGCATACTTAGCGTAGTCACTGCCTCATCAAAAAATCATCCAAGCTCCCCCGCTGCAACCAAATCTATCTAGTTCTTTGCTTTAGAACAATCCCAAATCCAAAGTCCATCGAAATCATCCCCCTAGCTAGCTAGCAACCCAATCCAAAATCACACCCAAGCCTTTAGAGAGTTGTTGTCATTCTGCTAGAATTTGCTATCCAATCAATCCGACCAATCCACCAGCCTCACCAAGGTTATCCCTTTGATAGAGCTTTGTCTAGGGTAATCTAGCTTTGTCACTTGTTATCCCTCATCACCTTGAGCTAAAGGTTGGGATCCACAAGTGGTCAATCTCGTGTCATGCCCATAGGATCATTAGTCTATCCTTAAGTTGACACAATCTCCACCAATCCAGCGCATAGGAAAGCAAAACTCACTTTTTGACAGCATGCCTTTGAAGTCTTCCATCCACAGGAAAGCCAAAAATCTCTAGCCAATCCTCCTTAGGTCTATCATACAGCTTTGACTCTCCCTAGGAAATCCTTCATCAGCCAATCCAAAATCTATGCTTAATCCAAATCCAACCATGAGCTTCCATGTTCTTCCATATGCAAGACCCCATCCCCATCCGACTCATCATCAAAACATGAAATCCCAAACCTATCATGATGTGTTTGGTCATATTGTCCTCGCTCCCGCCACCTCCTATTCTAATGATGATGAAAATCTTGTTGACTATGATGGGTATATTGAAAGCCTTAGAAACATTCCCCCAAGCATCCTACAAAATCCATGCATTCTTCCAAACTATCTAGTCATGCCATCTGATATCCGAGCTTCTCCTCCATCACCCAATCAACCAAGCTTCCAATCTTCCACCCCCATCACACTAGCTATTCCTGTCAATCCACCTCCACCTCTGAGACACAAGTCTCCAAGGAATCTCCTAGAGGAAATACAAGAAAAGTTGCCTCCAACAGTCGATAAGCCATGTCATCTAATCCAACCATGTGAAGTAGTCAGTAATGAAGCTTCCCCATCCATAATATCACCTCCATCTCCCATAGCTATCATCCCCATACCATTCATCAAATTGCTTAAAATCCTTCCACTTCCCACAAGCATCAAAATCCCACCATCTGTCAAAACTCTCCAAATCCTATCCACATCACCTCCAAGCATTTCCCAAATCTCCCATAATGACCCTTATGCATCCATCTTCTACTCACCCATCTCCACTACCGAATCTCCCATCTATCCATCTGCTGCCTTTGAAGAGTCCATCCCTTCACCTCCTATCGCACCATCCACTCCAAACCAATCCTATCAAGATCCTGCCCAAAAGCATGTTGACATCTCCCAAAGCATAAACAAAGATATCATCGTACCATGTCTTCCATCCATAGTGCAGTCACTATCCCCTCCATCTCCAAAACCTCAAGCCATACCTCCTCTACTGTAGGATATCTTTTCATCCCATCAACTAAATCAAGATCATATCCTACCTTCTCCTCCACTCCATGCTTCCATCTTACTACCTATCCAAGCTATTTCACCATATATAATATACCCTCTTGGTTCACTTACATTCATCCATAATGGCCTCCTCTCATCAAAAGAATTAAGAATAGTATCTCCCTATTGCAGTACATCTGATAAAGAACTTCCACCATTTTCTGCAAGCAAAAAGTATCCTCAGCTAGTTCAAATGCTCAATCGATGGCATTATCAAGGTCAAGGTTTAGGACCACAAGAGCAAGGAATCAGAAAGCCTATTATTGCACAAAAAAATCTAGGATTTCATGGTCTTGGATATGCATCCAAAGGCTCAGCATCTAAAGGTGTTGGTACACCACACCCCCAAACCAAGCCTATCTCCAAACACCCCATGCCAGCCTCCCATCACTCCTTCAAGAAATCTTATGTCATCCCCCCTCCACCAACTTTGCAACCTAGAACAACCTACCATATCCCCCCTTCATCCGCTAAATCCATTTTGGGTCCCTATGTCCCAAAATCTACCATCCTCCATCCTCCTATCTGCCATCATTCAAATCCTATTCCCTCCATTCCTATGCAAGATCAACAAAGGCACATATCGAGGCACATCATTCATCATCATCCCCCTACATGCTCTCCCATATTCTCTCCATCTCACAAAGCTTTTCCTAAACATCTTCCCAAAGCTTACCGTAGCAATGAAAATGCCAACTTCAAAATGCATAAAGCTAAAAATCCACATCCTAGGAAATCATATGTCTATTCTAAAAGACATACTCCAAAAAGGAAAAATCCAATCAAAGAATGCAAAGTAATGCAAAAGCCTATGAAAAGAAAATCCAAAACCATGTGGATCCCAAAGAAAAAAGTTGAAACCCAATGCATAATGGCATCCACCATTGCTAATCCTCCATCTAGTGACTCATGTCCCCCATCTCCTAACTCCATCTTGGGTGCCTATATCCCCAAGCACGCTTCCACAAATCCTCCATCACGCTCGCATCTACCATTTATCCCCCATATGCTCTTTTCACACTTGTCCCAACATGTGCCAATGTTGCTCTTGCAAGCATCCCCATCTCATGCTCCTTTCCAACATTTTCATCCCTCCATCTCCTACCATCAATCCCATCTAATCCAATCTATTGCATAAATCACACATTTGGTGTACCAACAGCTAGCAATAAAATTGAACATTCCAACAGCCAGTGAAAAATCCCAAAAAAGCCAAAATAGCTAAAGAAAGCCAAAATCATTCCATCTAAGTCCAAAGTCAAAAAGTCAAAAGAAATAAAGAAAAATAAAGCATCCACTGGTGAAAACTTGGCAATTCAAGTGCCTTGGACAAGTACCATGATGAAAACTTGGCAAACAAGTGTCATGCGTAATCCCGCCATCCCTAGCTCAGCCTATCACCCTCATGCTTTTGGTCATCTCTTGACATACAACTCCATCTTCCAATCTATCCACCTATCCTCCGCCCTCCATCTTCCATCTCACACCATCCACTTATCTCCTGCAACTTCAGCCAACCATCCCAGCTATCATCCATCTCCCAAGCCCCTTCAGCTTTTTCCATCCTAGCTTCAATCCTATCACATCCATCATAAGACCTCCTTCCACATGTTATCTTCTGATTGGGGGCACTATATTCCTTGGAGATCTTTTCTTGTCCATCCTCCCTTGTCATTGGTATCTAGCTCTAGGCTATCCTCATGCAAACCCAATGTCATCTCTTTATATCCATCATAATCCTAGCTATCTAATATCCTATCCAGCCATCTCATCCTGCTCCTCTAGCTATCCTTGGTCATAAAATCTCTCATCATCATTGGATGCATCCTACCAAATCCATATCTTTCTCTATCACCCCACCCTTAGCTTTTGCATCTTGCACAACATCGAACCATCCTACTATCCTATCATCCTGAGCTTTTTCCTGCTTGTAACTATCTTGGTCAGCTTTAGCTTGTAAATATCTTGGTCCATCAGCTTGTACATCCTCTTTAGCTTAGTACCATTGTATCTATCCATCTTTTGTATTAGTTCCTCCTTGATCAGCATCTTGCACACATCGCACATCTTGGTTAGCTATTCCAATGAATCCTTTAGCTAGATCTCCTATCACCAAAGTGTTATCCTTCTGAGTTCAGCTTGCCAGACACATCACTCATCCAAATCCACCCACTTAGGTGTTCTCCAATAGGTCCTTGCAGGATATAGCTTTCCTCATGTCTGATCTTGGTCCGTTAGTACCTCGTCCTAGCCATCTTGTTGGCAAACGGTTCTCTTTTGGATTTTCACTTTCTTTTGATTTGGAATCTTCCCTTTTGGGTCTTGAAATATCTTTTCCAAGAAATCTCCTTTTTCCCTCCTCAAGGTTGCCACGATCTTCCATATCATGGTATACTGTGAATGGGGCAATCAGAGCATAAGGTCTTGATCATGTCTTTTGCTTGTTTTCTTTTCTGCTTGTGGGTTACCTAGTGTCTTTTCCACACTACTTCCTCTGGGATTCATGTGTGATACTGGGGCAATCCTTGCATGTTTTTTTTGAGTCAGTTCATCAGTCCTCTAGACAGTTGATGAAAAAGCTTTGATGGTCTTGGTAACCTTGGAAATTAACCAACAGTCCTATAGCAAATCTAGTGCTGAACTACATGGTGGTACTTCTCTTTGAAGTATCCCCCCGCTCAAAAAGCTTCAATGGTTTCCCTTCATCTCCATTATCCCCCATCCATATCCAGCATCCGTCTCTCCTACCCCAGCTTATGCATCAGTATTTCTTTGAATCACTCCTCACCTTTAGCTTTAGGGATCCACAATCTTAGTCTTAGGGATCCACCAATCCAAATCAATCCACCAAGCCTCATCTTTCGAGATCCACAATCCTAGTCTTAGGGATCTCTGAAACCCATCTTCCACCAATCCAACTCTTTGAAATCATGTTGCATCATCTTTTTAATCCCCTCATCCATCTCCCCATCCTAGATTCCTTTTATAGCACTCCGCTCCTTCATCCTCTGCAATCCCTAAGATCTTAAGCTTGCTTCCTCTTGTGCCTCTGATTCTCCCTTTATCATTCTCCCATAGTGAGAGTTTGAGCTAATTCAGCCCCTTCTCTTTGCCAATCTAAGTTTCCTTGCTCATCCAAGATTCTTGTACTTTTCAAGAAGGTATCAAGCCTCACTTTCTCTCCCCGCCACCTTCTTGAGGGGGCATCTCACAATCCATTCTCTCCTCTTCTGCTCTAGCCTTGGGCATCTTATTTTCTTATCTTTGATGCCATGACACTTGCGGCATCACACCAAAGAGGGGAAAAATGTAGACACCTAAAATTTTTTAGAAAATAAAGTATTTTTATTTTTAGAAAAATTCCTAATGACATCATCATTTATTAATTAATTAATTATTTATTTAATTAATTTATTTTTATGCCATTAAATCCCTTTATCTTAATTAAAAATATTTAATTAAGGAATCTCTCCCAAAAATGTTTAAATCTTATTTAAACATTATTTCCTTATTTTATTAATTATTTAATTAATAAATCGACCAAAAAACCCAAAATAAATTAAAAAAATTTTTTTTGCCCAAAATTTGGCCAATTTCCTTAATACCACTAACCTCTTCCAAAATCTTCTAATCCTTCTTTAATTTCGATTAAAGGCTAATCCCATCATTTCCTACCCCTAATCCCAACTCAAAATATTTAATTAAGATTAAATATTAATCCTCATGTTTATTAAAAAAGTTTTAATAAATATCTCCTCAACCCAAACCCTTGAAATAAATAAAACTTTATTTATTTCCTAAAAATCTAATTTATCCTCATCCTAAGAAGCTCTAGACTCTTCTAGAAAGTCTTCATCCTCATCCTAGGAAGTTCTAGACTATTCTAGAAAGTCTTTATCCTCATCCAAAGTCTAGACTCTTCTAGAAGATGTCTTTAAACCTAATCCTAATCCCCTCCTAACCTTGTCACATTCCCTAAACATGGGTTAAGACTTACTAACCCAAGCCAAAGTTAACAACTCCTCCTTCACCCACCCTCATTAAATGATATCTACTTTCCTATCCCTAAGCTAATCCTAAACCATCCTAATCCATCCTCTAATCATTTGCACAATCCTAAGAAAGCTTAAAACCTTCCTAATCAAGACCAAGTCGAAATTCCTCTCATCTCCTTCAAAATATCTCAACCATAAAACTTTATGAAGCCCACTAGGCCATAAATGACTCTTCCAAAGCCCTTTTATTGCTCTTACAAGCCATTATGAGGGTCTTTATGAAGATTTTATCCCTTGAGCCTCCTTTTTTGACTCATCCTTCCCCTTTCCTCCATCCTCTCACCCTATGACATGTGACACTCCCTGATTGGCTGTAAGGAAGCACAATCCATGTGCTCTCCTCTCATGCAATCTGAGCCCTCCATGATCTTTTTCCCATCCTTGCATCTTAGCCCTCAATCCCTCAAGCCTCTTGCCTATAAATTGGATCCGTCCCCTTTGCAAAATAACACAATCCATGAAGTAAAGTCATAATGCCATTTTAAGAAGCAATTTTACATCAAAACCATACACTCACACCCAAAATCAAATTCCATTTGAAGCCCTTTTTGAAGCATAAGCTTAAGCATACATCCTATCTATTTAGACAAAGCCACTCAACAAGAGAGCTTCTCATTGAGAAAGTCCATTAATGGCTCATATTCTCAATTGAGAGTTCATCTTAGTCTATCTTGAAGTTTATGAATTTTGTTTAGTTTCTAGAAGCTTTATTTAAATTTGGTTGAAAAATTCCAAGTGCTTTGTCCACCTATAAGCTTGAAAAATTTGCAAACACTATGAGATAGATTATGAGTTCCTTTGTCTTTTTCATGCTCATGTGGACCTACAAAACCAATTTATACAATCCTACCAATCACAAAAAAAAAACAAAATTAGCCAAAATTAGCAAATGACATACAAAACTTGACTAATAAAGCTAATGAAGATGACCCATGTGGAGTCCCACCGGGCATGCCAAAATGTATATGAGCAATGTTAGTATGCTAATAGAAACCAAATTTAAATAAAGCTTCTAGAAACTAAACAAAATTCATAAACTTCAAGATAGACTAAGATGAACTCTCAATTGAGAATATGAGCCATTATTGGAATCTCTCAATGAGAAGCTCTCTTGTTGAGTGGCTTTGTCTAAATAGATAGGATGTATACTCAAGGTTATGCTTCAAAAAGGACTTCAAATGGAGTTGGAATTTGGGTGTGAGTGTATGGTTTTGATGTAAAATGGCTTCTTAAAATGGCATTATGAATTTACTTCATGGATTGTGTTATTTTGCAAAGGGGACAGATCCAATTTATAGGCAAGAGGCTTGAGGGATTGAGGGCTAAGATGCAAGGATGGGAAAAAGCTCATGGAGGGCTCAGATTGCATGAGAGGAGAGCACATGGATTGTGCTTCCTTACAACCAATCAGGGAGTGACACATGTCGCAGGGTGAGAGGATGGAGGAAAGGAGAAGGATGAGTTAACAAAGGAGGCTCAAGGGATAAAATCTTCATAAAGACCCTCATAATGGCTTGTAAGAGCAATAAAAGGGCTTTGGAAGAGTCATTTATGGCCTAGTGGGCTTCATAAAGTTTTATGGTTGGGATATTTTGAAGGAGATGAGAGGAATTTTGACTTGGGCTTGATTAGGAAGGTTTTAAGCTTGCTTAGGATTGTGCAAATGATTAGAGGATGGATTAGGATGGTTTAGGATTAGCTTAGGGATAGGCAAGTGGATATCATTTAATGAGGGTGGGTGAAGGAGGAGATATTTGTTAACTTTGGCTTGGGTTAGTAAGTCTTAACACATGTTTAGGGAATGTGACAAGGTTAGGAGGGGATTAGGATTAGGTTTAAAGACATCTTCTAGAAGAGTCTAGACTTTGGATGAGGATAAAGACTTTCTAGAATAGTCTAGAACTTCCTAGGATGAGGATGAAGACCTTCTAGAAGAGTCTAGAACTTCTTAGGATGAGGATAAATTAGATTTTTAAGAAATAAATAAGGTTTTATTTATTTCAAGGGTTTGGGTTGAGGAGATATTTATTAAAACCTTTTTAATAAACATGAGGATTAATATTTAATCTTAATTAAATATTTTGAGTTGGGATTAGGGGTAGGAAATGATGGGATTAGCCTTTAATCAAAATTAAAGAAGGATTAGAAGATTTTGGAAGAGGCTAGTGGTCTTAAGGAAATTGGCCAAGTTTTGGGCAAAAAATAAATTTTTTATTTATTTTGGATTTTTTGGTCGATTTATTAATTAAATAATTAATAAAATAAGGAAATAATGTTTAAATAAGATTTAAACATTTTTGGGAGGGATTCCTTAATTAAATATTTTTAATTAAGATAAAGGGATTTAATGGCATAAAAATAAATTAATTAATTAAATAAATAAATAATTAATAAATGATGATGTCATTAGGAATTTTTCGGAAAATAAAAATACTTTATTTTCTAAAGGTTATGGTTATGGAGAGGTGAAATGTCTTGAAGTACTTATAGAAGATGGGGTAGTTGTTGATGCACTTGATAAAAATAAAATAATATGGCCCTTCATTATGCAGTAGGCTATGGATGTCAAGAGTTTTTAGAACTCCTATTAAAAAAAATGGAGCTTCTGTAACCTCACAAAGGAGAGACAACTACGATGAAGATTAGAGAAAAGAAGAAGAAGCATGAGGAGTTATGAAAACCATTTGAGAAATTATCAATATAGTTTAAAATCTTTAGTATGTGTCAAATCGAGATCTTGTTCTATAAAGACAATGTGCAAAGGGTGACACAAGAATTTGAAGATGCAAATGCTAAACCACCACCTTGGCTGTAGCCATAGATATCAAGTTCATCTTTTTATTCTATTTGTAAAGTTGTAGGAGGAGCCACTATCTAGAAGAATGGTGGATATATGACCAAATTTTAGATGAAGAAATCATTTCTCATAGTCCTAGATTTGATTCTTCATCAAAGTGTTGACTACAAAAGTGTCATGCTTGAAAATAGTGATTTTTGTCACATTTGGCCATATGATGAGAATTTGATTATTCTTGGTTAATTTTGTTGAGGTAAATTAACCTCTCCCAAACACATATTTTGGAAGTAGTTATTAACCATGAGAGGGCATTTCTTAACCACCATCGCTATAAAAGTTATCTTTTTGGCTTTGTAAAGGGACTTTTTTGGGATTTAAGGAAATGGGAACACTATGCTAAAAAATTTATCAGAAGATGATATTTGAAAGTGTGTACAAATTTTGTCTTTGTAACCTAAAATTCCTCTTAGGTTCTTGGTGCACATGCAATTTGAGTTCTCTTCTTCAGAATCTAAATGGTTACAAATGTTGATTCTCTTTGCAATGAGCATTCTCATGATAATGTGCAAATGTTTATGAATCTTTGGATGAACATTGTGCTAGTAATATTTCTCAAGTGTAGATATTGATTTTTGTTATTAGTAGTTTATGTTAATTCAAGAAAGCTACGAAGTTTCGTGGTGCATTCATCATCATGAGCTTTCTTATCTTTTAAAGTTTGATTTCATTTTTTATTTTAAAATTTCAAAATTATATCATATGAGGGAGCTTCCCCTCTAAATGCAGAGGAAGGCCACATACCAAGGGCCTATCCAACTGTTGTGAACTATTTTCCACATACACTCTGTTGGGCAATTTTTATAGTGACAAATTTGTTTACCAACAATGATTAAATATGAGTGTGAGTGTACAGAAGAAGAGAATATGCTTAGAGGAGGAGAATTAGAAGGATAAGCAGAATACCCTTAAGGAGCTATACAGGTACATTCGATCAGGAATGATCAAGTATTTGGGCCAAAATTGAGATCTAAAATTAGCAACACATTTGCATCACAAATTAGGTCATCTCATTGTTACTCTCTAACCATTGTAGTAGTGATGTAAATCTCTTAATAGAGTTTTCTTAACAACTATTTACAAATTGCCAATAGTGGCATGTTGTGATGGTTAAGTTTTTGTGTTGTTATCCTTGCCATCAAGGTTCAAATCTCATGGGGATGAGGTCCCCCGTTTGTGGCCTCACTAGTTCATAGCTCCAGGTCAAAGCATTTACCCCTATTTTAAAAAAAAAAAAAAAAAACAACTATTTACAAATCCTCTTACAAGGTGGCATTTCTAGATTGAAGTGTATGAAGACCTCTAATAAGGCCACTCCTAATAGGGTGATTAAATCCTCTAATAGGTTCACTCCTAAAATTGTATTTTGTAACCTTTAATAAGGTTGGCTCCTAATAGGGCTCACTTCAAAAGAGTGAAAAATAGTAACTAGTTGCAATTTGTGGTTTTTCCCAAATTGGGTTTCCATGTTAGACCTTGGTGTCACTTGTATTTATTTATTTCATATGTATGCAACTAAGTTAATTAAGGTTAATCAAATATAATATCCTAATATTTGCATGTTAAACATTTGGTGAGTTACATTTTTTATTTCAATAGTTACCAAGTTACAACATATAATCAGTATTAGTCAAGTTCTTATGTGTTTACTAAGCTACAATATTCTAGAGTTTATGTTCTGTCCTAACATCTAAGGAATTTTTATTTATTTTTGTGGTAACTAATTCACCCCTCCTCTCTCAATTACTCCTCTTATATTTCCAATAGTTGGTTAACTAGATTTGGTTTCTACTTAGTGACCTCATATTTTTTAGATGATTCTTATTCAACATAACCAATCCCTATCTTGTCATAAATAAGTCTTTGCACCATAACCAATTTATCAAGCTTCTTGGTGCTAGGATACAATTTCTCAAGATTCTTTTTTTGTTTTTTTTGTTTTTGTGTTATTTCACCTTTAACATTAGTGTTGTACTTCTCAAGTTATGTATAATATAACTTTGTAGTCACAAGTTCAAATATCACCTTGGTAAGTTTGAATTTCAGATCTACATTCTTAGATCCCAAATTTGATTGACTTTCCTTTTCATCTTCCATCCTACTCATCTTAAGATTGGTAATCTCAATTTCATGCTTTAGAATCTCATTCTCCTTCTTAAGATTAGAAACTATATCACTATCTGTGATCTTATCATTTGAATCCCTCTTCTTGGATTTAGATGATTCAATATGCTCTTTCAACTTCTAAATGAAATCTTATGCATCTCTTAGTTTCATCTTCATTTTGTTTGTTTCCTCTGTCACTACATCAATTTCTTCAAGGGATTCCTCAAGATGTTTTGTAACCCATACATATCCATAGATATATTACTCAAGTTGTTAAGCCTCCTCTGAGTAACTATGCTTTGATGCTAGTTGTTATAAATAGGGAATATTGGGAGGGGTCGGGATGGGGTTGGTGAGAGTTCTCCAGCTATGTATATCTTTAAAAATCTTTAAGCATGCATATATGCTCAAGCTAAAAAGTAAATATAATTGTAACATAATGCAACACATAACACCATTATGTATTAACTAGGGAAACCCTCACTAAGGGAAAACACTCGTGGGGATAGTACCCACAAAATGATCCACTAATAAAAAGTATCTTGTGAATGATATTGATTCTATTAGGAGTCTATTACATCCATATAGTGTAGATGTCCTTGTTAGAGGACTACGGCTTGTTAAAAGTCTCAACTCTATTACAAATTTTTTTATTAAAATAGAAATGTAGCAAGTTGAGCCCACTACCCAAACATTCATATACAATAATATGATTTGTATATAAAAAGTTACGAAAACAAAAACCTTTCTAACTGTGTTGATATTTTCAATATTTGATTTAAGTCCTTTGTAACTTTCTTCAAAAAACCAACCATACATCCATGCAATTATGTATTATCATTAGGTTCACACAAATGCTCCTTATACAAAGTGTGCATTCAAACATTATATCATTAAATTACTATGCCACACTAATCACATACAAAAGGTGTCTTCTTTTATAAAAAATTGCTTAACAAGTCAACCTTTAAAACCTTAGATATTCCCAAAACTTGAAATAACTATTTGCTAAGGGAGGGTTAACATCTAGGAAATTGTCCCTACCTTATTAAGTCATTTTTTTGGTTAAAAGATACAAATTCATTGTTTTTGTAAACCAATACTTTACTATATCATCTGCTATGTTGAAACTATTATGACATGTACCTGGAAAACCTCTCATAACTCTAGATTTGTACATCAAATATTCTTAAGCACTTTTACCCACATGTGTAATCACTTCCCTCAAATATGCATAGTCTGAAGTGTCTTTAGTGAACTATGCTTAAACAAAATGTATAACTATTCCCTATTTTCCTCAACAATACTTAGACAATTTTTTAAGTCCATGCATCAAAAACTTAATGTCATGATTTTTTTTCTTCATAGTAGGTCTATGCTTCCATAAATGACATCCCTATATCATCTTTACATATCGCCCTAGCCAAATTTCCAACACAATATTCAATCAAATCAGATCAAAATTAATTGAAATAGAGAAAATCTTCAAAGCTAGGTCAATGGACGTAAATATTATAAAATCATCATATGGGCATCATAATGAATTAAATTACTTCATCAAGTATCATATAAGATTTAGAGTATAAAATCATTGAGATTCAAGAAGTTAGACATCAAAATTGAATCAATAATCAAGTTAATTAGATAATCAAAATATTCTTTGAATAAATGTGCTTTGCACATCAATTCAAAGAGGGCTATTTTTAGACACCCTAAAATTGTCATCTAATGATTTTAATCAAGACATTGTGAAACCAATAATGATCAAATCAATTTAAATCAAATCAAGGACATTAATCAAGCTTAATCAAAGGGTGAACCCATAATAGTGGGTTACACATTTTTGCCTAAACTTACATTGAACTGTGAATTTTCAAGAAAGCTTTCACTCTTGGATTCAAATTTCCATTTAACAGCTAGGAAGTTGAAGAATAAGTAAATTAGGCTCTTTTAGGATTTGATTGAATTATTTTTTCTCCCACAAAAATTGGTATGTTATCAAAAACCTAATTTTTAAAAAGTGACATTGTTTTTGACACACAACCTTTTTTCTACAATATATATCAATGAGATTCTTTCAAATTTAGTTTTTTAACATCCATACCAAAACCATGGAGGTGATATGATGTCTTTATCCTTAGTATTTCATATTTTATCAGAGTTTAAAGTTGACCTAACATGAATTTAGGCATATATGGATTTTGAAACATGTAACTTATTATATATTTACTTGATTTAAAAATTGATTTTTTTATTGAAAGAGGACTTGAATATAGAGACCTTAGTTATTTTTCAAAAATTTTGATCTCTTAGTTACTATTTTTCCATGAATGTCCAATATATAGGTTTTTTTTTTTTTTTTTTTTTATAACAATCCTCTCTTCAATTCACATGCAAAAACATAAACCTAAAAAATTCAAAATACAACAAATTGATAGTCATTACAAAGGTCATTCAAAGTACTTCTATCTTGTAAAATGACATGGCTTCAGTGCTCCATCTAAACCTAGTAATTGAGCCTAGAAGCCACGAAAATATAGTAAATCTTCTTACACTTGGGAAAACCTATAATTACCTAGTTTTGATGGAAACTAAGTTTCTATCGAAACTAAAAACATTAGTTTTGATCGAAACAAAATTTTATAGTTTATATCAAAACTAAGAAAGCTAATCAGTGTAGTTAAATGGGTCAACCTTACTTTTGATCAAAACTATTAGGTAGTTTCGATCAAAACTACCTAATGTAGTTTCAATTGAAAGTAAAGTCAGTATTTAAGGTTTTTTTTTTAAATAAAAATTGTCATATAAATAAATTTCTTATTTTTTCAATTGTAACATTCAAATATAATCAAATGATTTGTACTTCAATTGGGAGGGAGGTAATATTTTGCAACTCAAGTTTGTTTCCAAATTTTGGAAGAAAAATTTGTGATATGGGAAATAAAGGTAAAAGAGAAAGTAAATATTCATGAAGAAGAACTAAAAAAAAGAAGATGAAAATTGTTGAAGAATTTTAGTAGGATACTATAGGAGGAAAAGTATGTACATGTGCAATTTTTTTCAATGCATTTTATAGTTCATATAGTGTGCAATCATATTGTAGACTTTTTGTATGTATATAGTTAGGATTTGGGTTTAGCCAATAAGGAATATGGTAAATATGAACTTAGGCTTATGATTAACTTAATATTAAGGGTTTATTGAATTATGAATATTTAGGATTAGGTTTTATTAAATTATGAATATTTAGAATTAGGGTACATTTTAATTATGGTGCTTTAAATTATGAATCTATTTAGGACATAGTGAAACAAGACAACCTACTGAGGTTGGAGAAGGTTCATCCCAACTTCGAACATGTATGTGTGCACACATCTCTCCCAAGTACAATCTCTCTCTAGATTTCTACTTGTCTAGAGGCAAAATTTATATCTTTAATTTTTAAATTTAGAGACAAATCCTCTTACAAACTTGCTTGATTTTATTTGTTATATTTTGCACATGTAGTAGTTAATGATGAAAATGTTGGACACAAAGAAATTGAAGATGAAGCAATGGACATTAAAAATGAACCATCTGAAGGTTAGATAAAATTATATTTAATAGTTCATTTGTTATGTATATACACATATGTGGACCTTAAAGATAAGTTGTATCTTAAGTCTTTATTTTAATTTTTCTTGCAGCCCAAGATAAAACAACAAATGAGAATGTTAATCTAGCTCAACGTTTGAAGAGAAAAAATAATCATAGAAACATAGATCATTTAATTGAAATTGATGTGTAAAAATTGAGAGAATATACTAGTCAACCTATACATACTATGAAGAGAAAATTGAATAAAAATTCTAAAGAAATAATTGCACAATTTGAGAATCTTGATATAGTGGAGAAAGTTCAACTATTATCAATTTTACTTCTTAAAGATAAAGTAAAAGAGCCATTGAAACTATTGGGTATAGATACAAGTGTTAAAAAGAGGAAGACTTCTAAACTACAAAAAGATATTGTTGAAAGTGTTAAGGAAGGCTTACATTCCATTAGGAAAAAATCTAGATCAGTAGATAAATCCATTGCACAAAGAGTGATACTCACATATGTTTTAAGTAAGAAATTATGACAAAAAGATAGATCTCTTCACTATAATCTCATATTGGGTATATTTGAAAGTTGATATTACATTACTTAGAAAGGAGAAAAAATTTGGATGATAGTACATTAGAAGGAAACTAGGTCCTACTGTGTAGAGTTCCTCGATCTGATAGGATTGTGGAAACACTCAAGAACTTAGTCAATCAATTTTGGATTGATAATACTCATCCTTCACCAAATAGAAAAGATATAATCAAGCAGAGGATTAGTCCTAAGGAGTATCTTCAACACACAAAATATTGGTTGGATGTCACACAACATGAATTGTATCTCTAATTTTGTAATTTAAATCCAGACAAAAAGATTGGACAAATAATGTTTGAAAGATTGAAGCCCTATTTTGTGAATATAAATAAATATTTTGAAAGATGTTGTTGTCAATATCATGTTTAATTTGATCTATACTATCAAGAGTTAAAAAAGATGATAGAAGAAAGTGGTGGTTCTCAAAATTATTTTCATAAATGACTAAGCCAATTCATAACAAAAATCTTATGTGACAAACCAAATGATTGTGCAGTAGGTGAAATAGATTACATAAGAGGAACTTGTAAAACATTTCATAACTTGACCAAATTTTCTTTGAGAGATGAAGATAGTGACATGATGAGGATGGTAAAATATAAGAGATATAAGTACATAAAGTCAGAAAAAAAGTTGGAAAAGAATCAAAAAGGTTGGAATACATAGAGGATGGCATACCTGTTGGAGAATTTATGTCATGCCTTTTTTGCTTAGTGGCAAGAAAAACAGTTTGAAACACTATGAGAAACTTTCCCACTTGAGACAATTTTATCTATTGTTGACTTTGCAAAGAATTACTTCTTCATTTCTAAAAAACAACTTCAAGCACAATACTACTCTATAGAGTAGGTTACTATTATGGTTCAAGTGTCTTATCAACATGCATAAATTGATTTGGATGGTGTGAAAAGCACAGATCAAGCATAAGTCATTAAAAAGTATCACTTTTGCAATAGTGATGACAAAGAACACAACACACATTTTGTGGAACATTGTTCTAAGACATTTTTTAATTTTTTGAAAAACAAAGGCATAAAATGGATTCTTTTTTGTATGGTTAGATGAATGTGTAGCACAATTTATATCAGTTAGACCATTTTATGCATTATGTAGATATCATCGATACCTTAATATATTGGACACATTTGGAGTTTTTTCTTGAGTGGACATGGAAAGGATGAGCATAATGATGTAGGAGCTTGTATGAAACATGATTTAAGAAGGTAGATCAAATGGACTAAAAAGGATATCACATTAATAATGCTCATGATGTGGTTGAGTCATGCAAAACACATTTTACAATGCCAACAAATATAGATCACATGTCATCATGAGCAGATCGAGTCATACCATTCAAAGTGTTTTGGGAGGTATCAGGTATAAATTAATTTAAATATTATAATTGAATCAATTTTATATTTAATACATTATGTGATAACTAAATTATGTTACACACATGTTGAAAACTCATTTTTTATATGTATGTATGAACCTTACATTCAAGTGTCGATAGAAGATCAATGTATGTATTCAAGAGGGTACAAAAGACATGATCTTTTCATTAAATTATGAGTACATATAGTAATGTGTGATGATTGTACACAAGATAATACTCATGTTTTTTTCCTAATTGTATTGATGAAAACTATGATGGTTTCATTAATCAAGAATGTGGATATGTAGGTGAATGAACTTTGGTGCCAGCAGATGTTATTAATAAAAATGAGTTTGAGGATGGAAGCTATGATGATATTACATTGATTCCTATTGATTATGACCATATTTTAGGATTGATCAGAGTTGGTATGTATTTCATAATTTTATTAATTTATTTTTGATACACACACACACACACACACACACACACACACACACACACACATTAAACATGGAATTTATATAAATATACTTTGTGTAGGCAATGTTTTTGTAGTCATGGCAGAATCTTAAAACATAGGTCTTAGCTATTATTTATTGCATTACACCATACAAAGAAATAAGATAACAAAGACAAAAATAAGTGATGGAAGTATCTTTCCCATAGGTTAGTATATAGTTGAATCATGTACATGTATGTTTTCATAAATTCAAATTTTTTGACTTATTTGATTGACATGTATGTAGGTTTTGTTTTTGTATAGTGTGATGCGTACCCCTAGTTGACCTTTCTAATGGTATTGTTAGATTCTTTTAGACTTGTTTAATGTTTATGTTTATGATTATGGGTACTTAATTATTGGATTAGATTAAATGTATTTAATACTTAGTTTATATATGTGATGATTTACTTATTTATATCAAGTTTTTACAATTGTTTCAATGGCAATACATGTACTTAATTTAATGACTTTAAATTATTTCATGATGTCAGTTAGAGAAATGATTTATATCTAGTGTCTATGGTTACTTCGTTGGAATTTACAAGTGGAAAGATTTACTTTTGACATGGGGGTGGGTGTGAATCAAAAGTAACTAACTTTAACCTCTTTAAAACCTTTTACCTAATATCATTCACATTCATCTAATTCATCTAGTAAATATGAAAGTAAAGAAATGCATGAAAATAGATAACACAAGAATTTGGTAACCCAGAAACCTTCCAAAATGAGAAGATAAAACTGGGGTGAGGATTACGCCCACAAAGTATCACTGTAGTAATATGTAACTATTTAAGGTTACAAAGTTTGACCACTTCCAATGGTTTGCCCTATGAATAGCCTATCCTATTAAAGATTTTACACCCTGTTAAAACTAACCTGGTCAAAGAATTTACAAACACTCACTTGGAATGTTACCCTATTAAAGGATTTATCACCTTGTTTAAAGGCTTACAACATGGCTATTAAACCAACCTATCATCATAGGATTTTTCATTCCTAATAAAATTGCTAGAGAGTATTAGAAAGTATTGACCTGATAACTTGCAATCCTTAATTGTTGATCCAAATCCTTGTTCTACTCTATCTATTTTGATCCTTGCTTGATCTGATATGTAGTGCTTGCCCCTAGGTCGCATTTTTGTTATCATTGTCAAACTCTTTTAGGGCTAGTTTTATGTTGATAGTTAGCATCATAGTTTTGAGACTATCAGATATTGTGCTATGGATTCAGTTGATATGTGATGAGATTACTTAGACTCTACATTTCATGTATGCATGATGATTATTACATTATTTTTAGTTATTGATTAGTTAGATGATTTATTATCATATGTGTTTTCTTATGGATACTTACCCCATACTTGCATGTGTATGGTGTGCGTGTTTATTTTCTTTCTGTATGGTATTTCTGATGTGGTTAAGGAAGGGAGTCGTAGTCACCTGCTAGTCAAGATCTACACGATGCACCACTTCCTGCCATTGTCTATTTAGCTTAGCATATATATATATATAGTATGTACATGCATATTTTATATGCAGGTTGTAGGTACCGAATATTGACTTCCCTGAATTGCTAAGATGAGCATACCCTATCGCATTATCTCAATGGTAAGAGAGGGGAGATAAATTCTCAAGTCCAAATCCCAACCCTTTGAGCCATTTGTCCTAATTGGAAATTAGGACAAGTATCTGAGTTGAGTACCCTTCAAATATGTTAGATGACGTAATTTGTGATATTAACCCTTTTGGTTTGATTTTCTATGTGTTTTGCTATAGTGAATTTTTTGTATTTTACTTTATGAGTCAGGTAAAAGCACAAACCTATGTCACCTCTTATAAAGAAACGTGATATCAGAATGTGACAGTTCAACATTAGTAACAAAAAAAATGGTATTTGTGTTTAAAATATGAAGATGACGTAAACAAATGAAATGTATAGAATTGGATGAATTTTATGCCTATAATTTTTATAATTTTTTTGAGTAGGAATTTATTCGTTTTATTTTATTTTGAAGTCCCTTTTTTAACTGCAAAAAATATAGGGTGTAGTTCCCGTCAAACAAGTATATGAAAATCATCTTTTTTTATTCTGATTTGAAAATATCTTATAGATGACATGTATAGCTAGTGCACAAAAAAAGAAATAATTATTTTTGATGTATATTTTCTTTGTTATAAGTATTCAAGTTCGACCTTATAAGAATCCAACAATTTTTTCCTCCCATCAAAACTTTCCTATCAAATCTATACCTTCTTGAAAAAAAATTACATATTCATGAAGATGATTCTCTCCTCTAGAGATAAATATAATTTTTTAATTGTTTTTATATGATTTACTATTTTTTTTCCTTTTTTGAGGGAGCATCTTCTAAAATGTTGAAATATTGACTTATAATACTTTGAGATTATAACATATTATAACTAATTAAAACACTCAAAAATTTATATAATGATGATATTAAATCTGAGATCTATAAAAGAGTATTTTTAGTTTCTGAAAAAAATTGAGTTTTGATAGAGAAATGAGATTTGACGAAAATAGATTTTGGTATCACAAATGGTGACATAGATCTGTGCTTATACCCAGACTTCTTTAGTGTATTTTCTATTAATTAAGCCTAATTAAAAGATTTAATTAATAGTTTAATTTAATGGAAAATTAATATGGTATTTTAATATTTATTTTATTTAAATTAATTAAAAAATTAATTAAATAAAATAATTAAATTTGAAGATAAAAGTTATAATTTTAAAGTTGGAATGTGATAATATTTATTTAAGTTAATAAATATTTTAGCAATTAAGTTTCGAAAATGAATGTAAAAGTGGAAAAGATATTAAAATTATTAAAAGATTCTAAATTGCATGATGTGTGTATATAATTAAAATATAAATATATTAAGATAAAACAAGTGGGGTTATTAAAGTTAGTGCATGAGATTTAAAAATTAATAAATTAAATTGAAAAGAGTAAAGTGAATATTAAATTAATTAATGTGTATTATTTTACTATTCACTCACTTAGGAGTTTGCGAATTCTCGAGAGTTGTCATGTAGACAACATAGGAGATTGCACTCTAATTATGCACGTGTTGTCAACAACATAGGAGTTGGCACAAAAATTAAGTATATGGTGTCTACAATCTTATGACTCATCTAGAAGGTTGGAAAAAGCTCATGTCTAGTTGTCAACACCTTCTGGTTGCTTCTAGAGACATTCTAGGTGCTTCCTGAGAGTTCTTTATAATGAGGCACTCCTAGAAGCTTGAGGGGAGCTTTTCGAGCATGGTTGGAGGATCGAGAAGGTGGAAGAAAGAAGGAGTTTTCTTAGCAAATACTGAGGAGAAGGGAATTAGCATTAGTATCCAGGTGCACTCGTGATTTTTGCATATTCCTTTTTTGCACACTTTATCTTCCTGTCTTCATTGTGTCTGCTAGATGACTGCTTGGATAATTCTTGTGATGAATGTTTAATTCAGATTTGCATGTTGATTCTCTCCTTGTGCGAAGTAATCATTAGAGAGCTCAAGTAGGATAAACCCTAGTTCCAATTAGGAAAGAAATCAATTTCAAATCGGGTTTGAGTTCGAATTGTAATAGAATTGAGGATTTGATTAGACAAGGGTTTGTATTTTTAATGAAGAATCCTAAGTTAAAATTTTCAAAATTATTAGAAGAATTATTGGATAAATTTAGAGAACAAATATTTATTAGGAAATTTTTTTAAAATTGAAAGCCCTTTTTGTTTTAAAAACTATGTGTTGGTTCTCTTTCTTTTAAAATCATGTAACTCTGCACGCACACACACACACACACACACACACACACACACACACACACATGCTGTAAAATTTGGTAATAATATATATATATATATATATATATATATATATATATATATATATATATATATATATATATATATATATATATATATATATATATATATATATATATATATATATATGTTAGGTTGCAGTCAAAAAATTTCATTATATTATCCAAATCATGACCCGTGTTTGAGAAAAATGTTTTTATAAAAAATGATATAAAAAATTAAAATTTTAAACATAAAATATGGGAGGGCGGGGGTTTTATCCCACCCCACCCCCCTTACTTCTCACCGCCCCCGCTATCATCCGAGGTAGACATTGTTGCTACAGCAACAGGTACTGCTGCTGACGTGGCAGTACACTTCTATAGCAGTGCTGCCACGTGAAGCAGATAGGTCAGCAGGCCTTTATAAACGCTTTATATGAAACATTTGGTATGTTACTAAAAATTTTAATGTTTTAAGTTTTATTAAAGTTTATGATATGTTAGGTGTATATATATATAATATTATTTGATATAAAGTTTTATTGATAATAATAAGTTTTATTTTATAATATACATAATTATTAACTAAAATCAACGATTGTTAGTTAATATATATATATATATATATATATATATATATATATATATATATAGATATTAAAAATTATTTAATAGGTAATAATCGATGTTAGTACTATTTCAAAGTAAGATTTAAAATTACTATTAAAGCAAATCTTATTAATATGTTTTGTAGGGTTAATTATTTGTTAACATTTCTAAGTGTAGTTGACCATTAATTAGTTTCATATGTTCTATTCATTAATCTAATTAAATTAGATTTAATTACGATTGGTGTAGTGCCTGCCCCTGATTCGCATTTTGTTATCGTTGCTGAACTCTTTTAAAGCTAGTTTTATGTTGTTGGTTAGCAGCATTCTTTTGAGATTATCAGATATTGTGCTATGGATTCAATTTATTATGTGATGAGATTACTTAGACTCTACATTTCATGTATGTATGATGATTATTTTTAGTGTTCGTAATTATTGATGATGATCATTACATTGTTTGTAGTTATTAATGATGATTAGTAACATGATTTATTATCGTATGTGTTTTCTTATAGATACTTACCCCATACTTGCATGTGTATAGTGTGCATGTTTGCTTTGCATGTTTACTTTTGTATGGCGTGTCTGATGTGGTTAAGGAAGGGAGTCGTAGTCACCTACTAGTTGGGATCTACACAATGCACCAATTCCTTCCATTGCCTGTCTAGTTTAGTATATATTGTGTTTGTACATACATGGTTTTTATGCAGGTTGCAGGTACTGAGTATCGACTTCTCTGAATTTGCCAAGATGAGTGTACCCTATCACACTATCTCCATGATAAGAGAGGGGAGATAAATTCTCAAGTCCAAATCTCAACCCTTTAAGCCATTTGTTCTAATTGGAAAATTAGGACAAGTATCTGAGTTGAGTACCCTCCAAATGCGTCAGATGACGTAATTCGTGATTTAAACCTTTGATTTGATTTTGTATGTATTTGGCTATGATGGGTTTTCATATTTTTACCTTATGAGTCTTTGATGTATTTTCTATTAATTAAGCCTAATTAAAATATTTAATTAATGGTTTAATTTAATAGAAAATTAATAAGGTATTTTAATATTTATTTTATTTAATTAATTGAAAAATTAATTAAATTTGAAAATAAAAGTTAAAAGTTTAAATTTGGAATGTGACAATATTTATTTTAATAATATATTTGGAGCTCATTTTTAAATAAATGACTAAATAATATTATTATTAAAGCTAATAAATATTTTAGCAATTAAGTTTTGAAAAATGAAACTTAAAAGTGGAAAATATATTTAAATTATTAAAAGATTCTAGATCTCATGTGATTAAAATATAAATATATTAAGATTGAAAAGTGGAATTATTAAAGTTAGTGCATGAGATTTAATAAATAAATAAATTAAATTGGAAAGAGTAAAAGTAAATATTAATGATTGTGCATTATATTTATATTTTGTCACATAGGAGTTGGCAAATTCTCAGGAGTTGTCATGTAGACAACACTGGAGTTTGCACTCTAAGAATGCACTAGTTGTCTACACTTAGGAGTTAGCATTTTTATTTGAGCACATGGTGTCTACAACTTTAAGACTCATCTAGAAGGTTGGAGAAGACTCATGCTTGGTTGTCATGCTTATCTTTGTCATGTCCCCAAATTTTTGGTGACAGTTCGATTTAATTAATTTAATTAATATTGGTTGTCCAAGGACGACTAATTAATTATTTTAATTAAATACATAATATTAAAAGATAACCTTGTATTTAATAAAGTGACTTGGAAAATATTTAATAAAGTCACTTGAGGGATAAGATCAAAAAGGTTCTAGAAGTCTCTGGATAGGATGGAGGGAAAAGAATAAATAGACACCCCGGGGCTCCATTCGAATCAGGCAGTTGTTTATCTCTCTTTGTGTTTTCAGATTGTGATTCAATCACAGGTGCATTGTGAAATCTAGGGTTTTCACAATTGTCATAGTTGGCCATTGAGAACGATAACTCTCAATTGGTACGCAATTTTGAGGGTGTGAAATATCATCCGAATTATTGCAGATTGGAGGTGACATTCAGTCATTTCATCAGGCGATTATTTGTGGGTTAAGGCCAATTTGTAGTTCTTGCAGCACTATCTTTTGAAGGATTTGATTCAGATTATCAGGTTAATAGTAGAATTGAAGATTCAAGGGCAGAATTGAGCAATTGTAGAGTTTTTGTATTGGAGACGAGTTTCAGTTATTCAGTGGACTTTTAAAAGGGTTTGAAGGTCTGGCCGGGAGTTGAGAAACCTAGGATTAAGACTGATGAAACGGCAGGCATGATTTGAATAAGACAAAATCATAAAAAGGAAGGAAAAACGAGCGGATTTAGGATTGTTGCCAAGCGAATGTAGGTGTAAACATTTCGAGTCTCATCTAAAGGCGACCATAATTATTATCATTGGCGGTGGTAAAAGGCAGAGGCACACGCGGAAGGATATTATCCAAGGGTGCAACATCTCGGATAGGACAGATCAAAATCGCACCAGTTCAGGGGACCGCGATCAGGCTCCACCAACCACAGTATTGATAGGCGATCAGGGGAAGGATTCAGTCACAAAATTTCATCTCTTGCGATCTGCATGCAGACTTAATAGTCGGGCATCTTTTAGCAGATTGCGACCGGTTAACAAATACAGTAGACCCCAAATTGGGATGAGGGTTTCGGCTAGCAGCTTTAACTACAGTGGCAGTCGATTATAGAAACCTGTGCGACAGTCAGGAAAGGATATCGTTCAGTGGAAAGGACACAGAGGCGTAACATCCCTGCTGGTGATCATACGTGAGAGCGATCAAATGTGGGACTAAGGTTGCAAATAAATCTGCACAGGAGAATTGACCCGGCATAATTGTACCCAGAAGACACAGATCCGTTGGCAGCTCAGAAGATTAGGAAATCAGTATTCCCTCCTCAGGTATAACAGAGGCGATCTTTTTAGGTAGGCAGCAATAACCATTTAGTTTGGGTGCCGCATTGCACAAGTTTGGCAGAGTGGTAGGAAAAAGCGAGAGATCAAATAATCAAACACAACAAAGAACAGTTGTTAAGTAAAAAGGATGTGACTGTTACATCTGACCTTTTGATCCGATTCTTGAAAGGAGTTTGATTGGCATCAAGATTCAGACAAACTCAGGAGATTAAGCTTTGGTGGGCAGAGGACTGCGGTATCAATTAGGCAGATTTGGATAAAAATCAACAAACTTCCATAATGATTTGCGGAGTCGGCAATCTCAGGTGTTATTCCTATACAGTCAGGTCTGTGGTTTGATAATTGGATTTTGGTCAAGTGTTGTAACATTTGATTGAAAAAAGAATTTCTCCTTGAACATTGAAGGTATGATTATATATTGCATTTGATATGTCTTGGTGAATTATGTGAGAAATTACTCCATTCATGACAAATCTCATAGGGTATTAGTACAACTCTGATTACAAGAATAGAATTTGACATCAGTTTGTAACTAGTTCGTTAAACAACCTTGGTTGATAACTGTTTGACGAAATGCCTAACCATTGAAGTTTAAGAATTTGGTGCTGGAGAAAGCAATAACCTGTCAGGGTTATTACAGTGGTATCAGAGCCTGTTTGCAAACTATTTGACGAATTTCCATAGTACATTGTTGGGATTTAGTGACCTTTATAGCTAGGGTCATTTCAGTGGTATCAGAGCCGTTTTCTTGCCATCCTGTGGGGTGAGAACCGAATTACATGGGTGATCAGCGCTTTACTTCAAACAAGATGGACAGGTACAGCACAAAGTCTCCAAGGACACAATCTCGGACAAGTAATAGACAGAGTATTCAGAGTCGGAAATGTGGAAAGGAGGACTATTCAAGTATTCAGGATGAGCTCAGAAAGATCAAACATAACATGTCTGAACTGTTGGTTAAACACCACAGTATGCTTGACAGGCTGTCCGTCCCAACTAAGGTGAGTAAATCAACTGGATTTTTTTTTGGCAAATCTTCTCACGAAGAGTTGACAGATACAATGAGAGATGTTACGAGGAACCTTAATGAGGAGTTCGAGAAACAAGTGTGCAACCAGTCAGAGGCTTCAGTTCGGTCACCGGAAGAAGCGGTGAAGGACATTACTCTGATGGATAGTAACTGTCAACCTGACACTCAAGTTGAGACAGTTGAATACAAGTTTCCCAAAGGTGATGTCTCATGTACTCAGGGTAGTTTGGTTCCGAAAGGCAATGATTTCAGTGAAGTGAGTTCAGATGACGAAGAAGATGTCATTGTGCATGGTGATGAGATACCTGGTGAAAATGAGCAGACATCAAGCATTTATGATTTTGCTAAGAGAGAGTACCAGGCTCAGTTAGATGCTTCGTCACATGCGGATGAGAATGGTAGTACTTCACATGATTTGTCTAGCCAGCTGAAGGTAAGCAAAGATAGTATTGTGGCTTCCTTATCTCATCATGACAGGATACGGGAGATGTTAGAAGAGCACATCTAGATGATTCAGTTACAAGGAAGACATAAGGGAGTTCAGGTGAATTCTTCTTGCTTTGACTTACATGCAATTGGTGAAGGAATGGGAATGACGAAGTTGAGCTATTTGCATCTTCTATCAGACCGTGATCATCTTCTAAGCCTTACCAAAGATTATTCAGATGCCTTGAGGAGGAACGAGGAGGAAGTTGTCAAGCTTTCTTGCGAGCTTGAGGACACTCGAGCAACTTTGGCATTATAGGACTGGGAGAGACATGAGAATGAGCATGGCATGGAGCTAAGTTTAATTTCATTTGGTACATCTAACACTCAGCTTTCTACATTTGACAGATCATATATGGTAGCTGATAATGTTATGAGTTCATCTTGCATTCACATCCAGGATACAAGGACAATGGCAGACAGGTATGTGAAGTTAGCTGGTATTGGTCACATTACTCAGGTAAGTAGTTTGCTTGAGTTACCAGTTGTTTCTTGCATATGGATTCGGGAATGTTTCAGCAGCATTTGGGATTCAGTCAACCGAAGATCTTTAGCACTTTATGATAGCCATGATTGTTTGAGTACTATCATGGATTTGATTAGCAGAATATACGGCGTTATCTTTCCTTGTGCCAGCAGAACATCCGATGTTGGTATTATTTTTTATACACCGTTGTTGGGTTTGGTTCATATTTCCAGTCGACCATTCTTGCTGAAGGGTGTCGGAGGTTTTTCATATTTGGAAGCATGTACAGATGAGTCCCAGGATCATTTTGGCCTTGATGACATCCGGGAGGATGAAATGGACAGTTTTGAAGACACAACTTCTTTGACAGTTTCTTTAGGTACAGAAGAGCTTGACAGCAAAACTACAGGTTTTGACACTCTGGATGTTGATATGAGTTTTGAAGTTGATTCAAAAAATATAGATGGTAATAATCCAGAGACTAGTATCTTTGAAGACATTCCTCCAGACAATGTGTCAGAGGGAGTTTATAGAAGACAGTCTAGCCAGAGCCATCATGTGGTTAGCCAGTTGAAAGTTACTGAGCGAGACATTGCTATCGCTTGTGAGCATTTTGATACTGCTCGTCATTTGTTGGCCATTACTGGTTGGGGTACTGCTATGACAGATGAGTCCAGCGGTGGTTACTTTTCTTTGGCAGAGATTCATGCCTTGCGTGAAGCTGTTCGGATATTGAAGCAGGATTATTTACGATTGGTAGCTGACCGTGATCACTTGGTTGAGTGGGGGAGTACAGCATATGAGGCACTCTTGGATCGTGAAGAGGAGGTGAGTGAGCTTTCCCAAGAGCTCATAGCGACTACTGAGGCGTTAGAGGACACACAGCGGGATCTACAAAAGTCACAGTTTCAGTTGAAGGAGGTGACCGTAGAGTTGGAGCATTTGCGGTCAAAACCAACCCCAGACCCAGTTCATTTGTCTATTGAGGTAGATGACGGTAAGTACACTCCTACAGTTGCTTTTGAGGAGCTTACTGTTGAGACTGACACACATGTTCAGGGTTTGGAAGAAGTTGGTCTTAATGAGTTTGGGATACCGGTAGAGTCAAGTTTCCAGAGTGATTCTTCTCAGATAGTTGATAGTGTGGCACAGTTGAGTATGCCACCCTTACAGGAGGACCAGTTGTGGTGTAAAGGGGAGTATGTTAATGTTTCCTCATATAATTTTTACTGCACTGAACCATTCATGAAGTATTTGCTGGATAGTGCATGTGTTCATTTGGACTCACATAAAGTGACAAAAGGTGTTCTCATCCAAGATACTAGTGTTATTTGCAGATTGGTTGAGAAGATTATAGGAGTCCTCTCTACTATGCTACTTCATGAGGATCTCGAGGAAGGGTTTGTTGAGTAGAACGCACGGGATCCTAGCCAGCCTACAGTCACTTGGAGTCAGAAAATGGAGCCATCTGTTGATTCCCAGTTCAGTGATGATGAGCCAGCAGCAAAGTTTGGAGGTTCTTACCGACATTATACGGTAGGATACGCTCATCGTTTTCCTTTTGACATAGATATAGAAGATTTTATTTCACGCAGAAGTAGATTGGTTTCAGTTTCTTACCATCCATTAGGGGATAGATTGGCACTATCTTTTGAAAATAAAACTGGTAGTAGCAAGTTACTCGGCCTGCAGCATCGACACGCTCGGAGCAGTTTTTCAGAGATTGGATTTGATGGCAGTGTTTCAGGTACCTATGGCTGTTGTCATATCTATAGTGCAGTTGGGTGCAGGTGTCTTTTTGACAGGGGCTTGAGTTTTGATAGAGTTGATGTTTCAGTTGGCTTGAGTTCCGCAGAATGGTTTCTTCTACTGACATCTACAGTTGGTTTTCAGATGATCGCAGCAGAAGTGTTAGTTGTTTGGATGTTGAGTACAGTTTCTCAGTTACTGGTATTGATGATTTCTCCATGAGAGTATGATGAGGATTGGGATGACATACAGATTTACATTTGGGACCCAGGCATACTGATTGGTTCATGATTCAGCCATTGCTTGGGGACAAGCAATTTCAGGAAAGGCGGACTGTCATGTCCCCAAATTTTTGGTGACAGTTCGATTTAATTAATTTAATTAATATTGGTTGTCCAAGGATGACTAATTAATTATTTTAATTAAATACATAATATTAAAAGATAACCTTGTATTTAATAAAGTGACTTGGAAAATATTTAATAAAGTCACTTGAAGGATAAGATCAAAAAGGTTCTAGAAGTCTCTGGAGAGGATGGAGGGAAAAGAATAAATAGGCACCCCGGGGCTCCATTCGAATCAGGTAGTTGTTTATCTCTCTTTGTGTTTTCAGATTGTGATTCAATCACAGGTGCATTGTGAAATCTAGGGTTTTCACAATTGTCACAGTTGGCCATTGAGAATGATAACTCTCAATTGGTACGCAATTTTGAGGATGTGAAATATCATCCGAATTATTGCAGATTGGAGGTGACATTCAGTCATTTCATCAGGCGATTATTTGTGGCTTAAGGCCAATTTGTGGTTCTTGTAGCACTATCTTTTGAAGGATTTGATTTAGATTATCAGGTTAATAGCAAAATTGAAGATTCAAGGGCAGAATTGAGGAATTGTAGAGTTTTTGTATTGGAGACGAGTTTCAGTTATTCAGTGGACTTTTAAAAGGGTTTGAAGGTCTGGCCAGGAGTTGAGAAACCTAGGATTAAGACTGATGAAATGGCAGGCATGATTTGAATAAGACAAAATCATAAAAAGGAAGGAAAAACGAGCGGATTTAGGATTGTTGCCAAGCGAATGTAGGTGTAAACATTTCGAGTCTCATCTAAAGGCGACCATAATTATTATCGTTGGTGGTGGTAAAAGGCAGAGGCACACGTGGAAGGATATTATCCAAGGGTGCAACGTCTCGGATAGGACAGATCAAAATTGCACAAGTTCAGGGGACCGCGATCAGGCTCCACCAACCACAGTATTGATAGGCGATCAGGGGAAGGATTCAGTCACGAACTTTCATATCTTGCGATCTGCATGCAGACTTAATAGTCGGGCATCTTTTAGTAGATTGCGACCGGTTAAAAAATACAGTAGACTCCAAATTGGGATGAGGGTTTCGGCTAGCAGCTTTAACTACAGTGGCAGTCGATTATAGAAACTTGTGTGACAGTCAGGAAAGGATATTGTTCAGTGGAAAGGACACGGAGGCGTAACATCCCTGCTGGTGATCATACGTGAGAGCGATCAAATGTGGGACTAAGGTTGCAAATAAATCCGCACAGGAGAATTCACCCGGCATAATTCTACCCAGAAGACGCAGATCCGTCGGCAGCTCAGAAGATTAGGAAATCAGTATTCCCTCCTCAGGTATAACAGAGGCGATCTTTTTAGGTAGGCAGCAATAACCATTTAGTTTGGGTGCCGCATTGCACAAGTTTGGCGGAGTGGTAGGAAAAAGTGAGAGATCAAATAATCAAACACAACAAAGAATAGCTGTTAAGTAAAAAGGATGTGACTGTTACATCTGACCTTTTGATCCGATTCTTGAAAGGAGTTTGATTGGCATCAAGATTCAGACAAACTCAGGAGATTAAGCTTTGGTGGGCAGAGGACTGCGGTATCAATTAGGCAGATTTGGATAAAAATCAACAAACTTCCATAATGATTTGCGGAGCCGGCAATCTCAGGTGTTATTCCTATACAGTCAGGTCTGTGGTTTGATAATTGGATTTTGGTCAAGCATTGTAACATTTGATTGAAAAAAGAATTTCTCCTTGAACATTGAAGGTATGATTATATATTGCATTTGATATGTCTTGGTGAATTATGTGAGAAATTACTCCATTCATGACAAATCTCATAGGGTATTAGTACAACTCTAATTACAAGAATAGAATTTGACATCAGTTTGTAACTAGTTCGTTAAACAACCTTGGTTGATAACTGTTTGACGAAATGCCTAACCATTGAAGTTTAAGAATTTGGTGCTGGAGAAAGCAATAACCTGTCAGGGTTATTACAGTGGTATCAGAGCCTGTTTGCAAACTATTTGACGAATTGCCACAGTACATTGTTGGGATTTAGTGACCTTTATAGCTAGGGTCATTTCAATCTTCTAGTTGTTTCTAGAGACACTCTAGATGCATCTTACAGGCATTTAAATAGAGGCTCTCCTAGTGTGTTTGGGACAAGCTTAATGGAAGCTACAAGCTACATGCTTCAAGCTAAAAATAGAAGCTTCAAGCTTACATGCTCATATTCTTCTTCATGCTCATATGCTCCTTCATGCTCATATGTTTCTACATGCTCATATATTTTTACATGCTCATATGCTTCTATATGCTTCCATGCTTCTTCTAGCACTTGTAGTCACTTGGAGGATTTAGTTGGCTTGGATCTTGGAGGAATTGCGAATGTTGGAGAAGGAAGGGATTCTCTATGGACTTCTGAAGCATGGAAAATTAGCATCAGTGTCAAGGTGCACTCGTGATAATCACATAATTTATTTGCACTCTTTCTCTTCCTATCTTCATCATGTCTTCTATATGTGTCTGAATATACTCTATGATTGGATCTGCAAATTTGAAATTAGAATCTAGATATTTTATTTGGTTGAGAAGAAAACAATAGAAAAACCCTAGATCCAATTAAAGAGAAATAATTAGATATGAATCGGGTTTGGGTTCAAATTTATGTTAAATTAGAAAGACAAGATTTGAAATTAAAATAGAAATTTTATGGTGAAAATTTGAATGATTAGATGTAATTTTTCTATCAATTATATTTTTAGATGCGTATGAACAAATCCTTTTATGGTTAAATTTAGAGAACAATTATTTTAAGAAAAAATTCTTAATTCATCACAAATTGTCCTATCACTGCCCCTTGGATAGACCCGAACTCATTCATTCATAACTTTTTATCGTGATTGAATTTATTCGATCGCTCCAGTCAGAATTGGCACTTTTCAGCTCGATCCAACAGTTCATTAGGAAGATATGGCCACCGTACTGAGACTGTTTTATTCAAAGACAGATATTTCTCCATTTTCCATAACCAAGAGTTCTTTATGCTTAAACTTCACAAAAATAATATATCAAAGTATGGAATGAATTAAATATATTATTGTAACATTTCTTTATTAGAATCTTATTAATATGCATTAGTTTTATATGGTTTATTATCTAATCTAATTAAATCAAATTTAATTAAGATTACTTAATAGTAGAAGAAATGTAATTAATTATTAGTCAATCTAAGTAAATAAATTTTAAAATGAGAGAAATTAAAAGAAAAAAGATTTTAATATAGTTTATATAGTGAACTTTTTATAATGTATATTAAATACTATTTAATATATATTAAATAATTTAGAGATGGTAATTTTATATTACGTTTTGAAATGAGGAGACTTTAATGATAATGGATTAAAATTTAATTGACATGGAGTCACTGTTATAACATTGTTATAATTTGAATTACTATGGTATTATTAATACATTATATATTATTAACTAAATTATTGATATACCTTAATGGTATTAAGAGTTAGCTAATGAAGCTTATGTAAAGTTCTCTAGATCGATTAATAATAATTTTGATGAGTTCATTATTTATTAATGTTTGTAAGGACTAACAAACTATTAATAAATAATGGTTTGAATAGTTATCAATAAATACGATTACAGTTAATCTAAGGAAGATTATTTAATGATTAAAATTTTGTAAAAGATATTAATTTTTGGTTTGAAGTATGATTGATTTTTAATCAATTAATATTCATTGAGTTGTGAATATAATTATGCGATTGAAATTTATCTTGAAATGACTATCATTAATACAAATTAATTAAAGAACCATTAGTATTCATAAAGAATGATGAATGTGATCTAATAATAAGATTCTCAATATAGCTTGTCATTAAATATTAGCAAGTGATTATTATTGAGCTATGAATATGAATATTTGTGTATGACTGACTTTTAGTTATTAGTCAACTAATATTCATTAGGTTGATGGTTTGGTTGTGAAATTATTAATTAAATCAATTAACTAGAGTTAATTGGATTTAATTAATAATTAAGTTATGTAATGGAGATTTTATTGATATAATTCTTTTAATGGGATTGTAGAAATATTGATATCAAGTTGATAGGTCTTATTCTAATAACTTGAATAATGACTTAGATATTTTAACGGTTATTAGTGATGATTTAATAATGATTATAATTAAGATGCTTAAGTGTTAGAAATACTTAATTGAGTTTTAACTATTAAAATGTTAATGGATCATGAAATTGTGCACCTATGTTAATTGGTAGATTAAATTGATCATTTTAATTAGGTTATAATCTTCTTATTCGAAGACTAGTAATTGGTTCTTTTATAAACGAATAATGATTCTTTGATTACGTTGAAAGTTGAAGTAACATTAAGGAAGAGTTATTCAACTAGTAATCTCAGTAAAATAAAGTGAATGATTTTATTAAGAGACAAATGATTTAATGAGTAAATATCTATCCTTAAGTTATTCTTAGAAGGTAATTTTTGATAATGAAAGGATAATGTTATCAGGGGAAATGGGTTGACTTGTAGGTCAAATGATGAAACTTAAGACACTTGAAGTATACTTGAAATGAAAATTGGAAACTTCTACACTTGATTCAACTATGAGATTTTAACAAAACCAAAACATGTGTTTGCATCGTGTATTCTCTATGCTTCTTGTTTTGAGTTTTGGGTTGACTAGTATTGACCAGTCCTAGGTTGTTACCAGAGGCTCGGGAGTTATGAGATATGATGGCATGTTGATCTTATTTGGTCTCAATCTTTATAAGCCCAACCACGGTAATGTGATCGTATGCTCTATGAAATATTTGTATTTACTAATTGTTATTTTTCATCAGTCTTCATGTGTGAAGCTGAGATGTATGTGTATGAGACACTTGAGCTAATCATTTTTGAGTCATCGATCAGTTATCCTTGAATTATTTTTTAGTCGCCATGATGGGACTGAAATGTGGATTTATTTTTTGATGATATCATGTTGTGACATGTTTGACTCAACCATTTTGGAGTTTTCGATCAGTATGATTTTGAGATATTCTTGGTTGCTTGGTGAAGAGCCAATAGATATGGTGATTTATTTTGAGATATATTTTGGTTATTGAGAACCAATTGATACTTATGATTATCAGTGATGCCTTCAGTTGCCAATAGAAAACCGTTGTGGTCATGATTTTCTATGGATGCTTTTTCAGATGCTCATGGAAATTTGATGATTTTTATCTTGGAGATTTAATGATTCTTCTTATGGATATTTGATGCTTTTATCATGGATATTTGATGATTCTTTTTATACTATCTTTTGGATTTTCTTTACAGTCGCTTGTACAAGACTGTGGTGATTTATGATTCCATGAGCTTAGAATAGATAATCTACTTGTAGTGTCTGGAAGTAGCTTGCAATGGGGGCCGGGGCCCTAAGTGGCTGCCAGGGTAACTCATTGTAAGTTTGATTAATAAGTGATAACATTTACACACTAAATGGAGATTAAATGAACCTAAAAAGATAATTGTTTTGATGTTCTCGCCCATTCCTTGAGTGCTTGAACAGGCTAGGATGGGAGTAGTGAGAACGCATGGTTGTGAGCGTACATTCTGTAGTATGCCTCGTCAGTATGAGAGGATATTAGTGGCCACATGAGATCAATATGCACCTGTGGAGTTTAGCTAACTACTAGGGTAACTTGTACGTGATAAATGCGATGAAACTTTCCCGCTTGCAGAGTAGGTTTCTTACATGTCATTGTTGTGCCTCTGAGAATTAGATGTCAGTTTTGTGTGATTGGAACCTTTGAATTAGTATATTTTTAAGATTCTTGGACTATAGAGATTTATGCTATGTGGTTTTGATAGCTTGTTTGGGACTTGAGATTATCTCCTCAACATGGTGGGAGTGGACCACTTAGGTTCCACGCGGTCGGAGGGTAGTGTCTTTCCACTCTTATCATTTGAGATCCATCTGAGACACCATGGCTAATGCTTTTTTGTTTGGTACTTATCTTCATTCTGTTCTTGGAGTATTATGATAGACGATATACCTTGTGATGGATGTATTTATTGGTATGTTTCTTATATTGATGATTTGCATATGTTAGATGACGGTATCCTATGCTTTACTTTGCATATTAGTAGGATATTTTAGGAGTGACATTCCTACTATGATAATATCAATGATCTCTTCAGTGCTTTGGAATATTACACATGGAGGGATGGCTAGGATCCACAATGGTCTAATGATGCTATTTACGATTGGGAGAAACTGTGCACTTAGTTATTTATGTTTTGTGATATATGGTTATCTTTTATGATGGATGTTTATATCTTTATGATGATGATGTATCATGTATTGTTTATAATTTCATTTACTTTAATTGCATCATGGATTAATATTGGATGATGATGTACTTTATTTACATGGATGTTTATTCTTTTAAGCTTTTCATACCATGTGTCATGTAAGTGGACGATTGAGCAATTGAAAATGTAATTTATGAATGTTGGATGTATCATTGTTATTTCATAAGGATGTGATGTTAGATGATTAGTTAATTTAGATGTGATACAACGTTAAGGGATCTTTAAAGAATGTAATCTATTATGTATCTATGTTATGTTACTTTCATTTGATTTGTTGCTATTACTTCCGCTATCATGTGAATGATGTAGATGGTTTTGCTTTTATGTTTAAAAAAAATTGTTAGTTAAACTTAGTGTAATTCTTTGGATCCCTTGGCGGGGCATTACATTTGGTATCAGAGCCCAAGTTTCAACATTGGGAGCTCTAAGTATATTTGAATGCCACTAGTTATTAACTAGTTGAACAAAATGAAACTTTGAACTATCATGTTTATCTCTGTCAAACTGGAAACTTGAAACTAGGTGAACGAAAACGGAACTTAAAACTGTTACTTGCATATTTTTCATATTTCAACACTTAGCTTTCTTAACTGAAAATTCTACTGAAAACCTAAACAAAGGCAAAACTAAAAAATTGAAGCTGATTCTAGTTGCAAAACATGTATCTTTCATCTATGTTTTAAGGTAGTATGCCCTTGATTATCTTTGCAATCATTAAGTTGCTCTTGTTTAGAATGTATTAGGGGATCTATTTTAGTAGTTGTTAAAAGAATGAATGTTGGATCAATGTGATTTTCAGTTTACTATTAAATCAGAATCATATTGCTCTAAGTGTGTTGTAATATCCTCATTCGGAATCATGTTTCCCTACAGAGGGAAAGGGTTCAATGAGACCCACATAGTGAGTATATAAGTTTCTCATTCTTGTAGGCTTTTAAGAGTAAGCCTAATCCCAGGGGGGGTGGATGTAGTGTCTGCCCTTAGTTCGCATTTTGTTATCATTGCTGAACTCTTTTAGAGCTAGTTTTATGTTGTTGGTTAGCAACATTCTTTTGAGATTATCAGATATTGTGCTATGGATTCAATTTATTATGTGATGAGATTACTTAAACTCTACATTTCATGTATGTATGATGATTATTTTTAGTGTTTGCAAATATTGATGATGATCATTACATTTTTTGCAGTTATTAATGATGATTAGTAACATGATTTATTATCGTATGTGTTTTTTTATAGATACTTACCCCATACTTGCATGTGTATGGTGTGCGTGTTTACTTTGCGTGTTTGCTTTTGTATGGCATGTCTGATGTGATTAAAGAAGGGAGTCATAGTCACCTGCTAGTTGGGATCTACACGATGCACCACTTCTTACCATTTCCTATTTAGTTTAGTATATATTGTGCTTGTACATGCATGGTTTTTATGCAGGTTGCAGGTACCGAGTATCGACTTCCCTGAATTTGCCAAGATGAGTGTACCCTATCACACTATTTCCATGATAAGAGAGGGGAGATAAATTCTCAAGTCCAAATCTCAACCCTTTAAGCCATTTGTTCTAATTAAAAAATTAGGACAAGTATCCGAGTTGAGTACCTTCTGAATGCGTCAGATGACGTAATTCGTGATTTAAACCTTTGATTTGATTTTGTATGTATTTTGGCTATGATGGGTTTTCATATTTTTACCTTATGAGTCTTTGATGTATTTTCTATTAATTAAGCCTAATTAAAAGATTTAATTACTGATTTAATTTAATAGAAAATTAATAAGGTATTTTAATATTTATTTTATTTAATTAATTGAAAAATTAATTAAATAAAATAATTAAATTTGAAAATAAAAGTTAAAAGTTTAGATTTGGAATGTGACAATATTTATTTTAATAATAATATATTTGGAGCTCATTTTTAAATAAATGACTAAATAATATTATTATTAAAGCTAATAAATATTTTAGCAATTAAGTTTTGAAAAATGAAATTTAAAAGTGGAAACTATATTTAAATTATTAAAAGATTTTAGATCTCATGTGATCAAAATATAAATATATTAAGATTGAAAAGTGGAATTATTAAAGTTAGTGCATGAGATTTAATAAATTAATTAATTAAATTGGAAAGAGTAAAAGTAAATATTAATGGTTGTGCATTATATTTATATTTGCTCACATAGGAGTTGGCAAATTCTCGGGAGTTGTCATGTAGACAACACTGGAGTTTGCACTTTAAGAATGCACTAGTTGTCTACACTTAAGAGTTAACATTTTTATTTGAGTACATGGTGTCTACAACGTTAAGATTCATCTAGAAGGTTGGAGAAGACTCATGCTTGGTTGTCATGCTTATCTTCTAGTTGTTCTTAGAGACAATCTAGATGCATCTTAGAGGCCTTTAAATAGAGCCTCTTCTATTGTGTTTGGCACAAGCTTAATGGAAGCTACAAGCTACAAGCTTCAAGCTAAAAATAGAAGCTTCAAGCTTACATGCTCATATTCTTCTTTATGCTTATATGCTCCTTCATGCTCATATGTTTCTACATGCTCATATAATTTTACATGCTCATATGCTTCTATATGCTTCCATGCTTCTTCTAGCACTTGTAGTCACTTGGAGGATTCAATTGGCTTGGATCTTGGAGGAATTGCGAATGTTGGAGAAGGAAGGGATTCTCTATGGACTTCTGAGGCATGGGAAATTAACATCAGTGTCTAGGTGCACTCGTGATAATCACATAATTTATTTGCACTCTTTCTCTTCCTATCTTCATCGTGTCTTCTATATGTGTCTGAATATTCTTTATGATTGGATCTGCAAATTTGAAATTGGAATCTAGATATTTTATTTGGTTGAGAAGAAAATAATAGAAAAACCCTAGATCCAATTAAGGATAAATAATTAGATATGAATTGGGTTTGGGTTCGAATTTATGTTAAATTAGAAAGACAAGATTTGAAATTAAAATAGAAATTTTATGGTGAAAGTTCGAATGATTAGATGTAATCTTTCTATCAATTATATTTTTAGATGCGTATGAACAAATCCTTTTATGGTTAAATTTAGAGAACAATTATTTTAATAGAAAATTCTTAATTCATCACAAATTGTCTTGTCGCTGCCCCTTGGATAGACCCGAACTCAGTCATTCACAACTTTTTATCGTGATTGAATTTATTCGATCGCTCCAGTCAGAATTCGCACAACTTGGCCCTCTCCGACATATTTCAATTTCAGCTCGATCCAACAGTTCATTAAGAAGATATGGCCACCGTACTGAGACTATTTTATTCAAAGACAGATATTTCTCCATTTTCCATAACCAAGAGTTCTTTATGCTTAAACTTCACAAAAATAATATATCAAAGTATGGAATGAATTAAAGATATTATTGTAATCTTTCCTTATTAGAATTTTATTAATATGCATTAGTTTTATATGGTTTATTATCTAACCTAATTAAATCAAATTTAATTAAGATTAGTTAATAGTAAAAGAAGTGTAATTAATTATTAGTCAATCTAAGTAAATGAATTTTTAAATGAGAGAAATTAAAAGAAAAGAGATTTTAATATAGTTTATATAGTGGACTTTTTATAATGTATATTAAATACTATTTAATATATATTAAATAATTTAGAGATGGTAATTTTATATTACATTTTTAAATGAGGAGACTTTAATGATAATGGATTAAGATTTAATTGACATGGATTCACTATTATAACATTGTTATAATTTGAATTACTATGGTATTATTAATACGTTATATATTATTAACTAAATTATTGATATACCTTAATGGTAGTAAGAGTTAGCTAATGAATCTTATGTAAAGTTTTCTAGATCGATTAATAATAGTTTTGATGAGTTTATTATTTATTAATGTTTGTAAAGACTAGGAAACTATTAATAAATAATGGTTTGAATAGTTATCAATAAATACGATTCGAGTTAATCTAGTGGAGATTATTTAATGATTAAAGTTTTGTAAAAGATATTAGTTTTTGGTTTGAAGTATGATTGATTTTTAATCAATTAATATTCATTGAGTTGTCAATATAATTATGCGATTGAGATTTATCTTGAAATGACTATCATTAATACGAATTAATTAAAGAAACATTAGTATTCATAAAGAATGATGAATGTGATCTAATAATAAGATTTCCAATATAACTTGTCATTAAATATTAGCAAGTGATTATTATTGAACTATGAACATGAATATTTGCGTATGGTTGATTTTTAGTTATTAGTCAACTAATATTCATTAGGTTGATGGTTTGGTTGTGAAATTATTAATTAAATCAATTAAGTAGAGTTAATTGGATTTAATTAATAATTAAGTTATGTAATGGAGATTTTATTGATATAATTCTTTTAATGAGATTGTAGAAATATTGATATCAAGTTGATAGGTCTTATTCTAATAACTTGAATAATGACTTAGATATTTTAACGGTTATTAGTGATAATTTAATAATGATTATAATTAAGACGCTTAAGTGTTAGAGATACTTAATTGAGTTTTAACCATTAAAATGTTAATGTATCATGAAATTATGCACCTATGTTAATTGGTAGATTAAATTGATCATTTTAATTAGGTTATAATCTTCTTATTCGAAGACTAGTAATTGGTTCTTTTATAAATGAATAATGATTCTTTGATTACGTTGAAAGTTGAAGTAACATTAAGGAAGAGTTATTCAACTAGTAATCTCAATAAAATAAAGTGAATGATTTTATTAAGAGACAAATGATTTAATGAGTAAATATCTATCCTTAAGTTATTCTTAGAAGGTAATTCTTAATAATGAAAGGATAATGCCATCGAAGGAAATGGGTTGACTTGTAGGTCAAATGATGAAACTTAAGACACTTGAAGTATACTTGAAACGAAAACTGGAAACCTCTACACTTGATTCAACTATGAGATTTTAGAAAAACCAAAACATGTGTTTGCATCGTGTATTCTCTATGCTTCTTATTTTGGATTTTGGGTTGACTAGTGTTGACCAGTCCTAGGTTGTTACCAGAGGCTCGAAAGTTGTGAGATATGATAGCATGTTGATCTTATTTGATCTTGATCTTTATAAGCCCAACCATGATAATGTGATCGTATGCTCTATAAAATGTTTGTATTTACTGATTATTATTGTTCATCAGTCTTCATGTGTGAAGTTGAGATGTATGTATATGAGGCACTTGAGCTAATCATTTTTGAGTCATCGATCAGTTATCCTTGGATTATTTTTTAGTCGCCATGATGGGACTAAAATGTGGATTTATTTTTTGATGATATCATGTTGCGACATGTTTGACTCAACCATTTTGGAGTCCTCAATCAGTATGATTTTGAGATATTCTTGGTTGCTTGGTGAAGAACCAATGGATATGGTGATTTATTTTGAGATATATTTTGGTTATTGAGAACCGATTGATACTTATGATTATCAGTGATGCCTTCAGTTGCCAATAGAGAAGTGTTGTGGTCATGATTTTCTATGGATTCTTTTCTAGATGCTCATGGAGATTTGATGATTCTTATCTTGGAGATTTGATGATTCTTCTTATGGATATTTGATGCTTTTATCATGGATATTTGATGATTATTTTATATTATCTTTTGGATTTTCTTTACAGTCGCTTGTACAAGACTGTGGTGATTTATGATTCCATGAGCTTAGGGTAGGTAATCTACTTGTAGTATCGGAAAGTGGCTTACAATGAGGGTCGGGGCCCTAAGTGTCTGCTAGGGTAACTCATTGTAAGTTTGATTAATAAGTGATAACATTTACACACTAAATGGGGATTAAAGAAACCTAAAAAGATAATTGCTTTGATGTTCTCGCCCATGCCTTGAGTGCTTGTACAAGCTAGGATGGGAGTAGTGAGAATGCATGGTTGCGACTGTGCATTCCGTAGTATGCCTCATCAGTATGAGAGGATACTAGTGGCCGCATGAGATCAGTATGGACCCGTGGAGTTTAGCTAACTGTCAGGGTAACTTGTACGTGACAAATGCGATGACACTTTTTTGCTTGCAGAGTAGGTTTCCTACATGTAATTGTTGTGCCTCTGGGAATTAGATGTCATTTTTGTGTGATAGGAGCCTTTGAGTTAGTATATTTTTAAGATTCTTGGACTATAGAGATTTACACTATGTGGTTTTGATAGCCTGTTTGGGACTTGATATTATCTCCTTAGCATGGTGGGAGTGGACCACTTAGGTTCCACGCGGTCGAGTGGTAGTGTCTTTCCACTCTTATCATTTCAGATCCATCTGAGACACTGTGGCTGATGCTTTCTTAGTTGGTATTTATCTTCATTCTATTCTTGGAGCATTATGATAGATGATTTTCATATGTTAGATGATGGTATCCTATGCTTTACTTTGCATGTTAGTAGGATATTTTAGGAGTGACATTCCTTCTATGATAATACCGATGATCTCTTCGGTGCTTTGGAATGTTACACACGTAGGGATGGCTAAGATCCATGATGGTCTAATGATGCTATTTACAGTTGGGAGGAACTGTGCACTTAGTTATTTATGTTTTGTGATATATGGTTATCTTTTATGATGGATATTTATATCTTTATGATGATGATGTATCATGTATTGTTTATGGTTTCATTTACTTTAATTGCATCATGAATTAATATTGGATGATGATGTACTTTATTTACATGGATGTTTATTCTTTTAAGCCTTTCATACCATGTTTCATGTAAGTGGATGATTGAGGAATTGAAAATGTAATTTATGAATGTTGGATGTATCATTGTTATTTCATAAGGATGTGATATTAGATGATTAGTTAATTTAGATGTGATACAACCTTAAGGGATCTTTAAAGAATGCAATCTGTTGTGTATCTATGTTATGTTGCTTTCATTTGATTTGTTGCTATTGCTTCATGTGAATGATGTAGATGGTTTTGGGTATGTGCAGGATCATGGTGTACCAAACTATGGCCTTAAGTGGCAGTGAAAAATCAAAAAATCAGGGTTATGTCAACTTGACACATAATTTTAAAATGGTTATGGACTTTATATCAAAAAGTTGTAAGAAAATAATCTGTAAGAAATTGAATGTAGTTTCTAAACTACTAGGCCTTATTAGGAGAAAAAAATAATTGATTGGTCAAAAGGTTGAATTTTAATGCAGTACTACGAAAATTTCAGGGCAAAAATAAAAAGTAGGTGTATGTCTGACCACCTTAATCAAAATCAAATTATAATATTTTTTTAATATAATTATAGATATGAAAAGTAGACTCATGCCTGGATGTGACGCATATTTTTCAGTATTTTTATTCCAAATAAATAATTAAATATGAAATTTTTACCAAAACTTTGACACATTACATGATGACATATGTCCCTAGGGGTCTTGGGACCCCTAGGGACATATTAGAATTGTTCATATGGGTCAAAGGGGGTCATAGGTTGACCTATGACACCCTTCGACCCATTACATGAAGACATTTGTCCCTAGGGTTCCTAAGAGCCCTAGGGACATATTAGAATCATTCATATGGGTCAAAGGAGGTCATAGGGTGACCTAGGACCCCCTTCGACCCATTAAACAATGACATATATCCCTAGGGATTCTAGGAGCCGTAGGGACATATTAGAATCATTCTTAGAAGTCTAAGGGGGTCATAGGTTGACCTATAACTCCCTTTGACCCATTACATGATGACATATGTCCCTTGGAGTCATACGACCCCTTAGGGACATATTAGAATGCTTCTTATGGGTCAAAAGGGGTGATACGTTGACCTATGACCCCCTTTGACACATTACGTGACAAAAGATGTCCAAAGGGGTCCTAGGACCCCTAGAGACATATTAGAATCATTATTATGGGTCAAAGGGGGTCATAGGTTGACATATGACCCCCTTCAAACCATTAAATGATGACATATGTCCCTAGGGGTCCTAGGACACCTAGTGACATATTAGAATCATTCATATGGGTCAAAGGGCATCATAGGTTGACCTATGACCCCCTTCGACCCATTACATGATGACATATGTCCATAGGGGTCCTAGCACCCCTAGGAACATATTAGAATCATTCATATGAGTCGAAGGGGGTCATAGGTTGACTTATAATCCCCTTCGACCCATTACATAATGACATATGTCCCTAGAGGTCCTAGGACCCCTAGGGACATATTAGAATCATTCTTACGGGTCAAAGGTGGTCATAGGTTGACCTATAACCCGCTTCAACACATTACATGATGACCTATGTCCCTAGGGGTCATCGAAACCCTATGGACATATTAGAATTGTTCTTATGGGTCAAAGGGGGTGATAGGTTGAGAATTGACCCACTTCGACACATTACATGATGACATATGTCCCTAGGGGTCCTAGGACCCCTAAGAACATGTAAGAATGCATCATATGGATCAAAGGGGGTCATAGGTTTACCTATGATGCCCTTCAACCGCTTAAATGATGACATATGTACATAGGAGTCCCACGACACCTAGGGACATATTGCAATCATTCTTATGGGTCAAAGGCGGTCATAGGTTGAGCTATGATCCCCTTCGACCCATTAAATGATAACATATGTTCGTAGGGGTCCTAGGACCCCCAAGGATATATTAGAATCGTTCTTATGGGTCAAACGGGGTCATAGGTTGACTTATGACCCCCTTCGACCAATTACATGACCACATATGTCCCTAGGGGTCCTAGGACCCCTAGGGACATATTAGAATCGTTCTTATGGGTCAAAGGGTCTCATAGGGTGACCTATGACCCCCTTTGACCCATTAGATGATAACATATGTCCTTATCAGTCAAAGGGGGTCATAGGTTGACTTATTACCCTCTTCGACACATTACATGATGACATATGTCCCTAGGGGTCCTCGGACACCTAGGGACATATTAGAATGCTTCATATGGGTCAAAGGGTGTCATAGGTTGACCTATGACCTCCTCCAACCCCTTAAATGATGACATATATAGCAAGGGGTCCTAGGACCCCTAGGGACGTATTAGAATTGTTCATATGGGTCAAAGAGGGTCATAGGGTGACCTATCGCCCCCTTCGACCAATTATATGACAACATATGTCCCTAGGGTTCCTAGGACCCCTAGGGACATATAAGAATCATTTTTATGGGTCTATCCATTACATGATGACATATGTCCCTAAGGGGTCCTAGGAACCCTAGGGACATATTAGAATCATTCTTATGGGTCAAAGGGGCCCATAGGGGTACCTATGATCCCCTTCGACCTATTAAATGATGACATATGTTCTTAGGGGTCCTAGGACCCCTAGGTAGATATTAGAATCATTTTTATGGGTCAAAGAGGGTCATAAATCAACCTATAAGCCACTTTGACCCATATGAACGATTCTAATATGTCCCTAGGGATCGTAGGACTCCTAGGGACATATGTCATCATGTAATGGGTCGAAAGAGGTCATAGGTCAAACTATGACCCCATTTGACCCATATGAACAATTCTAATATGTCCCTAGGGGTCCTAGGACACCTAGGGACATATGTCATCATGTAATCTATTGAAGGGGGTCATAGGGGTCATAGTTCAACCTATGACGCCCTTGAACCCATAAGAATGATTCTAATATGTCTCTAGGGGTCCTAGGACCGCTAGGGACATATGTCATCATTTAAAGGGTCAAAGGGGGTCATAGGACAACGTATGACCCCCTTTGACCCATAAGAATGATTCTAATATGTCCCTAGGGGTCCTAGAACCGCTAGGTACATATGTCATCATTTAATGGGTCAAAGGGGGTCATAGGTCAACCTATGACCCCCTTTGACCCATATGAAGCATTCTAATATGTTCGTAGGGGTCCTAGGATCCCTAAAGACATATGTCGTCATGTAATGGTTTGAAGGGGGTCATAGGTCACCCTATGACCCCCTTTGACCCATAAGAATAATTCTAATATGTCCCTAGGGGTCCTAGGACCCCTAGGGACCTATCTTGTCATTTAATGGGTAAAAGGGGGTCATAGGTCATCATATGACCCCGTTTGACCCATATGAAGCATTCTAATATGTCCCTAAGGGTCTTAGGACCCCTAGGGACATATGTCATCATGTAATGTGTCGAAGGTGGTCATAGGTCAACCTATGACCCCCTTTGACCCATAAAAATGATTCTAATATGTCTCTAGGGGTCCTAGGACCCCTAGGGATATATGTCATCATTTAATGGGTTGAAGGGGGTCATAGGTCAACCTATGACACCCTTTGACCCATATGAAGCATTCTAATATGTCCCTAGGCTTCCTAGGACCCCTAGGGACATATGTCATCATTTAATGGGTTGATGGGGGTCATAGGTCGCCCTATGACCCCCTTTGACCCATAAGAATGATTCTAATATCTCCCTAGGGGTCCTAGGACCCCTAGGGACATATGTCATCATGTAATTGGTTGAAGGGGGTCATAGGTCAACCTATGACCCCCTTTGACCCATAAGAATGATTTTAATATGTTCCTAGGGGTCCTAGGACCCCTAGGACATATGTCATCATTTAATGGGTCGGAGGGGGTCATAGGTCAACCTATGACCCCCTTTGACCCATATGAAGCATTCTAATATGTTCGTAGGGGTCCTAGGATCCCTAAGGACATATGTCGTCATGTAATGGTTCGAGGGGGGTCATAGGTCACCCTATGACCCCCTTTGACCCATAAGAACAATTCTAATATGTCCCTAGGGGTCCCAGGACCCCTAAGGACATATCTTGTCATTTAATGCATAAAAGGGGGTCATAGGTCATCATATGACCCGATTTGACCCATATGAAGCATTCGAATATGTCCCTAAGGTTCTTAGGACCCCTAGGAACATATGTCATCACGTAATGTGTCGAAGGTGGTCATAGGTCAACCTATGACTCCCTTTGACCCATATGAACGATTCTAATATGTCCCTAGGGGTCTTAAGACCCCTAAGAACATATGTCATCATTTAATGGGTCGAACGGGGTCATAGGTCAACCTATGACCCCCTTTGATCCATATGAACAATTCTAATATTTCTCTATGGGTCCTAGGACCCCTAGGGACATATGTCATCATATAATGGGTCGAAGGGGGTCATAGGTCAACCTATGACCCCCTTAGACCCATATGAAAGATTCTAATATGTCCCTAGGGGTCCTAGGACCCCTAGGGACTATGTCATCATGTAATGGGTTGTGAACAATTCTAAGATGTTATGTCATCATGTAATTGGTAAAAGGGGGTCATAGGTCAACCTATGACCCCCTTTGACTCATAAGAATGATTTTAATATGTCCCTAGGGCTCCTAGGACCCCTAGGGACATATGTCATCATTTAATGGTTCGAAGGGGGTCATAGGTCAACCTATGACCCCCTTTGACCCATATGAACGAATCTAATATGTTCCTAGGGGTCCTAAGACCCCTAAGGACATACGTCATCATGTAATATTTTGAAGGGGGTTAGAGGTTAACCTGTGACCTCCTTTGAGCCATAAAAATGATTCTAATATGTCCCTAGGGGTCCTAGGACCCCTAGGGAGATATGTCGTCATTTGATGGGTTGAAGAGGGTCATACGTCAACCTATGACCCGCTTTGAACCATATGAAGTATTCTAATATGTCCCTAGGTGTCCTAGGACCCCTATGGACATATTTCGTCAGGTAATGGGTCGAAGGGGGTCATAGGTCACCCTATGACTCCCTTTGACCGATTAGAAGGATTCTAATATGTCCCTAAGGGTCTTAGGACCCCTAGGGACATATATAGTCATGTAATGGGTCAAAGGGGGTTATAGGTCAACCTATGACCCCCTTTGACCCATAAGAATGATTGTAATATGTCCTTAGGGGTCCTAGCACCCCTAGGGACAAATGTCATCATTTAATGGGTTGAAGGGGGTCATAGGTCAACCTATGACCCCCGTTGATCCATAAGAACAGTTCTAATATGTCCGTAGGGGTCCTAGGATTGGTAGGGACATATGTTGTCATTTAATGGGTCAAAGGGGGTCATTGGTAAACCTATGACCTCATTTGACCCATATGAATGATTCTAATATGTCCCGAGGGATCCTAGGACCCCTGGGGACATATGTCATCATGTAATGGGTCGAACAGGGTTATAGGTCAATCTATGACCTCCTTTAACTCATATGAATGATTCTAATATGTCCCTAGGGATCCTAGGACCCCTGGGGACATATGTCGTCATGTAATGGGTTGAAGATTCTAATATGTCCCTAGGGGTCCTAGGACCCCTAGGGATATATGTTGTCATTTAATGGGTCGAAGGGGGTCATAGGTCAACCTATGACCCCCTTTGACCCATATGAAACATTCTAATATGTCCCTAGGGGTCCTAGGACCCCTAGGGACATATGTTGTCATGTAATGGGTCAGAGGGGGTTAGAGGTCAACCTATGACCCCCTGTGACCCATAAGAATGGTTGTAATATGTCCCTAGGGGTCCTAGGACCCTTAGCTATATATGTCATCATTTAATGGGTCGAAGGGGGTCATAGGTTAACTTATGACACCGTTTGACCCAAATGAAGCATTCTAATATGTCCCTAGGTGTCCTAGGACCCCTAGGGACATATGTCGTCATGTAATGTGTCGAATTGGGTCATATATCAACGTATGGCCCCCTTTGACCCATAAGAACGATTCTAATATGTCCTTAGGGGTCCTAGGACAACTAAGGACATATGTCATCATCTAATGGGTCGAAGGGGGTCATAGGTCACCCTATGAGCCCCTTTGACCCATAAGAATGATTCTAATATGTCCCTAGGGGTCCTAAGACCCCTACAGACATGTCATCATTTCATGGGTCAAAGAAGGTCATAGGTCAACCTATGACCCCCTTTGACCCATATGAAGCATTCTAATATGTCCCTAGGTGTCCTAGGACCCCTAGGGACATATGTCATCATGTAATGTGTTGAAGGGGGTCATAGTTCACCCTATGACCCCCTTCAAACCATATGAAAGATTCTAATATGTCCCTAGGGGTCTTAGGACCCTTAGGGACATATGTCATCGTGGAATGTGTTGAAGGGGGTCATATGTCACGCTATGATTCCCTTTGACCCATATGAATGATTCTAATATGTCCCTAGGGGTCTTAGGACCCCTAAGGACATATGTGATCATGGAATGTGTTGAAGGTGGTCATTGGTCACCCTATGACCCCCTTTGACCCATATGAATGATTCTAATATGTCCCTAAGGGTCCTAGGACCCCTAGGGACAAATGTCGTCTTGTAATATGTCGAAAGGGTTCATAGGTCATCCTGTGACCCCCTTCGACCCATATAAACTATTCTAATATGTCCGTAGGGGTCCTAGGATCCCTTAGGGACATATGTCATCATGGAATGTGTCGAAAGGGGTCATAGGTCATCCTGTGAGCCCTTTTGACCCATATAAATGACTCCACTAGAAATAATATAGTAATAATAATAATAATATAGTATAACAATCATATATATATATATATACATATATATATATATATATACATATATATATATATATATACATATATATATATATATACATATATATATATATACACATACACATATATATATATACATACATACATATATATATATATGTATGTATATAGATATATATATATACATATGTATATATATATAGATACATATATATATATATATATACATATACATATATATATATATATATACATATATATATATATATATATATATATATATACATATACATATACATATATATATATATATATATACATATATATATATATATATTTTATAGATTATAATAATAATAACATAATATATTATATATTATAATTTACATATGATAATAATAATAATAATATATTATAGATTATAATTTATATATGATAATAATAATATGTATTAATAACATATATATAATATATTACGTTATTATATTTAATAAAAATATAGTAAATATAATAATAATATATTATAATAATATATATTATATTTATAGATAATAATAATAATAATAACATAATATATTATTATATATTAATAGATTATATATTATATCTTTACATTACGTTATATATATATAATATAATATTATATTATTATATAATATATAGATTATATATTATTTTATATATAATAGTTATGTTATTATATTATATATTTATAGATTATATATTATATCTTTACATATTTCATAACTCAAATTAGTTATATCACTTACAAATTTGTTTTTCCCTCTAATTTTTGTCCCTTTTCCCTCCAATTTTTATGCCGCCGATATCAGATATCGGATCTCATATAGGATATTCGATATGAAATCCGATATCCGATATGAGATCCGATGTCCGATCTCATATCAGATATCCGATAAGGCTTGGGCATTACTTTCCAGGTTTGGTACCTGGATAGGTGAAAAAAAGTCAGAGCGGATTTTGAAGTGCTTTTAGACGTGTTCAAACTCTATTTTTTTCACATTGCCACTTTTTGGCACACCATGATCCTGCACATACCCTTTTACTTTCATGTTTAAAAAAAATTTGTTAGGTAAACTTAGTGTAATTCTTTGGATCCCTTGGCGGGGCATTAGAATTGGTTAATGGTTGAAGAAGAATAATTAATCAAATTACTAGTCAACATTCATAAGTGGTATATTTAAAGTTATGATAAATTGTTTATAGTTGATTTGTTAATAAGATTTTTAATATAACTCGTCATTATCAGTAACAAGTTTTAAGTTAAATATTATTGGATTTGGAGTATAGTTGATTTTTTTTAATCAACTGATATTTATTAAGTTGTTAATATAGCTACGATATTAATAATTAAGTTATGCAATAGAATCTTAATGATTATCAATAATACGAGTTTGTTAGGAAATGTTAGTATTCATTCATAAGAATGACGAATGTGGTTATTATAGATTTATAAATAAGATTTCCAATATAATTTATTATTAAAACAAGTCATTATTGAACTATTAATACAAATATTAGAGAATTGGATCATAGTTGACTTTTAACTTATAAAACTATTGTTAGTTTTTAGTCAACTGATATTCACTAGGTCATTGATATGGATATGTAATTATTAATTAAATTAATTAATTAGAGTTGATTAAATTTAATTAATAATTAAGTTATGTAATAGAGTTTTAATTGATATGCTAATATCAATTCTTTTAGTGAAGTTGTTAAGTATTTACATCAAAGTTGATAAGTCTTATTTTAATGACTTAAATAATGACTTTAGATATTATAATGGTTGTCAATGATGATTTAGTTATTATAATGATTAATATTAAAAAACTTAAATTTTAGTAATATTTAATTAAGTTTTAATTAAGTATTATTAGAATGATAAAAGTCATGGATTGTGTACCTATGTTAATTTATTGATTTAATTGATCATTTTAATAAATTTATAATCTTCTTATTCGCAGACTAGTAAATGGCTTTTTTGTAATTTAAATGAATAATGATCCTTTGATTATGTTGAAAAGTTGATTTAATGACAAGGAAGAGTTATTCAATTAGTAACATTGATATTAGCAATTTAATAAAGTGAGTGATTTTATTAAGGGTCAAATGATTTAATGAGTAAATATTTATTGTTCAGTTATTCTTAGAATGCAATTTACGAGATCGATTTAAATCGATGAAGATTACTATTAATAAATAATGTCCTTGGAGAGTGTTTCAAGGACTTTGTAAATTAATTATTCAAAAGTTGATAGGTAATATTCTAAAGACTTGAAATAATGGAAGGATAATGTTATCAAGGGAATAATGGGTTGACTTGTAGGTCAAATGATAAATCTTATATACTTGAAGTATACTTGCAAACAGAAATTGAAACCTTCACACTTTATTCAACTATGTAATTTTAATAAACCAAAACATATGTTTGCATTGTGTTTTCTCTATGCTATTGTTTTGGGTTTTGAGTTGACTAGTGTTGACTAGTTATAAGACGTTTACTAGAGGCTCGGGGGTTATGATTGTGATGTCATGATGATGTCTTGAATTCAATATTTATAAACCCAACCATGGTAATGTGATGGCATGCTCTATGAAATGTTTTTATTTACTGATTATTATTGCTCATCAATCTTCTTGAGTGAAGCTGAGTTATATGTATCTGAGACACCTGACTTAACCATTTTTGATTCATCAATCAGTTATCCTTGGATTACTTTCCAATCGCCATGATGAGACTGAAATGTTGATTTATTTCTTAATGATTTCATGTTGTGACATGTTTTGACTCAACCATTTTGGAGTCTTCGATTAGTATGATTTTGAGATATATTTTGGTTATTGAGAACCAATGGATACTTTTGATTATCAATGATACCTTTAGTTGCCAATAGAGAACTGTTGTGGTCATGATTATCTATGGATGCTTTTCATTTTCTCATGGAGATTTGATGCTCTTTTTATGGATTATCTTTTGGTATTTATTTTCAGTCGCTTGTATAGGACTGTGGTGATTTTGAGATTTATGATTCCATGAGCCTAGGGTAGGTTATCTACTTCTAGTGTCGGGAAGTGGCTTGCAATGGGGCCTTGGGCCCTAAGTGGCTACTAGGGTAACTCATTGTAAGTTGTTTTAATAAGTGAAAACATTTACACTAAATGGGGATTAAATGAACCTAAAAAGATAATTCTTTTGTTCTCGCCCATGCCTCTAGTGCTAGTATAGACTAAGATGGGAGTAGAGAGAATGCTTGGTTGCGACCTTGCATTCTGTAGTATGTCTTATCAGTATGAGAGGATACTAGTGGCCACATAAGGATCAACAGGGACCCTAGAGTCCTAAGCTAACTGCCAAGGTAACTTTTACATGATTTATGTGATGTGACTTGCCCGCTTATAGAGTAGGTTTCCTACATGTCTTTATGTGCCTCAGAGATTAGATGTCAAATTTGTGTTGGAAACCTTGAGTTAGTATACCTTTAGGGTTCCTGTGCTTAGAGAGTATTTATACTTTGTGATTTGATAACCTATTTGGGACTTGAGATTATCTCCTCAGCGCGGTGGGAGTGGACCATTTAGGTTCCATGCGGTCGGGTGGTAGTGCTTTTTCACTCTTTCATTTGAGATCCGTTTGAGACACTGTGGCTGATGCATTCTTTGTTGGCATCTATCTTCATAGATTATGATGGTGGACATGTATCCTTACATTGATGACTTGCATATGTTAGATGATGTTATCTTATGCTTTACTTTGCATGTTAGATTTCTTTCTGCATATGATGTAGTATGATTTAGGAGTGACATTTCTACTATGATAATACTGATGATCTCTTCGGTGACTTGGGATGTTACAAAAGGAGGGATGGCTAGGATCCATGATGGTCTGATGATGCTATTTACGGTTGGGAGGAACCGTGCACTTAGTTAATTATGTTTGATGATTTATGGTTATGATGCTGTCTCATCTATGATATATGGATTCATTTATGTTATTGCATCATGGATTAGAGTTAGTATGATGATGTAGTTTATTTACATAGATGTATATTATCTTAAGCCTTTCATACCCTATGACATGTACAGTAGATGATTGAGCAATCTGAAATGTAATTACTAAAAGGACACTTGTATATTGTTTAAATAAGTTGGGTGTATCATTGTTATTTCATGAGGATGTGATGTTAGATGAATAGATAAATTAGATGTGATTTAACGTTAAGGGATCCATGAAGAATGTAACCTATTATATATGTCATGTTCACTTTCATTTGAATTGTTGCTATTGCTTTTGCTATCATGTGAATGATGTAGATGGTTTTACTTTCATGATTTTAAAAAAAAAAATGCTACCAAACTTAGTGAAACTTTAGGTTAATTCTTTTGATCCTTGGCGGGGCATTACATTTGGTATCAAAGTCTAAGTTTCAACATTGGGAGCTCTGGGTATGTTGGAATTCCATTAGTGTCAACTAGCTGATCAAAATGAAAACTTTGAACTATCATGTGTATCTCTTTCAAACTAAAAATTTGAAACTAGGTGAACTGAAACAGAACTTAAAACTATTACTTGCATTTTTTCATACTTCAACACTTAGTTTTCAAAACTGAAAATTCTACTTAAAACCTAAACGAGGGGAAAATTGAAAATTGAAACTCATTCTAGTTGTAAAACATGTATCTTTTATCTATGTTTTAAGGTAGTATGCCCTTGATTATCTTTTCAAGCATTAAGTTACTCTTGTTTAGAATGTATTAGGGGATCTATTTTAGTAGTTGTTAAAAGAATGAATGATGGATCGATATGGTTTTCAGTTTATCATTAAATCTGAATCATATTGCTCTATGTTTGTTGTAGTCTCATCAGTGAAATCATATTCCCCTACAAAGGGAAAGGGTTCAATGGGATCTACATAGTGAATATCTTAGTTCTTCATTCTTGTAGGCTTCTAGGAGTAAGCCTAATTCTAGGGGGGGTGGATGTAGTGCCTGCCCCTAGCTCGCATTTTTGTTATCATTGTCGAACTCTTTTAAAACTAGTCTTACGTTGATAGTTAGTAGTATAGTTTTCAGACTATCAAATATTGTGCTATGGATTCAGTTGATATGTGATGAGATTACTTAGACTCTACATTTCATGTATGCATGATGATTATTCCATTATTTTTAGTTATTGATTAGTTAGATGATTTATTATAATATGTATTTTTTTATGGATACTTACCCCATACTTGTATGTGTATGGTGTGTGTGTTTGTTTTCTTTCTGTATGGTATTTCTGATGTGGTTAAAGAAGGGAGCCATAGTCACCTGCTAGTTGGGATCTACACAATGTACCACTTCCTGCCATTGCCTATTTAGCTTAACATATATATATGTGTGTGTGTGTGTGTGTGTGTGTGTGTGTGGTTAAAGAAGAGAGCCATAGTCACCTGCTAGTTGGGATCTACACAATGTACCACTTCCTGCCATTGCCTATTTAGCTTAACATA